>CAXAJV010000306.1:2891400-3271400 GCA_963969225.1 Xylocopa violacea | reverse complement strand
TTACGTTATTGATGTATATAAAGGTCCCACGCAGACGTAGAGGCCAACAAGCCAGGAATGTGGTCAAATATTACCGCCGAGATGTTAGGTTGGGTTAGGTTAGGTTATATTACGTTATTGATGTATATGAAGGTCAAACGGAGTCGTAGAGGCCAACTCGCCAGGAATGTTGTCGAATATTACAGCCGAAATGTTAGGTTGTGTTAGTTTAGGTTATATTACGTTATTGATGTATATGAAGGTCAAACGGAGACCTAGAGTCCAACTCGTCAGGAATGTTGTCAAATATTACCGCCAAGATGTTAGGTTGGGTTAGGTTAGGTTATATTACGTTATTGATGTATATAAATGTCCCACGAAGACGTAGAGGCCAACAAGCCAGGAATGTGGTCAAATATTACCGCCGAGATGTTAGGTTGGGTTAGGTTAGGTTATATTACGTTATTGATGTATATGAAGGTCAAACGGAGACGTAGAGGCCAACTCGCCAGGAATGTTGTCGAATATTACAGCCGAGATGTTAGGTTGTGTTAGGTTAGGTTATATTACGTTATTGATGTATATGAAGGTCAAGCGGAGACCTAGAGGCCAACTCGTCAGGAATGTGGTCAAATATTACCGCCGAGATGTTAGGTTGGCTTAGGTTAGGTTATATTACGTTATTGATGTATATAAAGGTCCCACGGAGACGTAGAGGACAACAAGCCAGGAATGTGGTCAAATATTACCGCCGAGATGATAGGTTGGGTTAGGTTACGTTATATTACGTTATTGATGTATATGAAGGTCCCACGGAGACGTAGAGTCCAACTCGCCAGTAATGTTTTCAAATATTACCGCCGAGATGTTAGGTTGGGTTAGGTTAGGTTATATTACGTTATTGATGTATATGATGGTCAAACGGAGACGTAGAGGCTATCTCGCCAGGAATGATGTCAAATATTACCGCCGAGATGTTAGGTTGGTTTAGGTTATGTTATATTACGTTATTGATGTATATAAAGGTCCCACGCAGACGTAGAGGCCAACAAGCCAGGAATGTGGTCAAATATTACCGCCGAGATGTTAGGTTGGGTTAGGTTAGGTTATATTACGTTATTGATGTATATAAAGGTCCTACGGAGACGTAGAGGCCAACTCGCCAGGTGTGTTGTCGAATATTACAGCCTGGATGTTAGGTTGTGTTAGGTTAGGTTATATTACGTTATTGATGTATATGAAGGTCAAACGGAGACCTAGAGGCCAACTCGTCAGGAATGTTGTCAAATATTACCGCCGAGGTGTTAGGTTGGGTTAGGTTAGGTTATATTACGTTATTGATGTATATGATGGTCAAACGGAGACGTAGAGGCCAACTCGCCAGGAATGTTGTCGAATATTACAGCCGAGATGTTAGGTTGTGTTAGGTTAGGTTATATTACGTTATTGATGTATATGAAGGTCAAACGGAGACCTAGAGGCCAACTCGTCAGGAATGTGGTCAAATATTACCGCCGAGATGTTAGGTTGGGTTAGGTTAGGTTATATTACGTTATTGATGTATATAAAGGTCCCACGGAGACGTAGAGGTCAACAAGCCAGGAATGTGGTCAAATATTACCGCCGAGATGATAGGTTGGGTTAGGTTACGTTATATTACGTTATTGATGTATATGAAGGTCCCACGGAGACGTAGAGTCCAACTCGCCAGTAATGTTGTCAAATATTACCGCCGAGATGTTAGGTTGGGTTAGGTTAGGTTATATTACGTTATTGATGTATATGATGGTCAAACGGAGACGTAGAGGCTAACTCGCCAGGAATGATGTCAAATATTACCGCCGAGATGTTAGGTTGGTTTAGGTTATGTTATATTACGTTATTGATGTATATAAAGGTCCCACGCAGACGTAGAGGCCAACAAGCCAGGAATGTGGTCAAATATTACCGCCGAGATGTTAGGTTGGGTTAGGTTAGGTTATATTACGTTATTGATGTATATGAAGGTCAAACGGAGTCGTAGAGGCCAACTCGCCAGGAATGTTGTCGAATATTACAGCCGAAATGTTAGGTTGTGTTAGTTTAGGTTATATTACGTTATTGATGTATATGAAGGTCAAACGGAGACCTAGAGTCCAACTCGTCAGGAATGTTGTCAAATATTACCGCCAAGATGTTAGGTTGGGTTAGGTTAGGTTATATTACGTTATTGATGTATATAAATGTCCCACGAAGACGTAGAGGCCAACAAGCCAGGAATGTGGTCAAATATTACCGCCGAGATGTTAGGTTGGGTTAGGTTAGGTTATATTACGTTATTGATGTATATGAAGGTCAAACGGAGACGTAGAGGCCAACTCGCCAGGAATGTTGTCGAATATTACAGCCGAGATGTTAGGTTGTGTTAGGTTAGGTTATATTACGTTATTGATGTATATGAAGGTCAAACGGAGACCTAGAGGCCAACTCGTCAGGAATGTGGTCAAATATTACCGCCGAGATGTTAGGTTGGGTTAGGTTAGGTTATATTACGTTATTGATGTATATAAAGGTCCCACGGAGACGTAGAGGACAACAAGCCAGGAATGTGGTCAAATATTACCGCCGAGATGATAGGTTGGGTTAGGTTACCGTTATATTACGTTATTGATGTATATGAAGGTCCCACGGAGACGTAGAGTCCAACTCGCCAGTAATGTTGTCAAATATTACCGCCGAGATGTTAGGTTGGGTTAGGTTAGGTTATATTACGTTATTGATGTATATGATGGTCAAACGGAGACGTAGAGGCTATCTCGCCAGGAATGATGTCAAATATTACCGCCGAGATGTTAGGTTGGTTTAGGTTATGTTATATTACGTTATTGATGTATATAAAGGTCCCACGCAGACGTAGAGGCCAACAAGCCAGGAATGTGGTCAAATATTACCGCCGAGATGTTAGGTTGGGTTAGGTTAGGTTATATTACGTTATTGATGTATATAAAGGTCCTACGGAGACGTAGAGGCCAACTCGCCAGGTGTGTTGTCGAATATTACAGCCTGGATGTTAGGTTGTGTTAGGTTAGGTTATATTACGTTATTGATGTATATGAAGGTCAAACGGAGACCTAGAGGCCAACTCGTCAGGAATGTTGTCAAATATTACCGCCGAGATGTTAGGTTGGGTTAGGTTAGGTTATATTACGTTATTGATGTATATGATGGTCAAACGGAGACGTAGAGGCCAACTCGCCAGGAATGTTGTCGAATATTACAGCCGAGATGTTAGGTTGTGTTAGGTTAGGTTATATTACGTTATTGATGTATATGAAGGTCAAACGGAGACCTAGAGGCCAACTCGTCAGGAATGTGGTCAAATATTACCGCCGAGATGTTAGGTTGGGTTAGGTTAGGTTATATTACGTTATTGATGTATATAAAGGTCCCACGGAGACGTAGAGGACAACAAGCCAGGAATGTGGTCAAATATTACCGCCGAGATGATAGGTTGGGTTAGGTTACGTTATATTACGTTATTGATGTATATGAAGGTCCCACGGAGACGTAGAGTCCAACTCGCCAGTAATGTTGTCAAATATTACCGCCGAGATGTTAGGTTGGGTTAGGTTAGGTTATATTACGTTATTGATGTATATGATGGTCAAACGGAGACGTAGAGGCTAACTCGCCAGGAATGATGTCAAATATTACCGCCGAGATGTTAGGTTGGTTTAGGTTATGTTATATTACGTTATTGATGTATATAAAGGTCCCACGCAGACGTAGAGGCCAACAAGCCAGGAATGTGGTCAAATATTACCGCCGAGATGTTAGGTTGGGTTAGGTTAGGTTATATTACGTTATTGATGTATATAAAGGTCCTACGGAGACGTAGAGGCCAACTCGCCAGGTGTGTTGTCGAATATTACAGCCTGGATGTTAGGTTGTGTTAGGTTAGGTTATATTACGTTATTGATGTATATGAAGGTCAAACGGAGACCTAGAGGCCAACTCGTCAGGAATGTTGTCAAATATTACCGCCGAGATGTTAGGTTGGGTTAGGTTAGGTTATATTACGTTATTGATGTATATGATGGTCAAACGGAGACGTAGAGGCCAACTCGCCAGGAATGTTGTCGAATATTACAGCCGAGATGTTAGGTTGTGTTAGGTTAGGTTATATTACGTTATTGATGTATATGAAGGTCAAACGGAGACCTAGAGGCCAACTCGTCAGGAATGTGGTCAAATATTACCGCCGAGATGTTAGGTTGGGTTAGGTTAGGTTATATTACGTTATTGATGTATATAAAGGTCCCACGGAGACGTAGAGGACAACAAGCCAGGAATGTGGTCAAATATTACCGCCGAGATGATAGGTTGGGTTAGGTTACGTTATATTACGTTATTGATGTATATGAAGGTCCCACGGAGACGTAGAGTCCAACTCGCCAGTAATGTTGTCAAATATTACCGCCGAGATGTTAGGTTGGGTTAGGTTAGGTTATATTACGTTATTGATGTATATGATGGTCAAACGGAGACGTAGAGGCTAACTCGCCAGGAATGATGTCAAATATTACCGCCGAGATGTTAGGTTGGTTTAGGTTATGTTATATTACGTTATTGATGTATATAAAGGTCCCACGCAGACGTAGAAGCCAACAAGCCAGGAATGTGGTCAAATATTACCGCCGAGATGTTAGGTTGGGTTAGGTTAGGTTATATTACGTTATTGATGTATATGAAGGTCAAACGGAGTCGTAGAGGCTAACTCGCCAGGAATGTTGTCGAATATTACAGCCGAAATGTTAGGTTGTGTTAGTTTAGGTTATATTACGTTATTGATGTATATGAAGGTCAAACGGAGACCTAGAGTCCAACTCGTCAGGAATGTGGTCAAATATTACCGCCGAGATGATAGGTTGGGTTAGGTTACGTTATATTACGTTATTGATGTATATGAAGGTCCCACGGAGACGTAGAGGCCAACTCGCCAGGAATGATGTCAAATATTACCGCCGAGATGTTAGGTTGGTTTAGGTTATGTTA
The DNA here is from genome assembly GCA_963969225.1 of Xylocopa violacea. Taxonomy (NCBI): domain Eukaryota; kingdom Metazoa; phylum Arthropoda; class Insecta; order Hymenoptera; family Apidae; genus Xylocopa; species Xylocopa violacea. The sequence continues at coordinate 3,266,387 of CAXAJV010000306.1, read as the reverse complement.
TACTACGTTATTGATGCATATAATGGTCCCACGCAGACGTAGAGGCCAACAAGCCAGGAATGTGGTCAAATATTACCGCCGAGATGTTAGGTTGGGTTAGGTTAGGTTATATTACGTTATTGATGTATATGAAGGTCAAACGGAGACGTAGAGGCCAACTCGCCAGGAATGTTGTCGAATATTACAGCCGAGATGTTAGGTTGTGTTAGGTTAGGTTATATTACGTTATTGATGTATATGAAGGTCAAACGGAGACCTAGAGGCCAACTCGTCAGGAATGTTGTCAAATATTACCGCCGAGATGTTAGGTTGGGTTAGGTTAGGTTATGTTACGTTATTGATGTATATAGATGTCCCACGAAGACGTAGAGGACAACAAGCCAGGAATGTGGTCAAATATTACCGCCGGGATGTTAGGTTGTGTTAGGTTAGGTTATATTACGTTATTGATGTATATGAAGGTCAAACGGAGACCTAGAGGCCAACTCGTCAGGAATGTTGTCAAATATTACCGCCGAGAAGTTAGCTTGGGTTAGGTTAGGTTATATTACGTTATTGATGTATATAAACGTCCCACGGAGACGTAGAGGACAACAAGCCAGGAATGTGGTCAAATATTACCGCCGGGATGTTAGGTTGGGTTGGGTTAGGTTATATTACGTTATTGATGTATATAAAGGTCCCACGGAGACGTAGGGGCCAACAAGCCAGGAATGTGGTGAAATATTACCTCCGAGATGTTAGGTTGGGTTAGGTTAGGTTATATTACGTTATTGATGTATATAAAGGTCCCTCGGAGACGTAGAGGCCAACAAGCCAGGAATATGGTCAAATATTACCGCCGAGATTTTAGGTAGGGTTAGGTTAGGTTATATTACGTTATTGATGTATATGATGGTCAAACGGAGACGTAGAGGCCAACTCGCCAGGAATGATGTCAAATATTACCGCCGAGATGTTAGGTTGGTTTAGGTTATGTTATATTACGTTATTGATGTATATAAAGGTCCCACGCAGACGTAGAGGCCAACAAGCCAGGAATGTGGTCAAATATTACCGCCGAGATGTTAGGTTGTGTTAGTTTAGGTTATATTACGTTATTGATGTATATGAAGGTCAAACGGAGACCTAGAGTCCAACTCGTCAGGAATGTTGTCAAATATTACCGCCAAGATGTTAGGTTGGGTTAGGTTAGGTTATATTACGTTATTGATGTATATAAATGTCCCACGAAGACGTAGAGGCCAACAAGCCAGGAATGTGGTCAAATATTACCGCCGAGATGTTAGGTTGGGTTAGGTTAGGTTATATTACGTTATTGATGTATATGAAGGTCAAACGGAGACGTAGAGGCCAACTCGCCAGGAATGTTGTCGAATATTACAGCCGAGATGTTAGGTTGTGTTAGGTTAGGTTATATTACGTTATTGATGTATATGAAGGTCAAACGGAGACCTAGAGGCCAACTCGTCAGGAATGTGGTCAAATATTACCGCCGAGATGTTAGGTTGGCTTAGGTTAGGTTATATTACGTTATTGATGTATATAAAGGTCCCACGGAGACGTAGAGGACAACAAGCCAGGAATGTGGTCAAATATTACCGCCGAGATGATAGGTTGGGTTAGGTTACGTTATATTACGTTATTGATGTATATGAAGGTCCCACGGAGACGTAGAGTCCAACTCGCCAGTAATGTTGTCAAATATTACCGCCGAGATGTTAGGTTGGGTTAGGTTAGGTTATATTACGTTATTGATGTATATAAATGTCCCACGGAGAAGTAGAGGCAACAAGACAGGAATGTGGTCAAATATTACCGCCGAGATGTTAGGTTGGGTTAGGTTAGGTTATATTACGTTATTGATGTATATAAAGGTCCCACGGAGACGTAGAGGCCAACAAGCCAGGAATGTGGTCAAATATTACCGCCGAGATGTTAGGTTGGGTTAGGTTAGGTTATATTACGTTATTGATGTATATAAAGGTCCTACGGAGACGTAGAGGCCAACTCGCCAGGTGTGTTGTCGAATATTACAGCCTGGATGTTAGGTTGTGTTAGGTTAGGTTATATTACGTTATTGATGTATATGAAGGTCAAACGGAGACCTAGAGGCCAACTCGTCAGGAATGTTGTCAAATATTACCGCCGAGATGTTAGGTTGGGTTAGGTTAGGTTATATTACGTTATTGATGTATATGATGGTCAAACGGAGACGTAGAGGCCAACTCGCCAGGAATGTTGTCGAATATTACAGCCGAGATGTTAGGTTGTGTTAGGTTAGGTTATATTACGTTATTGATGTATATGAAGGTCAAACGGAGACCTAGAGGCCAACTCGTCAGGAATGTGGTCAAATATTACCGCCGAGATGTTAGGTTGGGTTAGGTTAGGTTATATTACGTTATTGATGTATATAAAGGTCCCACGGAGACGTAGAGGACAACAAGCCAGGAATGTGGTCAAATATTACCGCCGAGATGATAGGTTGGGTTAGGTTACGTTATATTACGTTATTGATGTATATGAAGGTCCCACGGAGACGTAGAGTCCAACTCGCCAGTAATGTTGTCAAATATTACCGCCGAGATGTTAGGTTGGGTTAGGTTAGGTTATATTACGTTATTGATGTATATGATGGTCAAACGGAGACGTAGAGGCTAACTCGCCAGGAATGATGTCAAATATTACCGCCGAGATGTTAGGTTGGTTTAGGTTATGTTATATTACGTTATTGATGTATATAAAGGTCCCACGCAGACGTAGAGGCCAACAAGCCAGGAATGTGGTCAAATATTACCGCCGAGATGTTAGGTTGGGTTAGGTTAGGTTATATTACGTTATTGATGTATATAAAGGTCCTACGGAGACGTAGAGGCCAACTCGCCAGGTGTGTTGTCGAATATTACAGCCTGGATGTTAGGTTGTGTTAGGTTAGGTTATATTACGTTATTGATGTATATGAAGGTCAAACGGAGACCTAGAGGCCAACTCGTCAGGAATGTTGTCAAATATTACCGCCGAGATGTTAGGTTGGGTTAGGTTAGGTTATATTACGTTATTGATGTATATGATGGTCAAACGGATACGTAGAGGCCAACTCGCCAGGAATGTTGTCGAATATTACAGCCGAGATGTTAGGTTGTGTTAGGTTAGGTTATATTACGTTATTGATGTATATGAAGGTCAAACGGAGACCTAGAGGCCAACTCGTCAGGAATGTGGTCAAATATTACCGCCGAGATGTTAGGTTGGGTTAGGTTAGGTTATATTACGTTATTGATGTATATAAAGGTCCCACGGAGACGTAGAGGACAACAAGCCAGGAATGTGGTCAAATATTACCGCCGAGATGATAGGTTGGGTTAGGTTACGTTATATTACGTTATTGATGTATATGAAGGTCAAACGGAGTCGTAGAGGCCAACTCGCCAGGAATGTTGTCGAATATTACAGCCGAAATGTTAGGTTGTGTTAGTTTAGGTTATATTACGTTATTGATGTATATGAAGGTCAAACGGAGACCTAGAGTCCAACTCGTCAGGAATGTGGTCAAATATTACCGCCGAGATGATAGGTTGGGTTAGGTTACGTTATATTACGTTATTGATGTATATGAAGGTCCCACGGAGACGTAGAGGCCAACTCGCCAGGAATGATGTCAAATATTACCGCCGAGATGTTAGGTTGGTTTAGGTTATGTTATACTACGTTATTGATGCATATAATGGTCCCACGCAGACGTAGAGGCCAACAAGCCAGGAATGTGGTCAAATATTACCGCCGAGATGTTAGGTTGGGTTAGGTTAGGTTATATTACGTTATTGATGTATATGAAGGTCAAACGGAGACGTAGAGGCCAACTCGCCAGGAATGTTGTCGAATATTACAGCCGAGATGTTAGGTTGTGTTAGGTTAGGTTATATTACGTTATTGATGTATATGAAGGTCAAACGGAGACCTAGAGGCCAACTCGTCAGGAATGTTGTCAAATATTACCGCCGAGATGTTAGGTTGGGTTAGGTTAGGTTATGTTACGTTATTGATGTATATAGATGTCCCACGAAGACGTAGAGGACAACAAGCCAGGAATGTGGTCAAATATTACCGCCGGGATGTTAGGTTGTGTTAGGTTAGGTTATATTACGTTATTGATGTATATGAAGGTCAAACGGAGACCTAGAGGCCAACTCGTCAGGAATGTTGTCAAATATTACCGCCGAGAAGTTAGCTTGGGTTAGGTTAGGTTATATTACGTTATTGATGTATATAAACGTCCCACGGAGACGTAGAGGACAACAAGCCAGGAATGTGGTCAAATATTACCGCCGGGATGTTAGGTTGGGTTGGGTTAGGTTATATTACGTTATTGATGTATATAAAGGTCCCACGGAGACGTAGAGGCAACAAGACAGGAATGTGGTCAAATATTACCGCCGCGATGATAGGATGGGTTAGGTTACGTTATATTACGTTATTGATGTATATGAAGGTCCCACGGAGACGTAGAGTCCAACTCGCCAGTAATGTTGTCAAATATTACCGCCGAGGTGTTAGGTTGGGTTAGGTTAGGTTATATTACGTTATTGATGTATTTGATGGTCAAACGGAGACGTAGAGGCCAACTCGCCAGGAATGATGTCAAATATTACCGCCGAGATGTTAGGTTGGTTTAGGTTATGTTATACTACGTTATTGATGTATATAATGGTCCCACGCAGACGTAGAGGCCAATAAGCCAGGAATGTGGTCAAATATTACCGCCGAGATGTTAGGTTGGGTTAGGTTAGGTTATATTACGTTATTGATGTATATGAAGGTCAAACGGAGACGTAGAGGCCAACTCGCCAGGAATGTTGTCGAATATTACAGCCGAGATGTTAGGTTGTGTTAGGTTAGGTTATATTACGTTATTGATGTATATGAAGGTCAAACGTAGACCTAGAGGCCAACTCGTCAGGAATGTTGTCAAATATTACCGCCGAGATGTTAGGTTGGGTTAGGTTAGGTTATGTTACGTTATTGATGTATATAGATGTCCCACGAAGACGTAGAGGACAACAAGCCAGGAATGTGGTCAAATATTACCGCCGGGACGTTAGGTTGTGCTAGGTTAGGTTATATTACGTTATTGATGTATATGAAGGTCAAGCGGAGACCTAGAGGCCAACTCGTCAGGAATGTTGTCAAATATTACCGCCGAGAAGTTAGGTTGGGTTAGGTTAGGTTATATTACGTTATTGATGTATATAAAGGTCCCACGGAGACGTAGAGGACAACAAGCCAGGAATGTGGTCAAATATTACCGCCGGGATGTTAGGTTGGGTTAGGTTAGGTTATATTACGTTATTGATGTATATAAATGTCCCACGGAGAAGTAGAGGCAACAAGACAGGAATGTGGTCAAATATTACCGCCGAGATGTTAGGTTGGGTTAGGTTAGGTTATATTACGTTATTGATGTATATAAAGGTCCCACGGAGACGTAGGGGCCAACAAGCCAGGAATGTGGTGAAATATTACCTCCGAGATGTTAGGTTGGGTTAGGTTAGGTTATATTACGTTATTGATGTATATAAAGGTCCCTCGGAGACGTAGAGGCCAACAAGCCAGGAATATGGTCAAATATTACCGCCGAGATTTTAGGTAGGGTTAGGTTAGGTTATATTACGTTATTGATGTATATGATGGTCAAACGGAGACGTAGAGGCCAACTCGCCAGGAATGATGTCAAATATTACCGCCGAGATGTTAGGTTGGTTTAGGTTATGTTATATTACGTTATTGATGTATATAAAGGTCCCACGCAGACGTAGAGGCCAACAAGCCAGGAATGTGGTCAAATATTACCGCCGAGATGTTAGGTTGTGTTAGTTTAGGTTATATTACGTTATTGATGTATATGAAGGTCAAACGGAGACCTAGAGTCCAACTCGTCAGGAATGTTGTCAAATATTACCGCCAAGATGTTAGGTTGGGTTAGGTTAGGTTATATTACGTTATTGATGTATATAAATGTCCCACGAAGACGTAGAGGCCAACAAGCCAGGAATGTGGTCAAATATTACCGCCGAGATGTTAGGTTGGGTTAGGTTAGGTTATATTACGTTATTGATGTATATGAAGGTCAAACGGAGACGTAGAGGCCAACTCGCCAGGAATGTTGTCGAATATTACAGCCGAGATGTTAGGTTGTGTTAGGTTAGGTTATATTACGTTATTGATGTATATGAAGGTCAAACGGAGACCTAGAGGCCAACTCGTCAGGAATGTGGTCAAATATTACCGCCGAGATGTTAGGTTGGCTTAGGTTAGGTTATATTACGTTATTGATGTATATAAAGGTCCCACGGAGACGTAGAGGACAACAAGCCAGGAATGTGGTCAAATATTACCGCCGAGATGATAGGTTGGGTTAGGTTACGTTATATTACGTTATTGATGTATATGAAGGTCCCACGGAGACGTAGAGTCCAACTCGCCAGTAATGTTGTCAAATATTACCGCCGAGATGTTAGGTTGGGTTAGGTTAGGTTATATTACGTTATTGATGTATATGATGGTCAAACGGAGACGTAGAGGCTAACTCGCCAGGAATGATGTCAAATATTACCGCCGAGATGTTAGGTTGGTTTAGGTTATGTTATATTACGTTATTGATGTATATAAAGGTCCCACGCAGACGTAGAGGCCAACAAGCCAGGAATGTGGTCAAATATTACCGCCGAGATGTTAGGTTGGGTTAGGTTAGGTTATATTACGTTATTGATGTATATGAAGGTCAAACGGAGTCGTAGAGGCCAACTCGCCAGGAATGTTGTCGAATATTACAGCCGAAATGTTAGGTTGTGTTAGTTTAGGTTATATTACGTTATTGATGTATATGAAGGTCAAACGGAGACCTAGAGTCCAACTCGTCAGGAATGTGGTCAAATATTACCGCCGAGATGATAGGTTGGGTTAGGTTACGTTATATTACGTTATTGATGTATATGAAGGTCCCACGGAGACGTAGAGGCCAACTCGCCAGGAATGATGTCAAATATTACCGCCGAGATGTTAGGTTGGTTTAGGTTATGTTATACTACGTTATTGATGCATATAATGGTCCCACGCAGACGTAGAGGCCAACAAGCCAGGAATGTGGTCAAATATTACCGCCGAGATGTTAGGTTGGGTTAGGTTATGTTATATTACGTTATTGATGTATATGAAGGTCAAACGGAGACGTAGAGGCCAACTCGCCAGGAATGTTGTCGAATATTACAGCCGAGATGTTAGGTTGTGTTAGGTTAGGTTATATTACGTTATTGATGTATATGAAGGTCAAACGGAGACCTAGAGGCCAACTCGTCAGGAATGTTGTCAAATATTACCGCCGAGATGTTAGGTTGGGTTAGGTTAGGTTATGTTACGTTATTGATGTATATAGATGTCCCACGAAGACGTAGAGGACAACAAGCCAGGAATGTGGTCAAATATTACCGCCGGGATGTTAGGTTGTGTTAGGTTAGGTTATATTACGTTATTGATGTATATGAAGGTCAAACGGAGACCTAGAGGCCAACTCGTCAGGAATGTTGTCAAATATTACCGCCGAGAAGTTAGCTTGGGTTAGGTTAGGTTATATTACGTTATTGATGTATATAAACGTCCCACGGAGACGTAGAGGACAACAAGCCAGGAATGTGGTCAAATATTACCGCCGGGATGTTAGGTTGGGTTAGGTTAGGTTATATTACGTTATTGATGTATATAAAGGTCCCACGGAGACGTAGAGGCAACAAGACAGGAATGTGGTCAAATATTACCGCCGCGATGATAGGATGGGTTAGGTTACGTTATATTACGTTATTGATGTATATGAAGGTCCCACGGAGACGTAGAGTCCAACTCGCCAGTAATGTTGTCAAATATTACCGCCGAGGTGTTAGGTTGGGTTAGGTTAGGTTATATTACGTTATTGATGTATTTGATGGTCAAACGGAGACGTAGAGGCCAACTCGCCAGGAATGATGTCAAATATTACCGCCGAGATGTTAGGTTGGTTTAGGTTATGTTATACTACGTTATTGATGTATATAATGGTCCCACGCAGACGTAGAGGCCAATAAGCCAGGAATGTGGTCAAATATTACCGCCGAGATGTTAGGTTGGGTTAGGTTAGGTTATATTACGTTATTGATGTATATGAAGGTCAAACGGAGACGTAGAGGCCAACTCGCCAGGAATGTTGTCGAATATTACAGCCGAGATGTTAGGTTGTGTTAGGTTAGGTTATATTACGTTATTGATGTATATGAAGGTCAAACGGAGACCTAGAGGCCAACTCGTCAGGAATGTTGTCAAATATTACCGCCGAGATGTTAGGTTGGGTTAGGTTAGGTTATGTTACGTTATTGATGTATATAGATGTCCCACGAAGACGTAGAGGACAACAAGCCAGGAATGTGGTCAAATATTACCGCCGGGACGTTAGGTTGTGTTAGGTTAGGTTATATTACGTTATTGATGTATATGAAGGTCAAGCGGAGACATAGAGGCCAACTCGTCAGGAATGTTGTCAAATATTACCGCCGAGAAGTTAGGTTGGGTTAGGTTAGGTTATATTACGTTATTGATGTATATAAAGGTCCCACGGAGACGTAGAGGACAACAAGCCAGGAATGTGGTCAAATATTACCGCCGGGATGTTAGGTTGGGTTAGGTTAGGTTATATTACGTTATTGATGTATATAAATGTCCCACGGAGAAGTAGAGGCAACAAGACAGGAATGTGGTCAAATATTACCGCCGAGATGTTAGGTTGGGTTAGGTTAGGTTATATTACGTTATTGATGTATATAAAGGTCCCACGGAGACGTAGGGGCCAACAAGCCAGGAATGTGGTGAAATATTACCTCCGAGATGTTAGGTTGGGTTAGGTTAGGTTATATTACGTTATTGATGTATATAAAGGTCCCTCGGAGACGTAGAGGCCAACAAGCCAGGAATGTGGTCAAATATTACCGCCGAGATTTTAGGTTGGGTTAGGTTAGGTTATATTACGTTATTGATGTATATGATGGTCAAACGGAGACGTAGAGGCCAACTCGCCAGGAATGATGTCAAATATTACCGCCGAGATGTTAGGTTGGTTTAGGTTATGTTATATTACGTTATTGATGTATATAAAGGTCCCACGCAGACGTAGATGCCAACAAGCCAGGAATGTGGTCAAATATTACCGCCGAGATGTTAGGTTGGGTTAGGTTAGGTTATATTACGTTATTGATGTATATAAATGTCCCACGAAGACGTAGAGGACAACAAGCCAGGAATGTGGTCAAATATTACCGCCGGGATGTTAGGTTGGGTTATGTTACGTTATATTACGTTATTGATGTATATGATGGTCAAACGGAGACGTAGAGGCCAACTCGCCAGGAAAGATGTCAAATATTACCGCAGAGATTTTAGGTTGGGTTAGGTTAGGTTATATTACGTTATTGATGTATATAAAGGTCCCACGGAGACGTAGAGGCCAACAAGACAGGGATGTGGTCAACTGTTACCGCCGAGATGTTAGGTTGGGATAGGTGAGGTTATATTACGTTATTGATGTATATAAAGGTCCGACGGAGACGTAGAGGCCAACTCGCCAGGAATGATGTCAAATATTACCGCCGAAATGTTAGGTTGGGTTAGGTTAGGTTATATTACGTTATTGATGCATATAAAGGTCCCACGGAGACGGAGAAGCCCACTCGCCAGGAATGTTGTCAAATATTACAGCCGAGATGTTAGGTTGGGTTAGGTTAGGTTATATTACGTTATTGATGTATATAAATGTCCCACGGAGACGTAGAGGCCAACTCGACAGGAATGTTGTCAAATATTGCCACCGAGATGTTAGGTTGGGTTAGGTTAGGTTATATTACGTTATTAATGTATGTAAAGGTCCCACGGGAACGGAGAAGCCAACTCGCCAGGAATGTTGTCAAATATTACCGCCGAGATGATAGGTTGGGTTAGGTTAGGTTATATTACGTTATTGATGTACATAAAGGTCCCACTGAGACGTAGAGGACAACAAGCCAGGAATGTGGTCAAATATTACAGCCGGGATGTTAGGTTGGGTTAGGTTAGGTTATATTACGTTATTGATGTATATAAAGGTCCCTCGGAGACGTAGAGGCCAACAAGCCAGGAATGTGGTCAAATATTACCGCCGAGATGTTATGTTGGGTTAGGTTAGGTTATATTACGTTATTGATGTATATAAAGGTCCTGCGGAGACGTAGAGGCCAACTCGCCAGGTGTGTTGTCGAATATTACAGCCTGGATGTTAGGTTGTGTTAGGTTAGGTTATATTACGTTATTGATGTATATGAAGGTCAAACGGAGACCTAGAGGCCAACTCGTCAGGAATGTTGTCAAACATTACCGCCGAGAAGTTAGGTTGGGTTAGGTTAGGTTATATTACGTTATTGATGTATATGATGGTCAAACGGAGACGTAGAGGCCAACTCGCCAGGAATGTTGTCGAATATTACAGCCGAGATGTTAGGTTGTGTTAGGTTAGGTTATATTACGTTATTGATGTATATGAAGGTCAAACGGAGACCTAGAGGCCAACTCGTCAGGAATGTGGTCAAATATTACCGCCGAGATGTTAGGTTGGGTTAGGTTAGGTTATATTACGTTATTGATGTATATAAAGGTCCCACGGAGACGTAGAGGACAACAAGCCAGGAATGTGGTCAAATATTACCGCCGAGATGATAGGTTGGGTTAGGTTACGTTATATTACGTTATTGATGTATATGAAGGTCCCACGGAGACGTAGAGTCCAACTCGCCAGTAATGTTGTCAAATATTACCGCCGAGATGTTAGGTTGGGTTAGGTTAGGTTATATTACGTTATTGATGTATATAAATGTCCCACGAAGACGTAGAGGACAACAAGCCAGGAATGTGGTCAAATATTACCGCCGGGATGTTAGGTTGGGTTAGGTTACGTTATATTACGTTATTGATGTATATGATGGTCAAACGGAGACGTAGAGGCCAACTCGCCAGGAATGATGTCAAATATTACCGCAGAGATTTTAGGTTGGGTTAGGTTAGGTTATATTACGTTATTGATGTATATAAAGGTCCCACGGAGACGTAGAGGCCAACAAGACAGGGATGTGGTCAACTGTTACCGCCGAGATGTTAGGTTGGGATAGGTGAGGTTATATTACGTTATTGATGTATATAAAGGTCCGACGGAGACGTAGAGGCCAACTCGCCAGGAATGATGTCAAATATTACCGCCGAAATGTTAGGTTGGGTTAGGTTAGGTTATATTACGTTATTGATGCATATAAAGGTCCCACGGAGACGGAGAAGCCCACTCGCCAGGAATGTTGTCAAATATTACAGCCGAGATGTTAGGTTGGGTTAGGTTAGGTTATATTACGTTATTGATGTAGATAAATGTCCCACGGAGACGTAGAGGCCAACTCGACAGGAATGTTGTCAAATATTGCCACCGAGATGTTAGGTTGGGTTAGGTTAGGTTATATTACGTTATTAATGTATGTAAAGGTCCCACGGGAACGGAGAAGCCAACTCGCCAGGAATGTTGTCAAATATTACCGCCGAGATGATAGGTTGGGTTAGGTTAGGTTATATTACGTTATTGATGTACATAAAGGTCCCACTGAGACGTAGAGGACAACAAGCCAGGAATGTGGTCAAATATTACAGCCGGGATGTTAGGTTGGGTTAGGTTAGGTTATATTACGTTATTGATGTATATAAAGGTCCCTCGGAGACGTAGAGGCCAACAAGCCAGGAATGTGGTCAAATATTACCGCCGAGATGTTATGTTGGGTTAGGTTAGGTTATATTACGTTATTGATGTATATAAAGGTCCTACGGAGACGTAGAGGCCAACTCGCCAGGTGTGTTGTCGAATATTACAGCCTGGATGTTAGGTTGTGTTAGGTTAGGTTATATTACGTTATTGATGTATATGAAGGTCAAACGGAGACCTAGAGGCCAACTCGTCAGGAATGTTGTCAAATATTACCGCCGAGATGTTAGGTTGGGTTAGGTTAGGTTATATTACGTTATTGATGTATATGATGGTCAAACGGAGACGTAGAGGCCAACTCGCCAGGAATGTTGTCGAATATTACAGCCGAGATGTTAGGTTGTGTTAGGTTAGGTTATATTACGTTATTGATGTATATGAAGGTCAAACGGAGACCTAGAGGCCAACTCGTCAGGAATGTGGTCAAATATTACCGCCGAGATGTTAGGTTGGGTTAGGTTAGGTTATATTACGTTATTGATGTATATAAATGTCCCACGAAGACGTAGAGGACAACAAGCCAGGAATGTGGTCAAATATTACCGCCGGGATGTTAGGTTGGGTTAGGTTACGTTATATTACGTTATTGATGTATATGATGGTCAAACGGAGACGTAGAGGCCAACTCGCCAGGAATGATGTCAAATATTACCGCAGAGATTTTAGGTTGGGTTAGGTTAGGTTATATTACGTTATTGATGTATATAAAGGTCCCACGGAGACGTAGAGGCCAACAAGACAGGGATGTGGTCAACTGTTACCGCCGAGATGTTAGGTTGGGATAGGTGAGGTTATATTACGTTATTGATGTATATAAAGGTCCGACGGAGACGTAGAGGCCAACTCGCCAGGAATGATGTCAAATATTACCGCCGAAATGTTAGGTTGGGTTAGGTTAGGTTATATTACGTTATTGATGCATATAAAGGTCCCACGGAGACGGAGAAGCCCACTCGCCAGGAATGTTGTCAAATATTACAGCCGAGATGTTAGGTTGGGTTATGTTAGGTTATATTACGTTATTGATGTATATAAATGTCCCACGGAGACGTAGAGGCCAACTCGACAGGAATGTTGTCAAATATTGCCACCGAGATGTTAGGTTGGGTTAGGTTAGGTTATATTACGTTATTAATGTATGTAAAGGTCCCACGGGAACGGAGAAGCCAACTCGCCAGGAATGTTGTCAAATATTACCGCCGAGATGATAGGTTGGGTTAGGTTAGGTTATATTACGTTATTGATGTACATAAAGGTCCCACTGAGACGTAGAGGACAACAAGCCAGGAATGTGGTCAAATATTACAGCCGGGATGTTAGGTTGGGTTAGGTTAGGTTATATTACGTTATTGATGTATATAAAGGTCCCTCGGAGACGTAGAGGCCAACAAGCCAGGAATGTGGTCAAATATTACCGCCGAGATGTTATGTTGGGTTAGGTTAGGTTATATTACGTTATTGATGTATATAAAGGTCCTACGGAGACGTAGAGGCCAACTCGCCAGGTGTGTTGTCGAATATTACAGCCTGGATGTTAGGTTGTGTTAGGTTAGGTTATATTACGTTATTGATGTATATGAAGGTCAAACGGAGACCTAGAGGCCAACTCGTCAGGAATGTTGTCAAATATTACCGCCGAGATGTTAGGTTGGGTTAGGTTAGGTTATATTACGTTATTGATGTATATGATGGTCAAACGGAGACGTAGAGGCCAACTCGCCAGGAATGTTGTCGAATATTACAGCCGAGATGTTAGGTTGTGTTAGGTTAGGTTATATTACGTTATTGATGTATATGAAGGTCAAACGGAGACCTAGAGGCCAACTCGTCAGGAATGTGGTCAAATATTACCGCCGAGATGTTAGGTTGGGTTAGGTTAGGTTATATTACGTTATTGATGTATATAAAGGTCCCACGGAGACGTAGAGGACAACAAGCCAGGAATGTGGTCAAATATTACCGCCGAGATGATAGGTTGGGTTAGGTTACGTTATATTACGTTATTGATGTATATGAAGGTCCCACGGAGACGTAGAGTCCAACTCGCCAGTAATGTTGTCAAATATTACCGCCGAGATGTTAGGTTGGGTTAGGTTAGGTTATATTACGTTATTGATGTATATAAATGTCCCACGAAGACGTAGAGGACAACAAGCCAGGAATGTGGTCAAATATTACCGCCGGGATGTTAGGTTGGGTTAGGTTACGTTATATTACGTTATTGATGTATATGATGGTCAAACGGAGACGTAGAGGCCAACTCGCCAGGAATGATGTCAAATATTACCGCAGAGATTTTAGGTTGGGTTAGGTTAGGTTATATTACGTTATTGATGTATATAAAGGTCCCACGGAGACGTAGAGGCCAACAAGACAGGGATGTGGTCAACTGTTACCGCCGAGATGTTAGGTTGGGATAGGTGAGGTTATATTACGTTATTGATGTATATAAAGGTCCGACGGAGACGTAGAGGCCAACTCGCCAGGAATGATGTCAAATATTACCGCCGAAATGTTAGGTTGGGTTAGGTTAGGTTATATTACGTTATTGATGCATATAAAGGTCCCACGGAGACGGAGAAGCCCACTCGCCAGGAATGTTGTCAAATATTACAGCCGAGATGTTAGGTTGGGTTAGGTTAGGTTATATTACGTTATTGATGTAGATAAATGTCCCACGGAGACGTAGAGGCCAACTCGACAGGAATGTTGTCAAATATTGCCACCGAGATGTTAGGTTGGGTTAGGTTAGGTTATATTACGTTATTAATGTATGTAAAGGTCCCACGGGAACGGAGAAGCCAACTCGCCAGGAATGTTGTCAAATATTACCGCCGAGATGATAGGTTGGGTTAGGTTAGGTTATATTACGTTATTGATGTACATAAAGGTCCCACTGAGACGTAGAGGACAACAAGCCAGGAATGTGGTCAAATATTACAGCCGGGATGTTAGGTTGGGTTAGGTTAGGTTATATTACGTTATTGATGTATATAAAGGTCCCTCGGAGACGTAGAGGCCAACAAGCCAGGAATGTGGTCAAATATTACCGCCGAGATGTTATGTTGGGTTAGGTTAGGTTATATTACGTTATTGATGTATATAAAGGTCCTACGGAGACGTAGAGGCCAACTCGCCAGGTGTGTTGTCGAATATTACAGCCTGGATGTTAGGTTGTGTTAGGTTAGGTTATATTACGTTATTGATGTATATGAAGGTCAAACGGAGACCTAGAGGCCAACTCGTCAGGAATGTTGTCAAATATTACCGCCGAGATGTTAGGTTGGGTTAGGTTAGGTTATATTACGTTATTGATGTATATGATGGTCAAACGGAGACGTAGAGGCCAACTCGCCAGGAATGTTGTCGAATATTACAGCCGAGATGTTAGGTTGTGTTAGGTTAGGTTATATTACGTTATTGATGTATATGAAGGTCAAACGGAGACCTAGAGGCCAACTCGTCAGGAATGTGGTCAAATATTACCGCCGAGATGTTAGGTTGGGTTAGGTTAGGTTATATTACGTTATTGATGTATATAAATGTCCCACGAAGACGTAGAGGACAACAAGCCAGGAATGTGGTCAAATATTACCGCCGGGATGTTAGGTTGGGTTAGGTTACGTTATATTACGTTATTGATGTATATGATGGTCAAACGGAGACGTAGAGGCCAACTCGCCAGGAATGATGTCAAATATTACCGCAGAGATTTTAGGTTGGGTTAGGTTAGGTTATATTACGTTATTGATGTATATAAAGGTCCCACGGAGACGTAGAGGCCAACAAGACAGGGATGTGGTCAACTGTTACCGCCGAGATGTTAGGTTGGGATAGGTGAGGTTATATTACGTTATTGATGTATATAAAGGTCCGACGGAGACGTAGAGGCCAACTCGCCAGGAATGATGTCAAATATTACCGCCGAAATGTTAGGTTGGGTTAGGTTAGGTTATATTACGTTATTGATGCATATAAAGGTCCCACGGAGACGGAGAAGCCCACTCGCCAGGAATGTTGTCAAATATTACAGCCGAGATGTTAGGTTGGGTTATGTTAGGTTATATTACGTTATTGATGTATATAAATGTCCCACGGAGACGTAGAGGCCAACTCGACAGGAATGTTGTCAAATATTGCCACCGAGATGTTAGGTTGGGTTAGGTTAGGTTATATTACGTTATTAATGTATGTAAAGGTCCCACGGGAACGGAGAAGCCAACTCGCCAGGAATGTTGTCAAATATTACCGCCGAGATGATAGGTTGGGTTAGGTTAGGTTATATTACGTTATTGATGTACATAAAGGTCCCACTGAGACGTAGAGGACAACAAGCCAGGAATGTGGTCAAATATTACAGCCGGGATGTTAGGTTGGGTTAGGTTAGGTTATATTACGTTATTGATGTATATAAAGGTCCCTCGGAGACGTAGAGGCCAACAAGCCAGGAATGTGGTCAAATATTACCGCCGAGATGTTATGTTGGGTTAGGTTAGGTTATATTACGTTATTGATGTATATAAAGGTCCTACGGAGACGTAGAGGCCAACTCGCCAGGTGTGTTGTCGAATATTACAGCCTGGATGTTAGGTTGTGTTAGGTTAGGTTATATTACGTTATTGATGTATATGAAGGTCAAACGGAGACCTAGAGGCCAACTCGTCAGGAATGTTGTCAAATATTACCGCCGAGATGTTAGGTTGGGTTAGGTTAGGTTATATTACGTTATTGATGTATATGATGGTCAAACGGAGACGTAGAGGACAACAAGCCAGGAATGTGGTCAAATATTACCGCCGAGATGATAGGTTGGGTTAGGTTACGTTATATTACGTTATTGATGTATATGAAGGTCCCACGGAGACGTAGAGTCCAACTCGCCAGTAATGTTGTCAAATATTACCGCCGAGATGTTAGGTTGGGTTAGGTTAGGTTATATTACGTTATTGATGTATATAAATGTCCCACGAAGACGTAGAGGACAACAAGCCAGGAATGTGGTCAAATATTACCGCCGGGATGTTAGGTTGGGTTAGGTTACGTTATATTACGTTATTGATGTATATGATGGTCAAACGGAGACGTAGAGGCCAACTCGCCAGGAATGATGTCAAATATTACCGCAGAGATATTAGGTTGGGTTAGGTTAGGTTATATTACGTTATTGATGTATATAAAGGTCCCACGGAGACGTAGAGGCCAACAAGACAGGGATGTGGTCAACTGTTACCGCCGAGATGATAGGTTGGGATAGGTGAGGTTATATTACGTTACTGATGTATATAAAGGTCCGACGGAGACGTAGAGGCCAACTCGCCAGGAATGATGTCAAATATTACCGCCGAAATGTTAGGTTGGGTTAGGTTAGGTTATATTACGTTATTGATGCATATAAAGGTCCCACGGAGACGGAGAAGCCCACTCGCCAGGAATGTTGTCAAATATTACAGCCGAGATGTTAGGTTGGGTTAGGTTAGGTTATATTACGTTATTGATGTAGATAAATGTCCCACGGAGACGTAGAGGCCAACTCGACAGGAATGTTGTCAAATATTGCCACCGAGATGTTAGGTTGGGTTAGGTTAGGTTATATTACGTTATTAATGTATGTAAAGGTTCCACGGGAACGGAGAAGCCAACTCGCCAGGAATGTTGTCAAATATTACCGCCGAGATGATAGGTTGGGTTAGGTTAGGTTATATTACGTTATTGATGTACATAAAGGTCCCACTGAGACGTAGAGGACAACAAGCCAGGAATGTGGTCAAATATTACCGCCGAGATGATAGGTTGGGTTAGGTTACGTTATATTACGTTATTGATGTATATGAAGGTCCCACGGAGACGTAGAGTCCAACTCGCCAGGAATGATGTCAAATATTACCGCCGAGATGTTAGGTTGGTTTAGGTTATGTTATATTACGTTATTGATGTATATAAAGGTCCCACGCAGACGTAGAGGCCAACAAGCCAGGAATGTGGTCAAATATTACCGCCGAGACGTTAGGTTGGGTTAGGTTAGGTTATATTACGTTATTGATGTATATGAAGGTCAAACGGAGACGTAGAGGCCAACTCGCCAGGAATGTTGTCGAATATTACAGCCGAGATGTTAGGTTGTGTTAGGTTAGGTTATATTACGTTATTGATGTATATGAAGGTCAAACGGAGACCTAGAGTCCAACTCGTCAGGAATGTTGTCAAATATTACCGCCAAGATGTTAGGTTGGGTTAGGTTAGGTTATATTACGTTATTGATGTATATAAATGTCCCACGAAGACGTAGAGGCCAACAAGCCAGGAATGTGGTCAAATATTACCGCCGAGATGTTAGGTTGGGTTAGGTTAGGTTATATTACGTTATTGATGTATATGAAGGTCAAACGGAGACGTAGAGGCCAACTCGCCAGGAATGTTGTCGAATATTACAGCCGAGATGTTAGGTTGTGTTAGGTTAGGTTATATTACGTTATTGATGTATATGAAGGTCAAACGGAGACCTAGAGGCCAACTCGTCAGGAATGTTGTCAAATATTACCGCCGAGATGTTAGGTTGGGTTAGGTTAGGTTATATTACGTTATTGATGTATATAAATGTCCCACGAAGACGTAGAGGACAACAAGCCAGGAATGTGGTCAAATATTACCGCCGGGATGTTAGGTTGTGTTAGGTTAGGTTATATTACGTTATTGATGTATATCAAGGTCAAACGGAGACCTAGAGGCCAACTCGTCAGGAATGTTGTCAAATATTACCGCCGAGAAGTTAGGTTGGGTTAGGTTAGGTTATATTACGTTATTGATGTATATAAAGGTCCCACGGAGACGTAGAGGACAACAAGCCAGGAATGTGGTCAAATATTACCGCCGGGATGTTAGGTTGGGTTAGGTTAGGTTATATTACGTTATTGATGTATATAAAGGTCCCACGGAGACGTAGAGGCCAAAAAGACAGGAATCTGGTCAAATATTACCGCCGAGATGTTAGGTTGGGTTAGGTTAGGTTATATTACGTTATTGATGTATATAGATGTCCCACGAAGACGTAGAGGACAACAAGCCAGGAATGTGGTCAAATATTACCGCCGGGATGTTAGGTTGTGTTAGGTTAGGTTATATTACGTTATTAATGTATATGAAGGTCAAACGGAGACCTAGAGGCCAACTCGTCAGGAATGTTGTCAAATATTACCGCCGAGAAGTTAGGTTGGGTTAGGTTAGGTTATATTACGTTATTGATGTATATAAAGGTCCCACGGAGACGTAGAGGACAACAAGCCAGGAATGTGGTCAAATATTACCGCCGGGATGTTAGGTTGGGTTAGGTTAGGTTATATTACGTTATTGATGTATATAAAGGTCCCACGGAGACGTAGAGGCAACAAGACAGGAATGTGGTCAAATATTACCGCCGAGATGTTAGGTTGGGTTAGGTTAGGTTATATTACGTTATTGATGTATATAAAGGTCCCACGGAGACGTAGGGGCCAACAAGCCAGGAATGTGGTCAAATATTACCTCCGAGATGTTAGGTTGGGTTAGGTTAGGTTATATTACGTTATTGATGTATATAAAGGTCCCTCGGAGACGTAGAGGCCAACAAGCCAGGAATGTGGTCAAATATTACCGCCGAGATTTTAGGTTGGGTTAGGTTAGGTTATATTACGTTATTGATGTATATGATGGTCAAACGGAGACGTAGAGGCCAACTCGCCAGGAATGATGTCAAATATTACCGCCGAGATGTTAGGTTGGTTTAGGTTATGTTATATTACGTTATTGATGTATATAAAGGTCCCATGCAGACGTAGATGCCAACAAGCCAGGAATGTGGTCAAATATTACCGCCGAGATGTTAGGTTGGGTTAGGTTAGGTTATATTACGCTATTGATGTATATGAAGGTCAAACGGAGACGTAGAGGCCAACTCGCCAGGAATGTTGTCGAATATTACAGCCGAGATGTTAGGTTGTGTTAGGTTAGGTTATATTACGTTATTGATGTATATGAAGGTCAAACGGAGACCTAGAGGCCAACTCGTCAGGAATGTTGTCAAATATTACCGCCGAGAAGTTAGGTTGGGTTAGGTTAGGTTATATTACGTTATTGATGTATATAAATGTCCCACGAAGACGTAGAGGACAACAAGCCAGGAATGTGGTCAAATATTACCGCCGAGATGATAGGTTGGGTTAGGTTACGTTATATTACGTTATTGATGTATATGAAGGTCCCACGGCGACGTATAGTCCAACTCGCCAGTAATGTTGTCAAATATTACCGCCGAGATGTTAGGTTGGGTTAGGTTAGGTTATATTACGTTATTGATGTATATAAAGGTCCCACGGAGACGTAGAGGCCAAAAAGACAGGAATCTGGTCAAATATTACCGCCGAGATGTTAGGTTGGGTTAGGTTAGGTTATATTACGTTATTGATGTATATAGATGTCCCACGAAGACGTAGAGGACAACAAGCCAGGAATGTGGTCAAATATTACCGCCGGGATGTTAGGTTGTGTTAGGTTAGGTTATATTACGTTATTAATGTATATGAAGGTCAAACGGAGACCTAGAGGCCAACTCGTCAGGAATGTTGTCAAATATTACCGCCGAGAAGTTAGGTTGGGTTAGGTTAGGTTATATTACGTTGTTGATGTATATAAAGGTCCCACGGAGACGTAGAGGACAACAAGCCAGGAATGTGGTCAAATATTACCGCCGGGATGTTAGGTTGGGTTAGGTTAGGTTATATTACGTTATTGATGTATATAAAGGTCCCATGCAGACGTAGATGCCAACAAGCCAGGAATGTGGTCAAATATTACCGCCGAGATGTTAGGTTGGGTTAGGTTAGGTTATATTACGCTATTGATGTATATGAAGGTCAAACGGAGACGTAGAGGCCAACTCGCCAGGAATGTTGTCGAATATTACAGCCGAGATGTTAGGTTGTGTTAGGTTAGGTTATATTACGTTATTGATGTATATGAAGGTCAAACGGAGACCTAGAGGCCAACTCGTCAGGAATGTTGTCAAATATTACCGCCGAGAAGTTAGGTTGGGTTAGGTTAGGTTATATTACGTTATTGATGTATATAAATGTCCCACGAAGACGTAGAGGACAACAAGCCAGGAATGTGGTCAAATATTACCGCCGAGATGATAGGTTGGGTTAGGTTACGTTATATTACGTTATTGATGTATATGAAGGTCCCACGGAGACGTATAGTCCAACTCGCCAGTAATGTTGTCAAATATTACCGCCGAGATGTTAGGTTGGGTTAGGTTAGGTTATATTACGTTATTGATGTATATGATGGTCAAACGGAGACGTAGAGGCTAACTCGCCAGGAATGATGTCAAATATTACCGCCGAGATGTTAGGTTGGTTTAGGTTATGTTATATTACGTTATTGATGTATATAAAGGTCCCACGCAGACGTAGAGGCCAACAAGCCAGGAATGTGGTCAAATATTACCGCCGAGAAATTAGGTTGGGTTAGGTTAGGTTATATTACGTTATTGATGTATATGAAGGTCAAACGGAGACGTAGAGGCCAACTCGCCAGGAATGTTGTCGAATATTACAGCCGAGATGTTAGGTTGTGTTAGGTTAGGTTATATTACGTTATTGATGTATATGAAGGTCAAACGGAGACCTAGAGGCCAACTCGTCAGGAATGTTGTCAAATATTACCGCCGAGAAGTTAGGTTGGGTTAGGTTAGGTTATATTACGTTATTGATGTATATAAAGGTCCCACGGAGACCTAGAGGCCAACTCGTCAGGAATGTTGTCAAATATTACCGCCGAGAAGTTAGGTTGGGTTAGGTTAGGTTATATTACGTTATTGATGTATATAAAGGTCCCACGGAGACGTAGAGGACAACAAGCCAGGAATGTGGTCAAATATTACCGCCGGGATGTTAGGTTGGGTTAGGTTAGGTTATATTACGTTATTGATGTATATAAAGGTCCCACGGAGACGTAGAGGCAACAAGACAGGAATGTGGTCAAATATTACCGCCGAGATGTTAGGTTGGGTTAGGTTAGGTTATATTACGTTATTGATGTATATGAAGGTCAAACGGAGACCTAGAGGCCAACTCGTCAGGAATGTTGTCAAATATTACCGCCGAGATGTTAGGTTGGGTTAGATTAGGTTATATTACGTTATTGATGTATATAAAGGTCCCACGCAGACGTAGAGGACAACAAGCCAGGAATGTGGTCAAATATTACCGCCGAGATGTTAGGTTGGGTTAGGTTAGGTTATATTACGTTATTGATGTATATGAAGGTCAAACGGAGACGTAGAGGCCAACTCGCCAGGAATGTTGTCGAATATTACAGCCGAGATGTTAGGTTGTGTTAGGTTAGGTTATATTACGTTATTGATGTATATGAAGGTCAAACGGAGACCTAGAGGCCAACTCGTCAGGAATGTTGTCAAATATTACCGCCGAGATGTTAGGTTGGGTTAGGTTAGGTTATATTACGTTATTGATGTATATAAATGTCCCACGAAGACGTAGAGGACAACAAGCCAGGAATGTGGTCAAATATTACCGCCGGGATGTTAGGTTGGGTTAGGTTACGTTATTTTACGTTATTGATGTATATGATGGTCAAACGGAGACGTAGAGGCCAACTCGCCAGGAATGATGTCAAATATTACCGCAGAGATTTTAGGTTGGGTTAGGTTAGGTTATATTACGTTATTGATGTATATAAAGGTCCCACGGAGACGTAGAGGCCAACAAGACAGGGATGTGGTCAACTGTTACCGCCGAGATGTTAGGTTGGGATAGGTGAGGTTATATTACGTTATTGATGTATATAAAGGTCCGACGGAGACGTAGAGGCCAACTCGCCAGGAATGATGTCAAATATTACCGCCGAAATGTTAGGTTGGGTTAGGTTAGGTTATATTACGTTATTGATGCATATAAAGGTCCCACGGAGACGGAGAAGCCCACTCGCCAGGAATGTTGTCAAATATTACAGCCGAGATGTTAGGTTGGGTTAGGTTAGGTTATATTACGTTATTGATGTAGATAAATGTCCCACGGAGACGTAGAGGCCAACTCGACAGGAATGTTGTCAAATATTGCCACCGAGATGTTAGGTTGGGTTAGGTTAGGTTATATTACGTTATTAATGTATGTAAAGGTCCCACGGGAACGGAGAAGCCAACTCGCCAGGAATGTTGTCAAATATTACCGCCGAGATGATAGGTTGGGTTAGGTTAGGTTATATTACGTTATTGATGTACATAAAGGTCCCACTGAGACGTAGAGGACAACAAGCCAGGAATGTGGTCAAATATTACAGCCGGGATGTTAGGTTGGGTTAGGTTAGGTTATATTACGTTATTGATGTATATAAAGGTCCCTCGGAGACGTAGAGGCCAACAAGCCAGGAATGTGGTCAAATATTACCGCCGAGATGTTATGTTGGGTTAGGTTAGGTTATATTACGTTATTGATGTATATAAAGGTCCTACGGAGACGTAGAGGCCAACTCGCCAGGTGTGTTGTCGAATATTACAGCCTGGATGTTAGGTTGTGTTAGGTTAGGTTATATTACGTTATTGATGTATATGAAGGTCAAACGGAGACCTAGAGGCCAACTCGTCAGGAATGTTGTCAAATATTACCGCCGAGATGTTAGGTTGGGTTAGGTTAGGTTATATTACGTTATTGATGTATATGATGGTCAAACGGAGACGTAGAGGCCAACTCGCCAGGAATGTTGTCGAATATTACAGCCGAGATGTTAGGTTGTGTTAGGTTAGGTTATATTACGTTATTGATGTATATGAAGGTCAAACGGAGACCTAGAGGCCAACTCGTCAGGAATGTGGTCAAATATTACCGCCGAGATGTTAGGTTGGGTTAGGTTAGGTTATATTACGTTATTGATGTATATAAATGTCCCACGAAGACGTAGAGGACAACAAGCCAGGAATGTGGTCAAATATTACCGCCGGGATGTTAGGTTGGGTTAGGTTACGTTATATTACGTTATTGATGTATATGATGGTCAAACGGAGACGTAGAGGCCAACTCGCCAGGAATGATGTCAAATATTACCGCAGAGATTTTAGGTTGGGTTAGGTTAGGTTATATTACGTTATTGATGTATATAAAGGTCCCACGGAGACGTAGAGGCCAACAAGACAGGGATGTGGTCAACTGTTACCGCCGAGATGTTAGGTTGGGATAGGTGAGGTTATATTACGTTATTGATGTATATAAAGGTCCGACGGAGACGTAGAGGCCAACTCGCCAGGAATGATGTCAAATATTACCGCCGAAATGTTAGGTTGGGTTAGGTTAGGTTATATTACGTTATTGATGCATATAAAGGTCCCACGGAGACGGAGAAGCCCACTCGCCAGGAATGTTGTCAAATATTACAGCCGAGATGTTAGGTTGGGTTATGTTAGGTTATATTACGTTATTGATGTATATAAATGTCCCACGGAGACGTAGAGGCCAACTCGACAGGAATGTTGTCAAATATTGCCACCGAGATGTTAGGTTGGGTTAGGTTAGGTTATATTACGTTATTAATGTATGTAAAGGTCCCACGGGAACGGAGAAGCCAACTCGCCAGGAATGTTGTCAAATATTACCGCCGAGATGATAGGTTGGGTTAGGTTAGGTTATATTACGTTATTGATGTACATAAAGGTCCCACTGAGACGTAGAGGACAACAAGCCAGGAATGTGGTCAAATATTACAGCCGGGATGTTAGGTTGGGTTAGGTTAGGTTATATTACGTTATTGATGTATATAAAGGTCCCTCGGAGACGTAGAGGCCAACAAGCCAGGAATGTGGTCAAATATTACCGCCGAGATGTTATGTTGGGTTAGGTTAGGTTATATTACGTTATTGATATATATAAAGGTCCTACGGAGACGTAGAGGCCAACTCGCCAGGTGTGTTGTCGAATATTACAGCCTGGATGTTAGGTTGTGTTAGGTTAGCTTATATTACGTTATTGATGTATATGAAGGTCAAACGGAGACCTAGAGGCCAACTCGTCAGGAATGTTGTCAAATATTACCGCCGAGATGTTAGGTTGGGTTAGGTTAGGTTATATTACGTTATTGATGTATATGATGGTCAAACGGAGACGTAGAGGACAACAAGCCAGGAATGTGGTCAAATATTACCGCCGAGATGATAGGTTGGGTTAGGTTACGTTATATTACGTTATTGATGTATATGAAGGTCCCACGGAGACGTAGAGTCCAACTCGCCAGTAATGTTGTCAAATATTACCGCCGAGATGTTAGGTTGGATTAGGTTAGGTTATATTACGTTATTGATGTATATAAATGTCCCACGAAGACGTAGAGGACAACCAGCCAGGAATGTGGTCAAATATTACCGCCGGGATGTTAGGTTGGGTTAGGTTACGTTATATTACGTTATTGATGTATATGATGGTCAAACGGAGACGTAGAGGCCAACTCGCCAGGAATGATGTCAAATATTACCGCAGAGATATTAGGTTGGGTTAGGTTAGGTTATATTACGTTATTGATGTATATAAAGGTCCCACGGAGACGTAGAGGCCAACAAGACAGGGATGTGGTCAACTGTTACCGCCGAGATGTTAGGTTGGGATAGGTGAGGTTATATTACGTTATTGATGTATATAAAGGTCCGACGGAGACGTAGAGGCCAACTCGCCAGGAATGATGTCAAATATTACCGCCGAAATGTTAGGTTGGGTTAGGTTAGGTTATATTACGTTATTGATGCATATAAAGGTCCCACGGAGACGGAGAAGCCCACTCGCCAGGAATGTTGTCAAATATTACAGCCGAGATGTTAGGTTGGGTTAGGTTAGGTTATATTACGTTATTGATGTAGATAAATGTCCCACGGAGACGTAGAGGCCAACTCGACAGGAATGTTGTCAAATATTGCCACCGAGATGTTAGGTTGGGTTAGGTTAGGTTATATTACGTTATTAATGTATGTAAAGGTTCCACGGGAACGGAGAAGCCAACTCGCCAGGAATGTTGTCAAATATTACCGCCGAGATGATAGGTTGGGTTAGGTTAGGTTATATTACGTTATTGATGTATATGAAGGTCCCACGGAGACGTATAGTCCAACTCGCCAGTAATGTTGTCAAATATTACCGCCGAGATGTTAGGTTGGGTTAGGTTAGGTTATATTACGTTATTGATGTATATGATGGTCAAACGGAGACGTAGAGGCTAACTCGCCAGGAATGATGTCAAATATTACCGCCGAGATGTTAGGTTGGTTTAGGTTATGTTATATTACGTTATTGATGTATATAAAGGTCCCACGCAGACGTAGAGGCCAACAAGCCAGGAATGTGGTCAAATATTACCGCCGAGAAATTAGGTTGGGTTAGGTTAGGTTATATTACGTTATTGATGTATATGAAGGTCAAACGGAGACGTAGAGGCCAACTCGCCAGGAATGTTGTCGAATATTACAGCCGAGATGTTAGGTTGTGTTAGGTTAGGTTATATTACGTTATTGATGTATATGAAGGTCAAACGGAGACCTAGAGGCCAACTCGTCAGGAATGTTGTCAAATATTACCGCCGAGAAGTTAGGTTGGGTTAGGTTAGGTTATATTACGTTATTGATGTATATAAAGGTCCCACGGAGACCTAGAGGCCAACTCGTCAGGAATGTTGTCAAATATTACCGCCGAGAAGTTAGGTTGGGTTAGGTTAGGTTATATTACGTTATTGATGTATATAAAGGTCCCACGGAGACGTAGAGGACAACAAGCCAGGAATGTGGTCAAATATTACCGCCGGGATGTTAGGTTGGGTTAGGTTAGGTTATATTACGTTATTGATGTATATAAAGGTCCCACGGAGACGTAGAGGCAACAAGACAGGAATGTGGTCAAATATTACCGCCGAGATGTTAGGTTGGGTTAGGTTAGGTTATATTACGTTATTGATGTATATGAAGGTCAAACGGAGACCTAGAGGCCAACTCGTCAGGAATGTTGTCAAATATTACCGCCGAGATGTTAGGTTGGGTTAGATTAGGTTATATTACGTTATTGATGTATATAAAGGTCCCACGCAGACGTAGAGGACAACAAGCCAGGAATGTGGTCAAATATTACCGCCGAGATGTTAGGTTGGGTTAGGTTAGGTTATATTACGTTATTGATGTATATGAAGGTCAAACGGAGACGTAGAGGCCAACTCGCCAGGAATGTTGTCGAATATTACAGCCGAGATGTTAGGTTGTGTTAGGTTAGGTTATATTACGTTATTGATGTATATGAAGGTCAAACGGAGACCTAGAGGCCAACTCGTCAGGAATGTTGTCAAATATTACCGCCGAGATGTTATGTTGGGTTAGGTTAGGTTATATTACGTTATTGATGTATATAAAGGTCCTACGGAGACGTAGAGGCCAACTCGCCAGGTGTGTTGTCGAATATTACAGCCTGGATGTTAGGTTGTGTTAGGTTAGGTTATATTACGTTATTGATGTATATGAAGGTCAAACGGAGACCTAGAGGCCAACTCGTCAGGAATGTTGTCAAATATTACCGCCGAGATGTTAGGTTGGGTTAGGTTAGGTTATATTACGTTATTGATGTATATGATGGTCAAACGGAGACGTAGAGGCCAACTCGCCAGGAATGTTGTCGAATATTACAGCCGAGATGTTAGGTTGTGTTAGGTTAGGTTATATTACGTTATTGATGTATATGAAGGTCAAACGGAGACCTAGAGGCCAACTCGTCAGGAATGTGGTCAAATATTACCGCCGAGATGTTAGGTTGGGTTAGGTTAGGTTATATTACGTTATTGATGTATATAAATGTCCCACGAAGACGTAGAGGACAACAAGCCAGGAATGTGGTCAAATATTACCGCCGGGATGTTAGGTTGGGTTAGGTTACGTTATATTACGTTATTGATGTATATGATGGTCAAACGGAGACGTAGAGGCCAACTCGCCAGGAATGATGTCAAATATTACCGCAGAGATTTTAGGTTGGGTTAGGTTAGGTTATATCACGTTATTGATGTATATAAAGGTCCCACGGAGACGTAGAGGCCAACAAGACAGGGATGTGGTCAACTGTTACCGCCGAGATGTTAGGTTGGGATAGGTGAGGTTATATTACGTTATTGATGTATATAAAGGTCCGACGGAGACGTAGAGGCCAACTCGCCAGGAATGATGTCAAATATTACCGCCGAAATGTTAGGTTGGGTTAGGTTAGGTTATATTACGTTATTGATGCATATAAAGGTCCCACGGAGACGGAGAAGCCCACTCGCCAGGAATGTTGTCAAATATTACAGCCGAGATGTTAGGTTGGGTTATGTTAGGTTATATTACGTTATTGATGTATATAAATGTCCCACGGAGACGTAGAGGCCAACTCGACAGGAATGTTGTCAAATATTGCCACCGAGATGTTAGGTTGGGTTAGGTTAGGTTATATTACGTTATTAATGTATGTAAAGGTCCCACGGGAACGGAGAAGCCAACTCGCCAGGAATGTTGTCAAATATTACCGCCGAGATGATAGGTTGGGTTAGGTTAGGTTATATTACGTTATTGATGTACATAAAGGTCCCACTGAGACGTAGAGGACAACAAGCCAGGAATGTGGTCAAATATTACAGCCGGGATGTTAGGTTGGGTTAGGTTAGGTTATATTACGTTATTGATGTATATAAAGGTCCCTCGGAGACGTAGAGGCCAACAAGCCAGGAATGTGGTCAAATATTACCGCCGAGATGTTATGTTGGGTTAGGTTAGGTTATATTACGTTATTGATATATATAAAGGTCCTACGGAGACGTAGAGGCCAACTCGCCAGGTGTGTTGTCGAATATTACAGCCTGGATGTTAGGTTGTGTTAGGTTAGCTTATATTACGTTATTGATGTATATGAAGGTCAAACGGAGACCTAGAGGCCAACTCGTCAGGAATGTTGTCAAATATTACCGCCGAGATGTTAGGTTGGGTTAGGTTAGGTTATATTACGTTATTGATGTATATGATGGTCAAACGGAGACGTAGAGGACAACAAGCCAGGAATGTGGTCAAATATTACCGCCGAGATGATAGGTTGGGTTAGGTTACGTTATATTACGTTATTGATGTATATGAAGGTCCCACGGAGACGTAGAGTCCAACTCGCCAGTAATGTTGTCAAATATTACCGCCGAGATGTTAGGTTGGGTTAGGTTAGGTTATATTACGTTATTGATGTATATAAATGTCCCACGAAGACGTAGAGGACAACCAGCCAGGAATGTGGTCAAATATTACCGCCGGGATGTTAGGTTGGGTTAGGTTACGTTATATTACGTTATTGATGTATATGATGGTCAAACGGAGACGTAGAGGCCAACTCGCCAGGAATGATGTCAAATATTACCGCAGAGATATTAGGTTGGGTTAGGTTAGGTTATATTACGTTATTGATGTATATAAAGGTCCCACGGAGACGTAGAGGCCAACAAGACAGGGATGTGGTCAACTGTTACCGCCGAGATGTTAGGTTGGGATAGGTGAGGTTATATTACGTTATTGATGTATATAAAGGTCCGACGGAGACGTAGAGGCCAACTCGCCAGGAATGATGTCAAATATTACCGCCGAAATGTTAGGTTGGGTTAGGTTAGGTTATATTACGTTATTGATGCATATAAAGGTCCCACGGAGACGGAGAAGCCCACTCGCCAGGAATGTTGTCAAATATTACAGCCGAGATGTTAGGTTGGGTTAGGTTAGGTTATATTACGTTATTGATGTAGATAAATGTCCCACGGAGACGTAGAGGCCAACTCGACAGGAATGTTGTCAAATATTGCCACCGAGATGTTAGGTTGGGTTAGGTTAGGTTATATTACGTTATTAATGTATGTAAAGGTTCCACGGGAACGGAGAAGCCAACTCGCCAGGAATGTTGTCAAATATTACCGCCGAGATGATAGGTTGGGTTAGGTTAGGTTATATTACGTTATTGATGTACATAAAGGTCCCACTGAGACGTAGAGGACAACAAGCCAGGAATGTGGTCAAATATTACAGCCGGGATGTTAGGTTGGGTTAGGTTAGGTTATATTACGTTATTGATGTATATAAAGGTCCCTCGGAGACGTAGAGGCCAACAAGCCAGGAATGTGGTCAAATATTACCGCCGAGATGTTATGTTGGGTTAGGTTAGGTTATATTACGTTATTGATGTATATAAAGGTCCTACGGAGACGTAGAGGCCAACTCGCCAGGTGTGTTGTCGAATATTACAGCCTGGATGTTAGGTTGTGTTAGGTTAGGTTATATTACGTTATTGATGTATATGAAGGTCAAACGGAGACCTAGAGGCCAACTCGTCAGGAATGTTGTCAAATATTACCGCCGAGATGTTAGGTTGGGTTAGGTTAGGTTATATTACGTTATTGATGTATATGATGGTCAAACGGAGACGTAGAGGCCAACTCGCCAGGAATGTTGTCGAATATTACAGCCGAGATGTTAGGTTGTGTTAGGTTAGGTTATATTACGTTATTGATGTATATGAAGGTCAAACGGAGACCTAGAGGCCAACTCGTCAGGAATGTGGTCAAATATTACCGCCGAGATGTTAGGTTGGGTTAGGTTAGGTTATATTACGTTATTGATGTATATAAAGGTCCCACGGAGACGTAGAGGACAACAAGCCAGGAATGTGGTCAAATATTACCGCCGAGATGATAGGTTGGGTTAGGTTACGTTATATTACGTTATTGATGTATATGAAGGTCCCACGGAGACGTAGAGTCCAACTCGCCAGGAATGATGTCAAATATTACCGCCGAGATGTTAGGTTGGTTTAGGTTATGTTATATTACGTTATTGATGTATATAAAGGTCCCACGCAGACGTAGAGGCCAACAAGCCAGGAATGTGGTCAAATATTACCGCCGAGACGTTAGGTTGGGTTAGGTTAGGTTATATTACGTTATTGATGTATATGAAGGTCAAACGGAGACGTAGAGGCCAACTCGCCAGGAATGTTGTCGAATATTACAGCCGAGATGTTAGGTTGTGTTAGGTTAGGTTATATTACGTTATTGATGTATATGAAGGTCAAACGGAGACCTAGAGTCCAACTCGTCAGGAATGTTGTCAAATATTACCGCCAAGATGTTAGGTTGGGTTAGGTTAGGTTATATTACGTTATTGATGTATATAAATGTCCCACGAAGACGTAGAGGCCAACAAGCCAGGAATGTGGTCAAATATTACCGCCGAGATGTTAGGTTGGGTTAGGTTAGGTTATATTACGTTATTGATGTATATGAAGGTCAAACGGAGACGTAGAGGCCAACTCGCCAGGAATGTTGTCGAATATTACAGCCGAGATGTTAGGTTGTGTTAGGTTAGGTTATATTACGTTATTGATGTATATGAAGGTCAAACGGAGACCTAGAGGCCAACTCGTCAGGAATGTTGTCAAATATTACCGCCGAGATGTTAGGTTGGGTTAGGTTAGGTTATATTACGTTATTGATGTATATAAATGTCCCACGAAGACGTAGAGGACAACAAGCCAGGAATGTGGTCAAATATTACCGCCGGGATGTTAGGTTGTGTTAGGTTAGGTTATATTACGTTATTGATGTATATCAAGGTCAAACGGAGACCTAGAGGCCAACTCGTCAGGAATGTTGTCAAATATTACCGCCGAGAAGTTAGGTTGGGTTAGGTTAGGTTATATTACGTTATTGATGTATATAAAGGTCCCACGGAGACGTAGAGGACAACAAGCCAGGAATGTGGTCAAATATTACCGCCGGGATGTTAGGTTGGGTTAGGTTAGGTTATATTACGTTATTGATGTATATAAAGGTCCCACGGAGACGTAGAGGCCAAAAAGACAGGAATCTGGTCAAATATTACCGCCGAGATGTTAGGTTGGGTTAGGTTAGGTTATATTACGTTATTGATGTATATAGATGTCCCACGAAGACGTAGAGGACAACAAGCCAGGAATGTGGTCAAATATTACCGCCGGGATGTTAGGTTGTGTTAGGTTAGGTTATATTACGTTATTAATGTATATGAAGGTCAAACGGAGACCTAGAGGCCAACTCGTCAGGAATGTTGTCAAATATTACCGCCGAGAAGTTAGGTTGGGTTAGGTTAGGTTATATTACGTTATTGATGTATATAAAGGTCCCACGGAGACGTAGAGGACAACAAGCCAGGAATGTGGTCAAATATTACCGCCGGGATGTTAGGTTGGGTTAGGTTAGGTTATATTACGTTATTGATGTATATAAAGGTCCCACGGAGACGTAGAGGCAACAAGACAGGAATGTGGTCAAATATTACCGCCGAGATGTTAGGTTGGGTTAGGTTAGGTTATATTACGTTATTGATGTATATAAAGGTCCCACGGAGACGTAGGGGCCAACAAGCCAGGAATGTGGTCAAATATTACCTCCGAGATGTTAGGTTGGGTTAGGTTAGGTTATATTACGTTATTGATGTATATAAAGGTCCCTCGGAGACGTAGAGGCCAACAAGCCAGGAATGTGGTCAAATATTACCGCCGAGATTTAGGTTGGGTTAGGTTAGGTTATATTACGTTATTGATGTATATGATGGTCAAACGGAGACGTAGAGGCCAACTCGCCAGGAATGATGTCAAATATTACCGCCGAGATGTTAGGTTGGTTTAGGTTATGTTATATTACGTTATTGATGTATATAAAGGTCCCATGCAGACGTAGATGCCAACAAGCCAGGAATGTGGTCAAATATTACCGCCGAGATGTTAGGTTGGGTTAGGTTAGGTTATATTACGCTATTGATGTATATGAAGGTCAAACGGAGACGTAGAGGCCAACTCGCCAGGAATGTTGTCGAATATTACAGCCGAGATGTTAGGTTGTGTTAGGTTAGGTTATATTACGTTATTGATGTATATGAAGGTCAAACGGAGACCTAGAGGCCAACTCGTCAGGAATGTTGTCAAATATTACCGCCGAGAAGTTAGGTTGGGTTAGGTTAGGTTATATTACGTTATTGATGTATATAAATGTCCCACGAAGACGTAGAGGACAACAAGCCAGGAATGTGGTCAAATATTACCGCCGAGATGATAGGTTGGGTTAGGTTACGTTATATTACGTTATTGATGTATATGAAGGTCCCACGGCGACGTATAGTCCAACTCGCCAGTAATGTTGTCAAATATTACCGCCGAGATGTTAGGTTGGGTTAGGTTAGGTTATATTACGTTATTGATGTATATAAAGGTCCCACGGAGACGTAGAGGCCAAAAAGACAGGAATCTGGTCAAATATTACCGCCGAGATGTTAGGTTGGGTTAGGTTAGGTTATATTACGTTATTGATGTATATAGATGTCCCACGAAGACGTAGAGGACAACAAGCCAGGAATGTGGTCAAATATTACCGCCGGGATGTTAGGTTGTGTTAGGTTAGGTTATATTACGTTATTAATGTATATGAAGGTCAAACGGAGACCTAGAGGCCAACTCGTCAGGAATGTTGTCAAATATTACCGCCGAGAAGTTAGGTTGGGTTAGGTTAGGTTATATTACGTTATTGATGTATATAAAGGTCCCACGGAGACGTAGAGGACAACAAGCCAGGAATGTGGTCAAATATTACCGCCGGGATGTTAGGTTGGGTTAGGTTAGGTTATATTACGTTATTGATATATATAAAGGTCCCATGCAGACGTAGATGCCAACAAGCCAGGAATGTGGTCAAATATTACCGCCGAGATGTTAGGTTGGGTTAGGTTAGGTTATATTACGCTATTGATGTATATGAAGGTCAAACGGAGACGTAGAGGCCAACTCGCCAGGAATGTTGTCGAATATTACAGCCGAGATGTTAGGTTGTGTTAGGTTAGGTTATATTACGTTATTGATGTATATGAAGGTCAAACGGAGACCTAGAGGCCAACTCGTCAGGAATGTTGTCAAATATTACCGCCGAGAAGTTAGGTTGGGTTAGGTTAGGTTATATTACGTTATTGATGTATATAAATGTCCCACGAAGACGTAGAGGACAACAAGCCAGGAATGTGGTCAAATATTACCGCCGAGATGATAGGTTGGGTTAGGTTACGTTATATTACGTTATTGATGTATATGAAGGTCCCACGGAGACGTATAGTCCAACTCGCCAGTAATGTTGTCAAATATTACCGCCGAGATGTTAGGTTGGGTTAGGTTAGGTTATATTACGTTATTGATGTATATGATGGTCAAACGGAGACGTAGAGGCTAACTCGCCAGGAATGATGTCAAATATTACCGCCGAGATGTTAGGTTGGTTTAGGTTATGTTATATTACGTTATTGATGTATATAAAGGTCCCACGCAGACGTAGAGGCCAACAAGCCAGGAATGTGGTCAAATATTACCGCCGAGAAATTAGGTTGGGTTAGGTTAGGTTATATTACGTTATTGATGTATATGAAGGTCAAACGGAGACGTATAGGCCAACTCGCCAGGAATGTTGTCGAATATTACAGCCGAGATGTTAGGTTGTGTTAGGTTAGGTTATATTACGTTATTGATGTATATGAAGGTCAAACGGAGACCTAGAGGCCAACTCGTCAGGAATGTTGTCAAATATTACCGCCGAGAAGTTAGGTTGGGTTAGGTTAGGTTATATTACGTTATTGATGTATATAAAGGTCCCACGGAGACGTAGAGGCCAACTCGTCAGGAATGTTGTCAAATATTACCGCCGAGATGTTAGGTTGGGTTAGGTTAGGTTATATTACGTTATTGATGTATATAGATGTCCCACGAAGACGTAGGGGACAACAAGCCAGGAATGTGGTCAAATATTACCGCCGGGATGTTAGGTTGTGTTAGGTTAGGTTATATTACGTTATTGATGTATATGAATGTCAAACGGAGACCTAGAGGCCAACTCGTCAGGAATGTTGTCAAATATTACCGCCGAGAAGTTAGGTTGGGTTAGGTTAGGTTATATTACGTTATTGATGTATATAAAGGTCCCACGGAGACGTAGAGGACAACAAGCCAGGAATGTGGTCAAATATTACCGCCGGGATGTTAGGTTGGATTAGGTTAGGTTATATTACGTTATTGATGTATATAAAGGTCCCACGGAGACGTAGAGGCCAACAAGACAGGAATCTGGTCAAATATTACCGCCGAGATGTTAGGTTGGGTTAGGTTAGGTTATATTACGTTATTGATGTATATAGATGTCCCACGAAGACGTAGAGGACAACAAGCCAGGAATGTGGTCAAATATTACCGCCGGGATGTTAGGTTGTGTTAGGTTAGGTTATATTACGTTATTAATGTATATGAAGGTCAAACGGAGACCTAGAGGCCAACTCGTCAGGAATGTTGTCAAATATTACCGCCGAGAAGTTAGGTTGGGTTAGGTTAGGTTATATTACGTTATTGATGTATATAAAGGTCCCACGGAGACGTAGAGGACAACAAGCCAGGAATGTGGTCAAATATTACCGCCGGGATGTTAGGTTGGGTTAGGTTAGGTTATATTACGTTATTGATGTATATAAAGGTCCCACGGAGACGTAGAGGCAACAAGACAGGAATGTGGTCAAATATTACCGCCGAGATGTTAGGTTGGGTTAGGTTAGGTTATATTACGTTATTGATGTATATGAAGGTCAAACGGAGACGTAGAGGCCAACTCGCCAGGAATGTTGTCGAATATTACAGCCGAGATGTTAGGTTGTGTTAGGTTAGGTTATATTACGTTATTGATGTATATGAAGGTCAAACGGAGACCTAGAGGCCAACTCGTCAGGAATGTGGTCAAATATTACCGCCGAGATGTTAGGTTGGGTTAGGTTAGGTTATATTACGTTATTGATGTATATAAAGGTCCCACGGAGACGTAGAGGACAACAAGCCAGGAATGTGGTCAAATATTACCGCCGAGATGATAGGTTGGGTTAGGTTACGTTATATTACGTTATTGATGTATATGAAGGTCCCACGGAGACGTAGAGTCCAACTCGCCAGGAATGATGTCAAATATTACCGCCGAGATGTTAGGTTGGTTTAGGTTATGTTATATTACGTTATTGATGTATATAAAGGTCCCACGCAGACGTAGAGGCCAACAAGCCAGGAATGTGGTCAAATATTACCGCCGAGACGTTAGGTTGGGTTAGGTTAGGTTATATTACGTTATTGATGTATATGAAGGTCAAACGGAGACGTAGAGGCCAACTCGCCAGGAATGTTGTCGAATATTACAGCCGAGATGTTAGGTTGTGTTAGGTTAGGTTATATTACGTTATTGATGTATATGAAGGTCAAACGGAGACCTAGAGTCCAACTCGTCAGGAATGTTGTCAAATATTACCGCCAAGATGTTAGGTTGGGTTAGGTTAGGTTATATTACGTTATTGATGTATATAAATGTCCCACGAAGACGTAGAGGCCAACAAGCCAGGAATGTGGTCAAATATTACCGCCGAGATGTTAGGTTGGGTTAGGTTAGGTTATATTACGTTATTGATGTATATGAAGGTCAAACGGAGACGTAGAGGCCAACTCGCCAGGAATGTTGTCGAATATTACAGCCGAGATGTTAGGTTGTGTTAGGTTAGGTTATATTACGTTATTGATGTATATGAAGGTCAAACGGAGGCCTAGAGGCCAACTCGTCAGGAATGTTGTCAAATATTACCGCCGAGATGTTAGGTTGGGTTAGGTTAGGTTATATTACGTTATTGATGTATATAAATGTCCCACGAAGACGTAGAGGACAACAAGCCAGGAATGTGGTCAAATATTACCGCCGGGATGTTAGGTTGTGTTAGGTTAGGTTATATTACGTTATTGATGTATATCAAGGTCAAACGGAGACCTAGAGGCCAACTCGTCAGGAATGTTGTCAAATATTACCGCCGAGAAGTTAGGTTGGGTTAGGTTAGGTTATATTACGTTATTGATGTATATAAAGGTCCCACGGAGACGTAGAGGACAACAAGCCAGGAATGTGGTCAAATATTACCGCCGGGATGTTAGGTTGGGTTAGGTTAGGTTATATTACGTTATTGATGTATATAAAGGTCCCACGGAGACGTAGAGGCCAAAAAGACAGGAATCTGGTCAAATATTACCGCCGAGATGTTAGGTTGGGTTAGGTTAGGTTATATTACGTTATTGATGTATATAGATGTCCCACGAAGACGTAGAGGACAACAAGCCAGGAATGTGGTCAAATATTACCGCCGGGATGTTAGGTTGTGTTAGGTTAGGTTATATTACGTTATTAATGTATATGAAGGTCAAACGGAGACCTAGAGGCCAACTCGTCAGGAATGTTGTCAAATATTACCGCCGAGAAGTTAGGTTGGGTTAGGTTAGGTTATATTACGTTATTGATGTATATAAAGGTCCCACGGAGACGTAGAGGACAACAAGCCAGGAATGTGGTCAAATATTACCGCCGGGATGTTAGGTTGGGTTAGGTTAGGTTATATTACGTTATTGATGTATATAAAGGTCCCACGGAGACGTAGAGGCAACAAGACAGGAATGTGGTCAAATATTACCGCCGAGATGTTAGGTTGGGTTAGGTTAGGTTATATTACGTTATTGATGTATATAAAGGTCCCACGGAGACGTAGGGGCCAACAAGCCAGGAATGTGGTCAAATATTACCTCCGAGATGTTAGGTTGGGTTAGGTTAGGTTATATTACGTTATTGATGTATATAAAGGTCCCTCGGAGACGTAGAGGCCAACAAGCCAGGAATGTGGTCAAATATTACCGCCGAGATTTTAGGTTGGGTTAGGTTAGGTTATATTACGTTATTGATGTATATGATGGTCAAACGGAGACGTAGAGGCCAACTCGCCAGGAATGATGTCAAATATTACCGCCGAGATGTTAGGTTGGTTTAGGTTATGTTATATTACGTTATTGATGTATATAAAGGTCCCATGCAGACGTAGATGCCAACAAGCCAGGAATGTGGTCAAATATTACCGCCGAGATGTTAGGTTGGGTTAGGTTAGGTTATATTACGCTATTGATGTATATGAAGGTCAAACGGAGACGTAGAGGCCAACTCGCCAGGAATGTTGTCGAATATTACAGCCGAGATGTTAGGTTGTGTTAGGTTAGGTTATATTACGTTATTGATGTATATGAAGGTCAAACGGAGACCTAGAGGCCAACTCGTCAGGAATGTTGTCAAATATTACCGCCGAGAAGTTAGGTTGGGTTAGGTTAGGTTATATTACGTTATTGATGTATATAAATGTCCCACGAAGACGTAGAGGACAACAAGCCAGGAATGTGGTCAAATATTACCGCCGAGATGATAGGTTGGGTTAGGTTACGTTATATTACGTTATTGATGTATATGAAGGTCGCACGGCGACGTATAGTCCAACTCGCCAGTAATGTTGTCAAATATTACCGCCGAGATGTTAGGTTGGGTTAGGTTAGGTTATATTACGTTATTGATGTATATAAAGGTCCCACGGAGACGTAGAGGCCAAAAAGACAGGAATCTGGTCAAATATTACCGCCGAGATGTTAGGTTGGGTTAGGTTAGGTTATATTACGTTATTGATGTATATAGATGTCCCACGAAGACGTAGAGGACAACAAGCCAGGAATGTGGTCAAATATTACCGCCGGGATGTTAGGTTGTGTTAGGTTAGGTTATATTACGTTATTAATGTATATGAAGGTCAAACGGAGACCTAGAGGCCAACTCGTCAGGAATGTTGTCAAATATTACCGCCGAGAAGTTAGGTTGGGTTAGGTTAGGTTATATTACGTTATTGATGTATATAAAGGTCCCACGGAGACGTAGAGGACAACAAGCCAGGAATGTGGTCAAATATTACCGCCGGGATGTTAGGTTGGGTTAGGTTAGGTTATATTACGTTATTGATGTATATAAAGGTCCCATGCAGACGTAGATGCCAACAAGCCAGGAATGTGGTCAAATATTACCGCCGAGATGTTAGGTTGGGTTAGGTTAGGTTATATTACGCTATTGATGTATATGAAGGTCAAACGGAGACGTAGAGGCCAACTCGCCAGGAATGTTGTCGAATATTACAGCCGAGATGTTAGGTTGTGTTAGGTTAGGTTATATTACGTTATTGATGTATATGAAGGTCAAACGGAGACCTAGAGGCCAACTCGTCAGGAATGTTGTCAAATATTACCGCCGAGAAGTTAGGTTGGGTTAGGTTAGGTTATATTACGTTATTGATGTATATAAAGGTCCCACGGAGACGTAGAGGCCAACTCGTCAGGAATGTTGTCAAATATTACCGCCGAGATGTTAGGTTGGGTTAGGTTAGGTTATATTACGTTATTGATGTATATAGATGTCCCACGAAGACGTAGGGGACAACAAGCCAGGAATGTGGTCAAATATTACCGCCGGGATGTTAGGTTGTGTTAGGTTAGGTTATATTACGTTATTGATGTATATGAATGTCAAACGGAGACCTAGAGGCCAACTCGTCAGGAATGTTGTCAAATATTACCGCCGAGAAGTTAGGTTGGGTTAGGTTAGGTTATATTACGTTATTGATGTATATAAAGGTCCCACGGAGACGTAGAGGACAACAAGCCAGGAATGTGGTCAAATATTACCGCCGGGATGTTAGGTTGGATTAGGTTAGGTTATATTACGTTATTGATGTATATAAAGGTCCCACGGAGACGTAGAGGCCAACAAGACAGGAATCTGGTCAAATATTACCGCCGAGATGTTAGGTTGGGTTAGGTTAGGTTATATTACGTTATTGATGTATATAGATGTCCCACGAAGACGTAGAGGACAACAAGCCAGGAATGTGGTCAAATATTACCGCCGGGATGTTAGGTTGTGTTAGGTTAGGTTATATTACGTTATTAATGTATATGAAGGTCAAACGGAGACCTAGAGGCCAACTCGTCAGGAATGTTGTCAAATATTACCGCCGAGAAGTTAGGTTGGGTTAGGTTAGGTTATATT
Organism: Xylocopa violacea; assembly: GCA_963969225.1. NCBI lineage: Eukaryota > Metazoa > Arthropoda > Insecta > Hymenoptera > Apidae > Xylocopa > Xylocopa violacea. Next base: position 3,226,501 of record CAXAJV010000306.1, on the reverse strand, counting down.
ACGTTATTGATGTATATAAAGGTCCCACGGAGACGTAGAGGACAACAAGCCAGGAATGTGGTCAAGTATTACCGCCGGGATGTTAGGTTGGGTTAGGTTAGGTTATATTACGTTATTGATGTATATAAAGGTCCCACGGAGACGTAGAGGCAACAAGACAGGAATGTGGTCAAATATTACCGCCGAGATGTTAGGTTGGGTTAGGTTAGGTTATATTACGTTATTGATGTATATGAAGGTCAAACGGAGACGTAGAGGCCAACTCGCCAGGAATGTTGTCGAATATTACAGCCGAGATGTTAGGTTGTGTTAGGTTAGGTTATATTACGTTATTGATGTATATGAAGGTCAAACGGAGACCTAGAGGCCAACTCGTCAGGAATGTGGTCAAATATTACCGCCGAGATGTTAGGTTGGGTTAGGTTAGGTTATATTACGTTATTGATGTATATAAAGGTCCCACGGAGACGTAGAGGACAACAAGCCAGGAATGTGGTCAAATATTACCGCCGAGATGATAGGTTGGGTTAGGTTACGTTATATTACGTTATTGATGTATATGAAGGTCCCACGGAGACGTAGAGTCCAACTCGCCAGGAATGATGTCAAATATTACCGCCGAGATGTTAGGTTGGTTTAGGTTATGTTATATTACGTTATTGATGTATATAAAGGTCCCACGCAGACGTAGAGGCCAACAAGCCAGGAATGTGGTCAAATATTACCGCCGAGACGTTAGGTTGGGTTAGGTTAGGTTATATTACGTTATTGATGTATATGAAGGTCAAACGGAGACGTAGAGGCCAACTCGCCAGGAATGTTGTCGAATATTACAGCCGAGATGTTAGGTTGTGTTAGGTTAGGTTATATTACGTTATTGATGTATATGAAGGTCAAACGGAGACCTAGAGTCCAACTCGTCAGGAATGTTGTCAAATATTACCGCCAAGATGTTAGGTTGGGTTAGGTTAGGTTATATTACGTTATTGATGTATATAAATGTCCCACGAAGACGTAGAGGCCAACAAGCCAGGAATGTGGTCAAATATTACCGCCGAGATGTTAGGTTGGGTTAGGTTAGGTTATATTACGTTATTGATGTATATGAAGGTCAAACGGAGATGTAGAGGCCAACTCGCCAGGAATGTTGTCGAATATTACAGCCGAGATGTTAGGTTGTGTTAGGTTAGGTTATATTACGTTATTGATGTATATGAAGGTCAAACGGAGACCTAGAGGCCAACTCGTCAGGAATGTTGTCAAATATTACCGCCGAGATGTTAGGTTGGGTTAGGTTAGGTTATATTACGTTATTGATGTATATAAATGTCCCACGAAGACGTAGAGGACAACAAGCCAGGAATGTGGTCAAATATTACCGCCGGGATGTTAGGTTGTGTTAGGTTAGGTTATATTACGTTATTGATGTATATCAAGGTCAAACGGAGACCTAGAGGCCAACTCGTCAGGAATGTTGTCAAATATTACCGCCGAGAAGTTAGGTTGGGTTAGGTTAGGTTATATTACGTTATTGATGTATATAAAGGTCCCACGGAGACGTAGAGGACAACAAGCCAGGAATGTGGTCAAATATTACCGCCGGGATGTTAGGTTGGGTTAGGTTAGGTTATATTACGTTATTGATGTATATAAAGGTCCCACGGAGACGTAGAGGCCAAAAAGACAGGAATCTGGTCAAATATTACCGCCGAGATGTTAGGTTGGGTTAGGTTAGGTTATATTACGTTATTGATGTATATAGATGTCCCACGAAGACGTAGAGGACAACAAGCCAGGAATGTGGTCAAATATTACCGCCGGGATGTTAGGTTGTGTTAGGTTAGGTTATATTACGTTATTAATGTATATGAAGGTCAAACGGAGACCTAGAGGCCAACTCGTCAGGAATGTTGTCAAATATTACCGCCGAGAAGTTAGGTTGGGTTAGGTTAGGTTATATTACGTTATTGATGTATATAAAGGTCCCACGGAGACGTAGAGGACAACAAGCCAGGAATGTGGTCAAATATTACCGCCGGGATGTTAGGTTGGGTTAGGTTAGGTTATATTACGTTATTGATGTATATAAAGGTCCCACGGAGACGTAGAGGCAACAAGACAGGAATGTGGTCAAATATTACCGCCGAGATGTTAGGTTGGGTTAGGTTAGGTTATATTACGTTATTGATGTATATAAAGGTCCCACGGAGACGTAGGGGCCAACAAGCCAGGAATGTGGTCAAATATTACCTCCGAGATGTTAGGTTGGGTTAGGTTAGGTTATATTACGTTATTGATGTATATAAAGGTCCCTCGGAGACGTAGAGGCCAACAAGCCAGGAATGTGGTCAAATATTACCGCCGAGATTTTAGGTTGGGTTAGGTTAGGTTATATTACGTTATTGATGTATATGATGGTCAAACGGAGACGTAGAGGCCAACTCGCCAGGAATGATGTCAAATATTACCGCCGAGATGTTAGGTTGGTTTAGGTTATGTTATATTACGTTATTGATGTATATAAAGGTCCCATGCAGACGTAGATGCCAACAAGCCAGGAATGTGGTCAAATATTACCGCCGAGATGTTAGGTTGGGTTAGGTTAGGTTATATTACGCTATTGATGTATATGAAGGTCAAACGGAGACGTAGAGGCCAACTCGCCAGGAATGTTGTCGAATATTACAGCCGAGATGTTAGGTTGTGTTAGGTTAGGTTATATTACGTTATTGATGTATATGAAGGTCAAACGGAGACCTAGAGGCCAACTCGTCAGGAATGTTGTCAAATATTACCGCCGAGAAGTTAGGTTGGGTTAGGTTAGGTTATATTACGTTATTGATGTATATAAATGTCCCACGAAGACGTAGAGGACAACAAGCCAGGAATGTGGTCAAATATTACCGCCGAGATGATAGGTTGGGTTAGGTTACGTTATATTACGTTATTGATGTATATGAAGGTCCCACGGCGACGTATAGTCCAACTCGCCAGTAATGTTGTCAAATATTACCGCCGAGATGTTAGGTTGGGTTAGGTTAGGTTATATTACGTTATTGATGTATATAAAGGTCCCACGGAGACGTAGAGGCCAAAAAGACAGGAATCTGGTCAAATATTACCGCCGAGATGTTAGGTTGGGTTAGGTTAGGTTATATTACGTTATTGATGTATATAGATGTCCCACGAAGACGTAGAGGACAACAAGCCAGGAATGTGGTCAAATATTACCGCCGGGATGTTAGGTTGTGTTAGGTTAGGTTATATTACGTTATTAATGTATATGAAGGTCAAACGGAGACCTAGAGGCCAACTCGTCAGGAATGTTGTCAAATATTACCGCCGAGAAGTTAGGTTGGGTTAGGTTAGGTTATATTACGTTATTGATGTATATAAAGGTCCCACGGAGACGTAGAGGACAACAAGCCAGGAATGTGGTCAAATATTACCGCCGGGATGTTAGGTTGGGTTAGGTTAGGTTATATTACGTTATTGATGTATATAAAGGTCCCATGCAGACGTAGATGCCAACAAGCCAGGAATGTGGTCAAATATTACCGCCGAGATGTTAGGTTGGGTTAGGTTAGGTTATATTACGCTATTGATGTATATGAAGGTCAAACGGAGACGTAGAGGCCAACTCGCCAGGAATGTTGTCGAATATTACAGCCGAGATGTTAGGTTGTGTTAGGTTAGGTTATATTACGTTATTGATGTATATGAAGGTCAAACGGAGACCTAGAGGCCAACTCGTCAGGAATGTTGTCAAATATTACCGCCGAGAAGTTAGGTTGGGTTAGGTTAGGTTATATTACGTTATTGATGTATATAAATGTCCCACGAAGACGTAGAGGACAACAAGCCAGGAATGTGGTCAAATATTACCGCCGAGATGATAGGTTGGGTTAGGTTACGTTATATTACGTTGTTGATGTATATGAAGGTCCCACGGAGACGTATAGTCCAACTCGCCAGTAATGTTGTCAAATATTACCGCCGAGATGTTAGGTTGGGTTAGGTTAGGTTATATTACGTTATTGATGTATATGATGGTCAAACGGAGACGTAGAGGCTAACTCGCCAGGAATGATGTCAAATATTACCGCCGAGATGTTAGGTTGGTTTAGGTTATGTTATATTACGTTATTGATGTATATAAAGGTCCCACGCAGACGTAGAGGCCAACAAGCCAGGAATGTGGTCAAATATTACCGCCGAGAAATTAGGTTGGGTTAGGTTAGGTTGTATTACGTTATTGATGTATATGAAGGTCAAACGGAGACGTAGAGGCCAACTCGCCAGGAATGTTGTCGAATATTACAGCCGAGATGTTAGGTTGTGTTAGGTTAGGTTATATTACGTTATTGATGTATATGAAGGTCAAACGGAGACCTAGAGGCCAACTCGTCAGGAATGTTGTCAAATATTACCGCCGAGAAGTTAGGTTGGGTTAGGTTAGGTTATATTACGTTATTGATGTATATAAAGGTCCCACGGAGACGTAGAGGCCAACTCGTCAGGAATGTTGTCAAATATTACCGCCGAGATGTTAGGTTGGGTTAGGTTAGGTTATATTACGTTATTGATGTATATAGATGTCCCACGAAGACGTAGGGGACAACAAGCCAGGAATGTGGTCAAATATTACCGCCGGGATGTTAGGTTGTGTTAGGTTAGGTTATATTACGTTATTGATGTATATGAATGTCAAACGGAGACCTAGAGGCCAACTCGTCAGGAATGTTGTCAAATATTACCGCCGAGAAGTTAGGTTGGGTTAGGTTAGGTTATATTACGTTATTGATGTATATAAAGGTCCCACGGAGACGTAGAGGACAACAAGCCAGGAATGTGGTCAAATATTACCGCCGGGATGTTAGGTTGGATTAGGTTAGGTTATATTACGTTATTGATGTATATAAAGGTCCCACGGAGACGTAGAGGCCAACAAGACAGGAATCTGGTCAAATATTACCGCCGAGATGTTAGGTTGGGTTAGGTTAGGTTATATTACGTTATTGATGTATATAGATGTCCCACGAAGACGTAGAGGACAACAAGCCAGGAATGTGGTCAAATATTACCGCCGGGATGTTAGGTTGTGTTAGGTTAGGTTATATTACGTTATTAATGTATATGAAGGTCAAACGGAGACCTAGAGGCCAACTCGTCAGGAATGTTGTCAAATATTACCGCCGAGAAGTTAGGTTGGGTTAGGTTAGGTTATATTACGTTATTGATGTATATAAAGGTCCCACGGAGACGTAGAGGACAACAAGCCAGGAATGTGGTCAAATATTACCGCCGGGATGTTAGGTTGGGTTAGGTTAGGTTATATTACGTTATTGATGTATATAAATGTCCCACGGAGACGTAGAGGCAACAAGACAGGAATGTGGTCAAATATTACCGCCGAGATGTTAGGTTGGGTTAGGTTAGGTTATATTACGTTATTGATGTATATGAAGGTCAAACGGAGACCTAGAGGCCAACTCGTCAGGAATGTTGTCAAATATTACCGCCGAGATGTTAGGTTGGGTTAGATTAGGTTATATTACGTTATTGATGTATATAAAGGTCCCACGCAGACGTAGAGGACAACAAGCCAGGAATGTGGTCAAATATTACCGCCGAGATGTTAGGTTGGGTTAGGTTAGGTTATATTACGTTATTGATGTATATGAAGGTCAAACGGAGACGTAGAGGCCAACTCGCCAGGAATGTTGTCGAATATTACAGCCGAGATGTTAGGTTGTGTTAGGTTAGGTTATATTACGTTATTGATGTATATGAAGGTCAAACGGAGACCTAGAGGCCAACTCGTCAGGAATGTTGTCAAATATTACCGCCGAGATGTTAGGTTGGGTTAGGTTAGGTTATATTACGTTATTGATGTATATAAATGTCCCACGAAGACGTAGAGGACAACAAGCCAGGAATGTGGTCAAATATTACCGCCGGGATGTTAGGTTGTGTTAGGTTAGGTTATATTACGTTATTGATGTATATCAAGTTCAAACGGAGACCTAGAGGCCAACTCGTCAGGAATGTTGTCAAATATTACCGCCGAGAAGTTAGGTTGGGTTAGGTTAGGTTATATTACGTTATTGATGTATATAAAGGTCCCACGGAGACGTAGAGGACAACAAGCCAGGAATGTGGTCAAATATTACCGCCGGGATGTTAGGTTGGGTTAGGTTAGGTTATATTACGTTATTGATGTATATAAAGGTCCCACGGAGACGCAGAGGCCAACAAGAGAGGAATCTGGTCAAATATTACCGCCGAGATGTTAGGTTGGGTTAGGTTAGGTTATATTACGTTATTGATGTATATAAAGGTCCCACGGAGACGTAGGGGCCAACAAGCCAGGAATGTTGTCAAATATTACCGCCGAGAAGTTAGGTTGGGTTAGGTTAGGTTATATTACGTTATTGATGTATATAAAGGTCCCACGGAGACGTAGAGGCAACAAGACAGGAATGTGGTCAAATATTACCGCCGAGATGTTAGGTTGGGTTAGGTTAGGTTATATTACGTTATTGATGTATATAAAGGTCCCACGGAGACGTAGGGGCCAACAAGCCAGGAATGTGGTCAAATATTACCTCCGAGATGTTAGGTTGGGTTAGGTTAGGTTATATTACGTTATTGATGTATATAAAGGTCCCTCGGAGACGTAGAGGCCAACAAGCCAGGAATGTGGTCAAATATTACCGCCGAGATTTTAGGTTGGGTTAGGTTAGGTTATATTACGTTATTGATGTATATGATGGTCAAACGGAGACGTAGAGGCCAACTCGCCAGGAATGATGTCAAATATTACCGCCGAGATGTTAGGTTGGTTTAGGTTATGTTATATTACGTTATTGATGTATATAAAGGTCCCATGCAGACGTAGATGCCAACAAGCCAGGAATGTGGTCAAATATTACCGCCGAGATGTTAGGTTGGGTTAGGTTAGGTTATATTACGCTATTGATGTATATGAAGGTCAAACGGAGACGTAGAGGCCAACTCGCCAGGAATGTTGTCGAATATTACAGCCGAGATGTTAGGTTGTGTTAGGTTAGGTTATATTACGTTATTGATGTATATGAAGGTCAAACGGAGACCTAGAGGCCAACTCGTCAGGAATGTTGTCAAATATTACCGCCGAGAAGTTAGGTTGGGTTAGGTTAGGTTATATTACGTTATTGATGTATATAAATGTCCCACGAAGACGTAGAGGACAACAAGCCAGGAATGTGGTCAAATATTACCGCCGAGATGATAGGTTGGGTTAGGTTACGTTATATTACGTTATTGATGTATATGAAGGTCCCACGGCGACGTATAGTCCAACTCGCCAGTAATGTTGTCAAATATTACCGCCGAGATGTTAGGTTGGGTTAGGTTAGGTTATATTACGTTATTGATGTATATAAAGGTCCCACGGAGACGTAGAGGCCAAAAAGACAGGAATCTGGTCAAATATTACCGCCGAGATGTTAGGTTGGGTTAGGTTAGGTTATATTACGTTATTGATGTATATAGATGTCCCACGAAGACGTAGAGGACAACAAGCCAGGAATGTGGTCAAATATTACCGCCGGGATGTTAGGTTGTGTTAGGTTAGGTTATATTACGTTATTAATGTATATGAAGGTCAAACGGAGACCTAGAGGCCAACTCGTCAGGAATGTTGTCAAATATTACCGCCGAGAAGTTAGGTTGGGTTAGGTTAGGTTATATTACGTTATTGATGTATATAAAGGTCCCACGGAGACGTAGAGGACAACAAGCCAGGAATGTGGTCAAATATTACCGCCGGGATGTTAGGTTGGGTTAGGTTAGGTTATATTACGTTATTGATGTATATAAAGGTCCCATGCAGACGTAGATGCCAACAAGCCAGGAATGTGGTCAAATATTACCGCCGAGATGTTAGGTTGGGTTAGGTTAGGTTATATTACGCTATTGATGTATATGAAGGTCAAACGGAGACGTAGAGGCCAACTCGCCAGGAATGTTGTCGAATATTACAGCCGAGATGTTAGGTTGTGTTAGGTTAGGTTATATTACGTTATTGATGTATATGAAGGTCAAACGGAGACCTAGAGGCCAACTCGTCAGGAATGTTGTCAAATATTACCGCCGAGAAGTTAGGTTGGGTTAGGTTAGGTTATATTACGTTATTGATGTATATAAATGTCCCACGAAGACGTAGAGGACAACAAGCCAGGAATGTGGTCAAATATTACCGCCGAGATGATAGGTTGGGTTAGGTTACGTTATATTACGTTGTTGATGTATATGAAGGTCCCACGGAGACGTATAGTCCAACTCGCCAGTAATGTTGTCAAATATTACCGCCGAGATGTTAGGTTGGGTTAGGTTAGGTTATATTACGTTATTGATGTATATGATGGTCAAACGGAGACGTAGAGGCTAACTCGCCAGGAATGATGTCAAATATTACCGCCGAGATGTTAGGTTGGTTTAGGTTATGTTATATTACGTTATTGATGTATATAAAGGTCCCACGCAGACGTAGAGGCCAACAAGCCAGGAATGTGGTCAAATATTACCGCCGAGAAATTAGGTTGGGTTAGGTTAGGTTGTATTACGTTATTGATGTATATGAAGGTCAAACGGAGACGTAGAGGCCAACTCGCCAGGAATGTTGTCGAATATTACAGCCGAGATGTTAGGTTGTGTTAGGTTAGGTTATATTACGTTATTGATGTATATGAAGGTCAAACGGAGACCTAGAGGCCAACTCGTCAGGAATGTTGTCAAATATTACCGCCGAGAAGTTAGGTTGGGTTAGGTTAGGTTATATTACGTTATTGATGTATATAAAGGTCCCACGGAGACGTAGAGGCCAACTCGTCAGGAATGTTGTCAAATATTACCGCCGAGATGTTAGGTTGGGTTAGGTTAGGTTATATTACGTTATTGATGTATATAGATGTCCCACGAAGACGTAGGGGACAACAAGCCAGGAATGTGGTCAAATATTACCGCCGGGATGTTAGGTTGTGTTAGGTTAGGTTATATTACGTTATTGATGTATATGAATGTCAAACGGAGACCTAGAGGCCAACTCGTCAGGAATGTTGTCAAATATTACCGCCGAGAAGTTAGGTTGGGTTAGGTTAGGTTATATTACGTTATTGATGTATATAAAGGTCCCACGGAGACGTAGAGGACAACAAGCCAGGAATGTGGTCAAATATTACCGCCGGGATGTTAGGTTGGATTAGGTTAGGTTATATTACGTTATTGATGTATATAAAGGTCCCACGGAGACGTAGAGGCCAACAAGACAGGAATCTGGTCAAATATTACCGCCGAGATGTTAGGTTGGGTTAGGTTAGGTTATATTACGTTATTGATGTATATAGATGTCCCACGAAGACGTAGAGGACAACAAGCCAGGAATGTGGTCAAATATTACCGCCGGGATGTTAGGTTGTGTTAGGTTAGGTTATATTACGTTATTAATGTATATGAAGGTCAAACGGAGACCTAGAGGCCAACTCGTCAGGAATGTTGTCAAATATTACCGCCGAGAAGTTAGGTTGGGTTAGGTTAGGTTATATTACGTTATTGATGTATATAAAGGTCCCACGGAGACGTAGAGGACAACAAGCCAGGAATGTGGTCAAATATTACCGCCGGGATGTTAGGTTGGGTTAGGTTAGGTTATATTACGTTATTGATGTATATAAATGTCCCACGGAGACGTAGAGGCAACAAGACAGGAATGTGGTCAAATATTACCGCCGAGATGTTAGGTTGGGTTAGGTTAGGTTATATTACGTTATTGATGTATATGAAGGTCAAACGGAGACCTAGAGGCCAACTCGTCAGGAATGTTGTCAAATATTACCGCCGAGATGTTAGGTTGGGTTAGATTAGGTTATATTACGTTATTGATGTATATAAAGGTCCCACGCAGACGTAGAGGACAACAAGCCAGGAATGTGGTCAAATATTACCGCCGAGATGTTAGGTTGGGTTAGGTTAGGTTATATTACGTTATTGATGTATATGAAGGTCAAACGGAGACGTAGAGGCCAACTCGCCAGGAATGTTGTCGAATATTACAGCCGAGATGTTAGGTTGTGTTAGGTTAGGTTATATTACGTTATTGATGTATATGAAGGTCAAACGGAGACCTAGAGGCCAACTCGTCAGGAATGTTGTCAAATATTACCGCCGAGATGTTAGGTTGGGTTAGGTTAGGTTATATTACGTTATTGATGTATATAAATGTCCCACGAAGACGTAGAGGACAACAAGCCAGGAATGTGGTCAAATATTACCGCCGGGATGTTAGGTTGTGTTAGGTTAGGTTATATTACGTTATTGATGTATATCAAGTTCAAACGGAGACCTAGAGGCCAACTCGTCAGGAATGTTGTCAAATATTACCGCCGAGAAGTTAGGTTGGGTTAGGTTAGGTTATATTACGTTATTGATGTATATAAAGGTCCCACGGAGACGTAGAGGACAACAAGCCAGGAATGTGGTCAAATATTACCGCCGGGATGTTAGGTTGGGTTAGGTTAGGTTATATTACGTTATTGATGTATATAAAGGTCCCACGGAGACGCAGAGGCCAACAAGAGAGGAATCTGGTCAAATATTACCGCCGAGATGTTAGGTTGGGTTAGGTTAGGTTATATTACGTTATTGATGTATATAAAGGTCCCACGGAGACGTAGGGGCCAACAAGCCAGGAATGTTGTCAAATATTACCGCCGAGAAGTTAGGTTGGGTTAGGTTAGGTTATATTACGTTATTGATGTATATAAAGGTCCCACGGAGACGTAGAGGCCAACTCGTCAGGAATGTTGTCAAATATTACCGCCGAGATGTTAGGTTGGGTTAGGTTAGGTTATATTACGTTATTGATGTATATAGATGTCCCACGAAGACGTAGGGGACAACAAGCCAGGAATGTGGTCAAATATTACCGCCGGGATGTTAGGTTGTGTTAGGTTAGGTTATATTACGTTATTGATGTATATGAATGTCAAACGGAGACCTAGAGGCCAACTCGTCAGGAATGTTGTCAAATATTACCGCCGAGAAGTTAGGTTGGGTTAGGTTAGGTTATATTACGTTATTGATGTATATAAAGGTCCCACGGAGACGTAGAGGACAACAAGCCAGGAATGTGGTCAAATATTACCGCCGGGATGTTAGGTTGGATTAGGTTAGGTTATATTACGTTATTGATGTTTATAAAGGTCCCACGGAGACGTAGAGGCCAACAAGACAGGAATCTGGTCAAATATTACCGCCGAGATGTTAGGTTGGGTTAGGTTAGGTTATATTACGTTATTGATGTATATAGATGTCCCACGAAGACGTAGAGGACAACAAGCCAGGAATGTGGTCAAATATTACCGCCGGGATGTTAGGTTGTGTTAGGTTAGGTTATATTACGTTATTAATGTATATGAAGGTCAAACGGAGACCTAGAGGCCAACTCGTCAGGAATGTTGTCAAATATTACCGCCGAGAAGTTAGGTTGGGTTAGGTTAGGTTATATTACGTTATTGATGTATATAAAGGTCCCACGGAGACGTAGAGGACAACAAGCCAGGAATGTGGTCAAATATTACCGCCGGGATGTTAGGTTGGGTTAGGTTAGGTTATATTACGTTATTGATGTATATAAAGGTCCCACGGAGACGTAGAGGCAACAAGACAGGAATGTGGTCAAATATTACCGCCGAGATGTTAGGTTGGGTTAGGTTAGGTTATATTACGTTATTGATGTATATGAAGGTCAAACGGAGACCTAGAGGCCAACTCGTCAGGAATGTTGTCAAATATTACCGCCGAGATGTTAGGTTGGGTTAGATTAGGTTATATTACGTTATTGATGTATATAAAGGTCCCACGCAGACGTAGAGGACAACAAGCCAGGAATGTGGTCAAATATTACCGCCGAGATGTTAGGTTGGGTTAGGTTAGGTTATATTACGTTATTGATGTATATGAAGGTCAAACGGAGACGTAGAGGCCAACTCGCCAGGAATGTTGTCGAATATTACAGCCGAGATGTTAGGTTGTGTTAGGTTAGGTTATATTACGTTATTGATGTATATGAAGGTCAAACGGAGACCTAGAGGCCAACTCGTCAGGAATGTTGTCAAATATTACCGCCGAGATGTTAGGTTGGGTTAGGTTAGGTTATATTACGTTATTGATGTATATAAATGTCCCACGAAGACGTAGAGGACAACAAGCCAGGAATGTGGTCAAATATTACCGCCGGGATGTTAGGTTGTGTTAGGTTAGGTTATATTACGTTATTGATGTATATCAAGTTCAAACGGAGACCTAGAGGCCAACTCGTCAGGAATGTTGTCAAATATTACCGCCGAGAAGTTAGGTTGGGTTAGGTTAGGTTATATTACGTTATTGATGTATATAAAGGTCCCACGGAGACGTAGAGGACAACAAGCCAGGAATGTGGTCAAATATTACCGCCGGGATGTTAGGTTGGGTTAGGTTAGGTTATATTACGTTATTGATGTATATAAAGGTCCCACGGAGACGCAGAGGCCAACAAGAGAGGAATCTGGTCAAATATTACCGCCGAGATGTTAGGTTGGGTTAGGTTAGGTTATATTACGTTATTGATGTATATAAAGGTCCCACGGAGACGTAGGGGCCAACAAGCCAGGAATGTTGTCAAATATTACCGCCGAGATGTTAGGTTGGGTTAGGTTAGGTTATATTACGTTATTGATGTATATAGATGTCCCACGAAGACGTAGGGGACAACAAGCCAGGAATGTGGTCAAATATTACCGCCGGGATGTTAGGTTGTGTTAGGTTAGGTTATATTACGTTATTGATGTATATGAATGTCAAACGGAGACCTAGAGGCCAACTCGTCAGGAATGTTGTCAAATATTACCGCCGAGAAGTTAGGTTGGGTTAGGTTAGGTTATATTACGTTATTGATGTATATAAAGGTCCCACGGAGACGTAGAGGACAACAAGCCAGGAATGTGGTCAAATATTACCGCCGGGAAGTTGGGTTGGGTTAGGTTAGGTTATATTACGTTATTGATGTATATAAAGGTCCCACGGAGACGTAGAGGCAACAAGACAGGAATGTGGTCAAATATTACCGCCGAGATGTTAGGTTGGGTTAGGTTAGGTTATATTACGTTATTGATGTATATAAAGGTCCCACGGAGACGTAGGGGCCAACAAGCCAGCAATGTGGTCAAATATTACCTCCGAGATGTTAGGTTGGGTTAGGTTAGGTTATATTACGTTATTGATGTATATAAAGGTCCCACGGAGACGTAGAGGCCAACTCGCCAGGAATGTTGTCGAATATTACAGCCGAGATGTTAGGTTGTGTTAGGTTAGGTTATATTACGTTATTGATGTATATGAAGGTCAAACGGAGACCTAGAGGCCAACTCGTCAGGAATGTGGTCAAATATTACGGCCGAGATGTTTGGTTGGGTTAGGTTAGGTTATATTACGTTATTGATGTATATAAAGGTCCCACGGAGACGTAGAGGACAACTCGCCAGGAATGTTGTCGAATATTACAGCCGAGATGTTAGGTTGTGTCAGGTTAGGTTATATTACGTTATTGATGTATATGAAGGTCAAACGGAGACCTAGAGGCCAACTCGTCAGGAATGTTGTCAAATATTACCGCCGAGATGTTAGGTTGGGTTAGATTAGGTTATATTACGTTATTGATGTATATAAAGGTCCCACGCAGACGTAGAGGACAACAAGCCAGGAATGTGGTCAAATATTACCGCCGAGATGTTAGGTTGTGTTAGGTTAGGTTATATTACGTTATTGATGTATATCAAGTTCAAACGGAGACCTAGAGGCCAACTCGTCAGGAATGTTGTCAAATATTACCGCCGAGAAGTTAGGTTGGGTTAGGTTAGGTTATGTTACGTTATTGATGTATATAAAGGTCCCACGGAGACGTAGAGGACAACAAGCCAGGAATGTGGTCAAATATTACCGCCGGGATGTTAGGTTGGGTTAGGTTAGGTTATATTACGTTATTGATGTATATAAAGGTCCCACGGAGACGCAGAGGCCAACAAGACAGGAATCTGGTCAAATATTACCGCCGAGATGTTAGGTTGGGTAAGGTTAGGTTATATTACGTTATTGATGTATATAAAGGTCCCACGGAGACGTAGGGGCCAACAAGCCAGGAATGTTGTCAAATATTACCGCCGAGATGTTAGGTTGGGTTAGGTTAGGTTATATTACGTTATTGATGTATATAGATGTCCCACGAAGACGTAGAGGACAACAAGCCAGGAATGTGGTCTAATATTACCGCCGGGATGTTATGTTGGGTTAGGTTAGGTTATATTACGTTATTGATGTATATAAAGGTCCCACGGAGACGTAGAGGCAACAAGACAGGAATGTGGTCAAATATTACCGCCGAGATGTTAGGTTGGGTTAGGTTAGGTTATATTACGTTATTGATGTATATGAAGGTCCCACGGAGACGTAGGGGCCAACAAGCCAGGAATGTGGTCAAATATTACCTCCGAGATGTTAGGTTGGGTTAGGTTAGGTTATATTACGTTATTGATGTATATAAAGGTCCCTCGGAGACGTAGAGGCCAACAAGCCAGGAATGTGGTCAAATATTACCGCCGAGATTTTAGGTTGGGTTAGGTTAGGTTATATTACGTTATTGATGTATATGATGGTCAAACGGAGACGTAGAGGCCAACTCGCCAGGAATGATGTCAAATATTACCGCCGAGATGTTAGGTTGGTTTAGGTTATGTTATATTACGTTATTGATGTATATAAAGGTCCCACGCAGACGTAGATGCCAACAAGCCAGGAATGTGGTCAAATATTACCGCCGAGATGTTAGGTTGGGTTAGGTTAGGTTATATTACGCTATTGATGTATATGAAGGTCAAACGGAGACGTAGAGGCCAACTCGCCAGGAATGTTGTCGAATATTACAGCCGAGATGTTAGGTTGTGTTAGGTTAGGTTATATTACGTTATTGATGTATATGAAGGTCAAACGGAGACCTAGAGTCCAACTCGTCAGGAATGTTGTCAAATATTACCGCCAAGATGTTAGGTTGGGTTAGGTTAGGTTATATTACGTTATTGATGTATATAAATGTCCCACGAAGACGTAGAGGACAACAAGCCAGGAATGTGGTCAAATATTACCGCCGGGATGTTAGGTTGTGTTAGGTTAGGTTATATTACGTTATTGATGTATATCAAGTTCAAACGGAGACCTAGAGGCCAACTCGTCAGGAATGTTGTCAAATATTACCGCCGAGAAGTTAGGTTGGGTTAGGTTAGGTTATATTACGTTATTGATGTATATAAAGGTCCCACGGAGACGTAGAGGCCAACTCGTCAGGAATGTTGTCAAATATTACCGCCGAGATGTTAGGTTGGGTTACGTTAGGTTATATTACGTTATTGATGTATATAAATGTCCCACGAAGACGTAGAGGACAACAAGCCAGGAATGTGGTCAAATATTACCGCCGGGATGTTAGGTTGTGTTAGGTTAGGTTATATTACGTTATTGATGTATATCAAGGTCAAACGGAGACCTAGAGGCCAACTCGTCAGGAATGTTGTCAAATATTACCGCCGAGAAGTTAGGTTGGGTTAGGTTAGGTTATATTACGTTATTGATGTATATAAAGGTCCCACGGAGACGTAGAGGACAACAAGACAGGAATGTGGTCAAATATTACCGCCGGGATGTTAGGTTGGGTTAGGTTAGGTTATATTACGTTATTGATGTATATAAAGGTCCCACGGAGACGTAGAGGCAACAAGACAGGAATGTGGTCAAATATTACCGCCGAGATGTTAGGTTGGGTTAGGTTAGGTTATATTACGTTATTGATGTATATAAAGGTCCCACGGAGACGTAGAGGCCAACTCGCCAGGAATGTTGTCGAATATTACAGCCGAGATGTTAGGTTGTGTTAGGTTAGGTTATATTACGTTATTGATGTATATGAAGGTCAAACGGAGACCTAGAGGCCAACTCGTCAGGAATGTTGTCAAATATTACCGCCGAGATGTTAGGTTGGGTTAGATTAGGTTATATTACGTTATTGATGTATATAAAGGTCCCACGCAGACGTAGAGGACAACAAGCCAGGAATGTGGTCAAATATTACCGCCGAGATGTTAGGTTGGGTTAGGTTAGGTTATATTACGTTATTGATGTATATGAAGGTCAAACGGAGACGTAGAGGCCAACTCGCCAGGAATGTTGTCGAATATTACAGCCGAGATGTTAGGTTGTGTTAGGTTAGGCTATATTACGTTATTGATGTATATGAAGGTCAAACGGAGACCTAGAGGCCAACTCGTCAGGAATGTTGTCAAATATTACCGCCGAGATGTTAGGTTGGGTTAGGTTAGGTTATATTACGTTATTGATGTATATAAATGTCCCACGAAGACGTAGGGGCCAACAAGCCAGGAATGTGGTCAAATATTACCTCCGAGATGTTAGGTTCGGTTAGGTTAGGTTATATTACGTTATTGATGTATATAAAGGTCCCTCGGAGACGTAGAGGCCAACAAGCCAGGAATGTGGTCAAATATTACCGCCGAGATTTTAGGTTGGGTTAGGTTAGGTTATATTACGTTATTGATGTATGTGATGGTCAAACGGAGACGTAGAGGCCAACTCGCCAGGAATGATGTCAAATATTACCGCCGAGATGTTAGGTTGGTTTAGGTTATGTTATATTACGTTATTGATGTATATAAAGGTCCCACGCAGACGTAGATGCCAACAAGCCAGGAATGTGGTCAAATATTACCGCCGAGATGTTAGGTTGGGTTAGGTTAGGTTATATTACGCTATTGATGTATATGAAGGTCAAACGGAGACGTAGAGGCCAACTCGCCAGGAATGTTGTCGAATATTACAGCCGAGATGTTAGGTTGTGTTAGGTTAGGTTATATTACGTTATTGATGTATATGAAGGTCAAACGGAGACCTAGAGGCCAACTCGTCAGGAATGTTGTCAAATATTACCGCCGAGAAGTTAGGTTGGGTTAGGTTAGGTTATATTACGTTATTGATGTATATAAATGTCCCACGAAGACGTAGAGGACAACAAGCCAGGAATGTGGTCAAATTTTACCGCCGAGATGATAGGTTGGGTTAGGTTACGTTATATTACGTTATTGATGTATATGAAGGTCCCACGGAGACGTAGAGTCCAACTCGCCAGTAATGTTGTCAAATATTACCGCCGAGATGTTAGGTTGGGTTAGGTTAGGTTATATTACGTTATTGATGTATATGAAGGTCAAACGGAGACGTAGAGGCCAACTCGCCAGGAATGTTGTCGAATATTACAGCCGAGATGTTAGGTTGTGTTAGGTTAGGTTATATTACGTTATTGATGTATATGAAGGTCAAACGGAGACCTAGAGTCCAACTCGTCAGGAATGTTGTCAAATATTACCGCCAAGATGTTAGGTTGGGTTAGGTTAGGTTATATTACGTTATTGATGTATATAAATGTCCCACGAAGACGTAGAGGACAACAAGCCAGGAATGTGGTCAAATATTACCGCCGGGATGTTAGGTTGTGTTAGGTTAGGTTATATTACGTTATTGATGTATATCAAGTTCAAACGGAGACCTAGAGGCCAACTCGTCAGGAATGTTGTCAAATATTACCGCCGAGAAGTTAGGTTGGGTTAGGTTAGGTTATATTACGTTATTGATGTATATAAAGGTCCCACGGAGACGTAGAGGCCAACTCGTCAGGAATGTTGTCAAATATTACCGCCGAGATGTTAGGTTGGGTTACGTTAGGTTATATTACGTTATTGATGTATATAAATGTCCCACGAAGACGTAGAGGACAACAAGCCAGGAATGTGGTCAAATATTACCGCCGGGATGTTAGGTTGTGTTAGGTTAGGTTATATTACGTTATTGATGTATATCAAGGTCAAACGGAGACCTAGAGGCCAACTCGTCAGGAATGTTGTCAAATATTACCGCCGAGAAGTTAGGTTGGGTTAGGTTAGGTTATATTACGTTATTGATGTATATAAAGGTCCCACGGAGACGTAGAGGACAACAAGACAGGAATGTGGTCAAATATTACCGCCGGGATGTTAGGTTGGGTTAGGTTAGGTTATATTACGTTATTGATGTATATAAAGGTCCCACGGAGACGTAGAGGCAACAAGACAGGAATGTGGTCAAATATTACCGCCGAGATGTTAGGTTGGGTTAGGTTAGGTTATATTACGTTATTGATGTATATAAAGGTCCCACGGAGACGTAGGGGCCAACAAGCCAGGAATGTGGTCAAATATTACCTCCGAGATGTTAGGTTGGGTTAGGTTAGGTTATATTACGTTATTGATGTATATAAAGGTCCCACGGAGACGTAGAGGCCAACTCGCCAGGAATGTTGTCGAATATTACAGCCGAGATGTTAGGTTGTGTTAGGTTAGGTTATATTACGTTATTGATGTATATGAAGGTCAAACGGAGACCTAGAGGCCAACTCGTCAGGAATGTTGTCAAATATTACCGCCGAGATGTTAGGTTGGGTTAGATTAGGTTATATTACGTTATTGATGTATATAAAGGTCCCACGCAGACGTAGAGGACAACAAGCCAGGAATGTGGTCAAATATTACCGCCGAGATGTTAGGTTGTGTTAGGTTAGGTTATATTACGTTATTGATGTATATCAAGTTCAAACGGAGACCTAGAGGCCAACTCGTCAGGAATGTTGTCAAATATTACCGCCGAGAAGTTAGGTTGGGTTAGGTTAGGTTATGTTACGTTATTGATGTATATAAAGGTCCCACGGAGACGTAGAGGACAACAAGCCAGGAATGTGGTCAAATACTACCGCCGGGATGTTAGGTTGGGTTAGGTTAGGTTATATTACGTTATTGATGTATATAAAGGTCCCACGGAGACGCAGAGGCCAACAAGACAGGAATCTGGTCAAATATTACCGCCGAGATGTTAGGTTGGGTAAGGTTAGGTTATATTACGTTATTGATGTATATAAAGGTCCCACGGAGACGTAGGGGCCAACAAGCCAGGAATGTTGTCAAATATTACCGCCGAGATGTTAGGTTGGGTTAGGTTAGGTTATATTACGTTATTGATGTATATAGATGTCCCACGAAGACGTAGAGGACAACAAGCCAGGAATGTGGTCTAATATTACCGCCGGGATGTTATGTTGGGTTAGGTTAGGTTATATTACGTTATTGATGTATATAAAGGTCCCACGGAGACGTAGAGGCAACAAGACAGGAATGTGGTCAAATATTACCGCCGAGATGTTAGGTTGGGTTAGGTTAGGTTATATTACGTTATTGATGTATATGAAGGTCCCACGGAGACGTAGGGGCCAACAAGCCAGGAATGTGGTCAAATATTACCTCCGAGATGTTAGGTTGGGTTAGGTTAGGTTATATTACGTTATTGATGTATATAAAGGTCCCTCGGAGACGTAGAGGCCAACAAGCCAGGAATGTGGTCAAATATTACCGCCGAGATTTTAGGTTGGGTTAGGTTAGGTTATATTACGTTATTGATGTATATGATGGTCAAACGGAGACGTAGAGGCCAACTCGCCAGGAATGATGTCAAATATTACCGCCGAGATGTTAGGTTGGTTTAGGTTATGTTATATTACGTTATTGATGTATATAAAGGTCCCACGCAGACGTAGATGCCAACAAGCCAGGAATGTGGTCAAATATTACCGCCGAGATGTTAGGTTGGGTTAGGTTAGGTTATATTACGCTATTGATGTATATGAAGGTCAAACGGAGACGTAGAGGCCAACTCGCCAGGAATGTTGTCGAATATTACAGCCGAGATGTTAGGTTGTGTTAGGTTAGGTTATATTACGTTATTGATGTATATGAAGGTCAAACGGAGACCTAGAGTCCAACTCGTCAGGAATGTTGTCAAATATTACCGCCAAGATGTTAGGTTGGGTTAGGTTAGGTTATATTACGTTATTGATGTATATAAATGTCCCACGAAGACGTAGAGGACAACAAGCCAGGAATGTGGTCAAATATTACCGCCGGGATGTTAGGTTGTGTTAGGTTAGGTTATATTACGTTATTGATGTATATCAAGTTCAAACGGAGACCTAGAGGCCAACTCGTCAGGAATGTTGTCAAATATTACCGCCGAGAAGTTAGGTTGGGTTAGGTTAGGTTATATTACGTTATTGATGTATATAAAGGTCCCACGGAGACGTAGAGGCCAACTCGTCAGGAATGTTGTCAAATATTACCGCCGAGATGTTAGGTTGGGTTACGTTAGGTTATATTACGTTATTGATGTATATAAATGTCCCACGAAGACGTAGAGGACAACAAGCCAGGAATGTGGTCAAATATTACCGCCGGGATGTTAGGTTGTGTTAGGTTAGGTTATATTACGTTATTGATGTATATCAAGGTCAAACGGAGACCTAGAGGCCAACTCGTCAGGAATGTTGTCAAATATTACCGCCGAGAAGTTAGGTTGGGTTAGGTTAGGTTATATTACGTTATTGATGTATATAAAGGTCCCACGGAGACGTAGAGGACAACAAGACAGGAATGTGGTCAAATATTACCGCCGGGATGTTAGGTTGGGTTAGGTTAGGTTATATTACGTTATTGATGTATATAAAGGTCCCACGGAGACGTAGAGGCAACAAGACAGGAATGTGGTCAAATATTACCGCCGAGATGTTAGGTTGGGTTAGGTTAGGTTATATTACGTTATTGATGTATATAAAGGTCCCACGGAGACGTAGAGGCCAACTCGCCAGGAATGTTGTCGAATATTACAGCCGAGATGTTAGGTTGTGTTAGGTTAGGTTATATTACGTTATTGATGTATATGAAGGTCAAACGGAGACCTAGAGGCCAACTCGTCAGGAATGTTGTCAAATATTACCGCCGAGATGTTAGGTTGGGTTAGATTAGGTTATATTACGTTATTGATGTATATAAAGGTCCCACGCAGACGTAGAGGACAACAAGCCAGGAATGTGGTCAAATATTACCGCCGAGATGTTAGGTTGGGTTAGGTTAGGTTATATTACGTTATTGATGTATATGAAGGTCAAACGGAGACGTAGAGGCCAACTCGCCAGGAATGTTGTCGAATATTACAGCCGAGATGTTAGGTTGTGTTAGGTTAGGCTATATTACGTTATTGATGTATATGAAGGTCAAACGGAGACCTAGAGGCCAACTCGTCAGGAATGTTGTCAAATATTACCGCCGAGATGTTAGGTTGGGTTAGGTTAGGTTATATTACGTTATTGATGTATATAAATGTCCCACGAAGACGTAGGGGCCAACAAGCCAGGAATGTGGTCAAATATTACCTCCGAGATGTTAGGTTCGGTTAGGTTAGGTTATATTACGTTATTGATGTATATAAAGGTCCCTCGGAGACGTAGAGGCCAACAAGCCAGGAATGTGGTCAAATATTACCGCCGAGATTTTAGGTTGGGTTAGGTTAGGTTATATTACGTTATTGATGTATGTGATGGTCAAACGGAGACGTAGAGGCCAACTCGCCAGGAATGATGTCAAATATTACCGCCGAGATGTTAGGTTGGTTTAGGTTATGTTATATTACGTTATTGATGTATATAAAGGTCCCACGCAGACGTAGATGCCAACAAGCCAGGAATGTGGTCAAATATTACCGCCGAGATGTTAGGTTGGGTTAGGTTAGGTTATATTACGCTATTGATGTATATGAAGGTCAAACGGAGACGTAGAGGCCAACTCGCCAGGAATGTTGTCGAATATTACAGCCGAGATGTTAGGTTGTGTTAGGTTAGGTTATATTACGTTATTGATGTATATGAAGGTCAAACGGAGACCTAGAGGCCAACTCGTCAGGAATGTTGTCAAATATTACCGCCGAGAAGTTAGGTTGGGTTAGGTTAGGTTATATTACGTTATTGATGTATATAAATGTCCCACGAAGACGTAGAGGACAACAAGCCAGGAATGTGGTCAAATTTTACCGCCGAGATGATAGGTTGGGTTAGGTTACGTTATATTACGTTATTGATGTATATGAAGGTCCCACGGAGACGTAGAGTCCAACTCGCCAGTAATGTTGTCAAATATTACCGCCGAGATGTTAGGTTGGGTTAGGTTAGGTTATATTACGTTATTGATGTATATGAAGGTCAAACGGAGACGTAGAGGCCAACTCGCCAGGAATGTTGTCGAATATTACAGCCGAGATGTTAGGTTGTGTTAGGTTAGGTTATATTACGTTATTGATGTATATGAAGGTCAAACGGAGACCTAGAGTCCAACTCGTCAGGAATGTTGTCAAATATTACCGCCAAGATGTTAGGTTGGGTTAGGTTAGGTTATATTACGTTATTGATGTATATAAATGTCCCACGAAGACGTAGAGGACAACAAGCCAGGAATGTGGTCAAATATTACCGCCGGGATGTTAGGTTGTGTTAGGTTAGGTTATATTACGTTATTGATGTATATCAAGTTCAAACGGAGACCTAGAGGCCAACTCGTCAGGAATGTTGTCAAATATTACCGCCGAGAAGTTAGGTTGGGTTAGGTTAGGTTATATTACGTTATTGATGTATATAAAGGTCCCACGGAGACGTAGAGGCCAACTCGTCAGGAATGTTGTCAAATATTACCGCCGAGATGTTAGGTTGGGTTACGTTAGGTTATATTACGTTATTGATGTATATAAATGTCCCACGAAGACGTAGAGGACAACAAGCCAGGAATGTGGTCAAATATTACCGCCGGGATGTTAGGTTGTGTTAGGTTAGGTTATATTACGTTATTGATGTATATCAAGGTCAAACGGAGACCTAGAGGCCAACTCGTCAGGAATGTTGTCAAATATTACCGCCGAGAAGTTAGGTTGGGTTAGGTTAGGTTATATTACGTTATTGATGTATATAAAGGTCCCACGGAGACGTAGAGGACAACAAGACAGGAATGTGGTCAAATATTACCGCCGGGATGTTAGGTTGGGTTAGGTTAGGTTATATTACGTTATTGATGTATATAAAGGTCCCACGGAGACGTAGAGGCAACAAGACAGGAATGTGGTCAAATATTACCGCCGAGATGTTAGGTTGGGTTAGGTTAGGTTATATTACGTTATTGATGTATATAAAGGTCCCACGGAGACGTAGGGGCCAACAAGCCAGGAATGTGGTCAAATATTACCTCCGAGATGTTAGGTTGGGTTAGGTTAGGTTATATTACGTTATTGATGTATATAAAGGTCCCACGGAGACGTAGAGGCCAACTCGCCAGGAATGTTGTCGAATATTACAGCCGAGATGTTAGGTTGTGTTAGGTTAGGTTATATTACGTTATTGATGTATATGAAGGTCAAACGGAGACCTAGAGGCCAACTCGTCAGGAATGTTGTCAAATATTACCGCCGAGATGTTAGGTTGGGTTAGATTAGGTTATATTACGTTATTGATGTATATAAAGGTCCCACGCAGACGTAGAGGACAACAAGCCAGGAATGTGGTCAAATATTACCGCCGAGATGTTAGGTTGGGTTAGGTTAGGTTATATTACGTTATTGATGTATATGAAGGTCAAACGGAGACGTAGAGGCCAACTCGCCAGGAATGTTGTCAAATATTACAGCCGAGATGTTAGGTTGTGTTAGGTTAGGCTATATTACGTTATTGATGTATATGAAGGTCAAACGGAGACCTAGAGGCCAACTCGTCAGGAATGTTGTCAAATATTACCGCCGAGATGTTAGGTTGGGTTAGGTTAGGTTATATTACGTTATTGATGTATATAAATGTCCCACGAAGACGTAGGGGCCAACAAGCCAGGAATGTGGTCAAATATTACCTCCGAGATGTTAGGTTCGGTTAGGTTAGGTTATATTACGTTATTGATGTATATAAAGGTCCCTCGGAGACGTAGAGGCCAACAAGCCAGGAATGTGGTCAAATATTACCGCCGAGATTTTAGGTTGGGTTAGGTTAGGTTATATTACGTTATTGATGTATGTGATGGTCAAACGGAGACGTAGAGGCCAACTCGCCAGGAATGATGTCAAATATTACCGCCGAGATGTTAGGTTGGTTTAGGTTATGTTATATTACGTTATTGATGTATATAAAGGTCCCACGCAGACGTAGATGCCAACAAGCCAGGAATGTGGTCAAATATTACCGCCGAGATGTTAGGTTGGGTTAGGTTAGGTTATATTACGCTATTGATGTATATGAAGGTCAAACGGAGACGTAGAGGCCAACTCGCCAGGAATGTTGTCGAATATTACAGCCGAGATGTTAGGTTGTGTTAGGTTAGGTTATATTACGTTATTGATGTATATGAAGGTCAAACGGAGACCTAGAGGCCAACTCGTCAGGAATGTTGTCAAATATTACCGCCGAGAAGTTAGGTTGGGTTAGGTTAGGTTATATTACGTTATTGATGTATATAAATGTCCCACGAAGACGTAGAGGACAACAAGCCAGGAATGTGGTCAAATTTTACCGCCGAGATGATAGGTTGGGTTAGGTTACGTTATATTACGTTATTGATGTATATGAAGGTCCCACGGAGACGTAGAGTCCAACTCGCCAGTAATGTTGTCAAATATTACCGCCGAGATGTTAGGTTGGGTTAGGTTAGGTTATATTACGTTATTGATGTATATGAAGGTCAAACGGAGACGTAGAGGCCAACTCGCCAGGAATGTTGTCGAATATTACAGCCGAGATGTTAGGTTGTGTTAGGTTAGGTTATATTACGTTATTGATGTATATGAAGGTCAAACGGAGACCTAGAGTCCAACTCGTCAGGAATGTTGTCAAATATTACCGCCAAGATGTTAGGTTGGGTTAGGTTAGGTTATATTACGTTATTGATGTATATAAATGTCCCACGAAGACGTAGAGGACAACAAGCCAGGAATGTGGTCAAATATTACCGCCGGGATGTTAGGTTGTGTTAGGTTAGGTTATATTACGTTATTGATGTATATCAAGTTCAAACGGAGACCTAGAGGCCAACTCGTCAGGAATGTTGTCAAATATTACCGCCGAGAAGTTAGGTTGGGTTAGGTTAGGT
The DNA here is from genome assembly GCA_963969225.1 of Xylocopa violacea. Taxonomy (NCBI): domain Eukaryota; kingdom Metazoa; phylum Arthropoda; class Insecta; order Hymenoptera; family Apidae; genus Xylocopa; species Xylocopa violacea. The sequence goes on along the minus strand of CAXAJV010000306.1, from coordinate 3,201,341 downwards.
TATATTACGTTATTGATGTATATAAAGGTCCCACGGAGACGTAGAGGCCAACTCGTCAGGAATGTTGTCAAATATTACCGCCGAGATGTTAGGTTGGGTTACGTTAGGTTATATTACGTTATTGATGTATATAAATGTCCCACGAAGACGTAGAGGACAACAAGCCAGGAATGTGGTCAAATATTACCGCCGGGATGTTAGGTTGTGTTAGGTTAGGTTATATTACGTTATTGATGTATATCAAGGTCAAACGGAGACCTAGAGGCCAACTCGTCAGGAATGTTGTCAAATATTACCGCCGAGAAGTTAGGTTGGGTTAGGTTAGGTTATATTACGTTATTGATGTATATAAAGGTCCCACGGAGACGTAGAGGACAACAAGCCAGGAATGTGGTCAAATATTACCGCCGGGATGTTAGGTTGGGTTAGGTTAGGTTATATTACGTTATTGATGTATATAAAGGTCCCACGGAGACGTAGAGGCAACAAGACAGGAATGTGGTCAAATATTACCGCCGAGATGTTAGGTTGGGTTAGGTTAGGTTATATTACGTTATTGATGTATATAAAGGTCCCACGGAGACGTAGGGGCCAACAAGCCAGGAATGTGGTCAAATATTACCTCCGAGATGTTAGGTTGGGTTAGGTTAGGTTATATTACGTTATTGATGTATATAAAGGTCCCACGGAGACGTAGAGGCCAACTCGCCAGGAATGTTGTCGAATATTACAGCCGAGATGTTAGGTTGTGTTAGGTTAGGTTATATTACGTTATTGATGTATATGAAGGTCAAACGGAGACCTAGAGGCCAACTCGTCAGGAATGTGGTCAAATATTACCGCCGAGATGTTAGGTTGGGTTAGGTTAGGTTATATTACGTTATTGATGTATATAAAGGTCCCACGGAGACGTAGAGGACAACTCGCCAGGAATGTTGTCGAATATTACAGCCGAGATGTTAGGTTGTGTCAGGTTAGGTTATATTACGTTATTGATGTATATGAAGGTCAAACGGAGACCTAGAGGCCAACTCGTCAGGAATGTTGTCAAATATTACCGCCGAGATGTTAGGTTGGGTTAGATTAGGTTATATTACGTTATTGATGTATATAAAGGTCCCACGCAGACGTAGAGGACAACAAGCCAGGAATGTGGTCAAATATTACCGCCGAGATGTTAGGTTGGGTTAGGTTAGGTTATATTACGTTATTGATGTATATGAAGGTCAAACGGAGACGTAGAGGCCAACTCGCCAGGAATGTTGTCGAATATTACAGCCGAGATGTTAGGTTGTGTTAGGTTAGGCTATATTACGTTATTGATGTATATGAAGGTCAAACGGAGACTTAGAGGCCAACTCGTCAGGAATGTTGTCAAATATTACCGCCGAGATGTTAGGTTGGGTTAGGTTAGGTTATATTACGTTATTGATGTATATAAATGTCCCACGAAGACGTAGAGGACAACAAGCCAGGAATGTGGTCAAATATTACCGCCGGGATGTTAGGTTGTGTTAGGTTAGGTTATATTACGTTATTGATGTATATCAAGTTCAAACGGAGACCTAGAGGCCAACTCGTCAGGAATGTTGTCAAATATTACCGCCGAGAAGTTAGGTTGGGTTAGGTTAGGTTATATTACGTTATTGATGTATATAAAGGTCCCACGGAGACGTAGAGGACAACAAGCCAGGAATGTGGTCAAATATTACCGCCGGGATGTTAGGTTGGGTTAGGTTAGGTTATATTACGTTATTGATGTATATAAAGGTCCCACGGAGACGTAGGGGCCAACAAGCCAGGAATGTGGTCAAATATTACCTCCGAGATGTTAGGTTGGGTTAGGTTAGGTTATATTACGTTATTGATGTATATAAAGGTCCCACGGAGACGTAGAGGCCAACTCGCCAGGAATGTTGTCGAATATTACAGCCGAGATGTTAGGTTGTGTTAGGTTAGGCTATATTACGTTATTGATGTATATGAAGGTCAAACGGAGACCTAGAGGCCAACTCGTCAGGAATGTTGTCAAATATTACCGCCGAGATGTTAGGTTGGGTTAGGTTAGGTTATATTACGTTATTGATGTATATAAATGTCCCACGAAGACGTAGAGGACAACAAGCCAGGAATGTGGTCAAATATTACCGCCGGGATGTTAGGTTGTGTTAGGTTAGGTTATATTACGTTATTGATGTATATCAAGTTCAAACGGAGACCTAGAGGCCAACTCGTCAGGAATGTTGTCAAATATTACCGCCGAGAAGTTAGGTTGGGTTAGGTTAGGTTATATTACGTTATTGATGTATATAAAGGTCCCACGGAGACGTAGAGGACAACAAGCCAGGAATGTGGTCAAATATTACCGCCGGGATGTTAGGTTGGGTTAGGTTAGGTTATATTACGTTATTGATGTATATAAAGGTCCCACGGAGACGCAGAGGCCAACAAGACAGGAATCTGGTCAAATATTACCGCCGAGATGTTAGGTTGGGTTAGGTTAGGTTATATTACGTTATTGATGTATATAAAGGTCCCACGGAGACGTAGGGGCCAACAAGCCAGGAATGTTGTCAAATATTACCGCCGAGATGTTAGGTTGGGTTAGGTTAGGTTATATTACGTTATTGATGTATATAGATGTCCCACGAAGACGTAGGGGACAACAAGCCAGGAATGTGGTCAAATATTACCGCCGGGATGTTAGGTTGTGTTAGGTTAGGTTATATTACGTTATTGATGTATATGAATGTCAAACGGAGACCTAGAGGCCAACTCGTCAGGAATGTTGTCAAATATTAACGCCGAGAAGTTAGGTTGGGTTAGGTTAGGTTATATTACGTTATTGATGTATATAAAGGTCCCACGGAGACGTAGAGGACAACAAGCCAGGAATGTGGTCAAATATTACCTCCGGGATGTTAGGTTGGGTTAGGTTAGGTTATATTACGTTATTGATGTATATAAAGGTCCCACGGAGACGTAGAGGCAACAAGACAGGAATGTGGTCAAATATTACCGCCGAGATGTTAGGTTGGGTTAGGTTAGGTTATATTACGTTATTGATGTATATAAAGGTCCCACGGAGACGTAGAGGCAACAAGACAGGAATGTGGTCAAATATTACCGCCGAGATGTTAGGTTGGGTTAGGTTAGGTTATATTACGTTATTGATGTATATAAAGGTCCCACGGAGACGTAGGGGCCAACAAGCCAGGAATGTGGTCAAATATTACCTCCGAGATGTTAGGTTGGGTTAGGTTAGGTTATATTACGTTATTGATGTATATAAAGGTCCCACGGAGACGTAGAGGCCAACTCGCCAGGAATGTTGTCGAATATTACAGCCGAGATGTTAGGTTGTGTTAGGTTAGGTTATATTACGTTATTGATGTATATGAATGTCAAACGGAGACCTAGAGGCCAACTCGTCAGGAATGTGGTCAACTATTACCGCCGAGATGTTAGGTTGGGTTAGGTTAGGTTATATTACGTTATTGATGTATATAAAGGTCCCACGGAGACGTAGAGGACAACTCGCCAGGAATGTTGTCGAATATTACAGCCGAGATGTTAGGTTGTGTCAGGTTAGGTTATATTACGTTATTGATGTATATGAAGGTCAAACGGAGACCTAGAGGCCAACTCGTCAGGAATGTTGTCAAATATTACCGCCGAGAAGTTAGGTTGGGTTAGGTTAGGTTATATTACGTTATTGATGTATATAAAGGTCCCACGGAGACGTAGAGGACAACAAGCCAGGAATGTGGTCAAATATTACCGCCGGGATGTTAGGTTGGGTTAGGTTAGGTTATATTACGTTATTGATGTATATAAATGTCCCACGAAGACGTAGAGGACAACAAGCCAGGAATGTGGTCAAATATTACCGCCGGGATGTTAGGTTGGGTTAGGTTACGTTATATTACGTTATTGATGTATATGATGGTCAAACGGAGACGTAGAGGCCAACTCGCTAGGAATGATGTCGAATATTACAGCCGAGATGTTAGGTTGGGTTAGGTTAGGTTATATTACGTTATTGATGTATATAAATGTCCCACGAAGACGTAGAGGACAACAAGCCAGGAATGTGGTCAAATGTTACCGCCGGGATGTTAAGTTGGGTTAGGTTAGGTTATATTACGTTATTGATGTATATAAGGGTCCCACGGAGACGTAGAGGCCAACAAGACAGGAATCTGGTCAAATATTACCGCCGAGGTGTTAGGTTGGGTTAGGTTAGGTTATATTACGATATTGATGTATATAAAGGTCCCACGGAGACGTAGAGGCCAACTCGCCAGGAATGATGTCAAATATTACCGCCGAGATGTTAGGTTGGGTTAGGTTAGGTTATATTACGTTATTGATGTATATAAATGTCCCACGAAGACGTAGAGGACAACAAGCCAGGAATGTGGTCAAATATTACCGCCGGGATGTTAGGTTGTGTTAGGTTAGGTTATATTACGTTATTGATGTATATCAAGTTCAAACGGAGACCTAGAGGCCAACTCGTCAGGAATGTTGTCAAATATTACCGCCGAGAAGTTAGGTTGGGTTAGGTTAGGTTATATTACGTTATTGATGTATATAAAGGTCCCACGGAGACGTAGAGGACAACAAGCCAGGAATGTGGTCAAATATTACCGCCGGGATGTTAGGTTGGGTTAGGTTAGGTTATATTACGTTATTGATGTATATAAAGGTCCCACGGAGACGCAGAGGCCAACAAGACAGGAATCTGGTCAAATATTACCGCCGAGATGTTAGGTTGGGTTAGGTTAGGTTATATTACGTTATTGATGTATATAAAGGTCCCACGGAGACGTAGGGGCCAACAAGCCAGGAATGTTGTCAAATATTACCGCCGAGATGTTAGGTTGGGTTAGGTTAGGTTATATTACGTTATTGATGTATATAGATGTCCCACGAAGACGTAGGGGACAACAAGCCAGGAATGTGGTCAAATATTACCGCCGGGATGTTAGGTTGTGTTAGGTTAGGTTATATTACGTTATTGATGTATATGAATGTCAAACGGAGACCTAGAGGCCAACTCGTCAGGAATGTTGTCAAATATTAACGCCGAGAAGTTAGGTTGGGTTAGGTTAGGTTATATTACGTTATTGATGTATATAAAGGTCCCACGGAGACGTAGAGGACAACAAGCCAGGAATGTGGTCAAATATTACCTCCGGGATGTTAGGTTGGGTTAGGTTAGGTTATATTACGTTATTGATGTATATAAAGGTCCCACGGAGACGTAGAGGCAACAAGACAGGAATGTGGTCAAATATTACCGCCGAGATGTTAGGTTGGGTTAGGTTAGGTTATATTACGTTATTGATGTATATAAAGGTCCCACGGAGACGTAGAGGCAACAAGACAGGAATGTGGTCAAATATTACCGCCGAGATGTTAGGTTGGGTTAGGTTAGGTTATATTACGTTATTGATGTATATAAAGGTCCCACGGAGACGTAGGGGCCAACAAGCCAGGAATGTGGTCAAATATTACCTCCGAGATGTTAGGTTGGGTTAGGTTAGGTTATATTACGTTATTGATGTATATAAAGGTCCCACGGAGACGTAGAGGCCAACTCGCCAGGAATGTTGTCGAATATTACAGCCGAGATGTTAGGTTGTGTTAGGTTAGGTTATATTACGTTATTGATGTATATGAATGTCAAACGGAGACCTAGAGGCCAACTCGTCAGGAATGTGGTCAACTATTACCGCCGAGATGTTAGGTTGGGTTAGGTTAGGTTATATTACGTTATTGATGTATATAAAGGTCCCACGGAGACGTAGAGGACAACTCGCCAGGAATGTTGTCGAATATTACAGCCGAGATGTTAGGTTGTGTCAGGTTAGGTTATATTACGTTATTGATGTATATGAAGGTCAAACGGAGACCTAGAGGCCAACTCGTCAGGAATGTTGTCAAATATTACCGCCGAGAAGTTAGGTTGGGTTAGGTTAGGTTATATTACGTTATTGATGTATATAAAGGTCCCACGGAGACGTAGAGGACAACAAGCCAGGAATGTGGTCAAATATTACCGCCGGGATGTTAGGTTGGGTTAGGTTAGGTTATATTACGTTATTGATGTATATAAATGTCCCACGAAGACGTAGAGGACAACAAGCCAGGAATGTGGTCAAATATTACCGCCGGGATGTTAGGTTGGGTTAGGTTACGTTATATTACGTTATTGATGTATATGATGGTCAAACGGAGACGTAGAGGCCAACTCGCTAGGAATGATGTCGAATATTACAGCCGAGATGTTAGGTTGGGTTAGGTTAGGTTATATTACGTTATTGATGTATATAAATGTCCCACGAAGACGTAGAGGACAACAAGCCAGGAATGTGGTCAAATATTACCTCCGGGATGTTAGGTTGGGTTAGGTTAGGTTATATTACGTTATTGATGTATATAAAGGTCCCACGGAGACGTAGAGGCAACAAGACAGGAATGTGGTCAAATATTACCGCCGAGATGTTAGGTTGGGTTAGGTTAGGTTATATTACGTTATTGATGTATATAAAGGTCCCACGGAGACGTAGAGGCAACAAGACAGGAATGTGGTCAAATATTACCGCCGAGATGTTAGGTTGGGTTAGGTTAGGTTATATTACGTTATTGATGTATATAAAGGTCCCACGGAGACGTAGGGGCCAACAAGCCAGGAATGTGGTCAAATATTACCTCCGAGATGTTAGGTTGGGTTAGGTTAGGTTATATTACGTTATTGATGTATATAAAGGTCCCACGGAGACGTAGAGGCCAACTCGCCAGGAATGTTGTCGAATATTACAGCCGAGATGTTAGGTTGTGTTAGGTTAGGTTATATTACGTTATTGATGTATATGAATGTCAAACGGAGACCTAGAGGCCAACTCGTCAGGAATGTGGTCAACTATTACCGCCGAGATGTTAGGTTGGGTTAGGTTAGGTTATATTACGTTATTGATGTATATAAAGGTCCCACGGAGACGTAGAGGACAACTCGCCAGGAATGTTGTCGAATATTACAGCCGAGATGTTAGGTTGTGTCAGGTTAGGTTATATTACGTTATTGATGTATATGAAGGTCAAACGGAGACCTAGAGGCCAACTCGTCAGGAATGTTGTCAAATATTACCGCCGAGAAGTTAGGTTGGGTTAGGTTAGGTTATATTACGTTATTGATGTATATAGAGGTCCCACGGAGACGTAGAGGACAACAAGCCAGGAATGTGGTCAAATATTACCGCCGGGATGTTAGGTTGGGTTAGGTTAGGTTATATTACGTTATTGATGTATATAAATGTCCCACGAAGACGTAGAGGACAACAAGCCAGGAATGTGGTCAAATATTACCGCCGGGATGTTAGGTTGGGTTAGGTTACGTTATATTACGTTATTGATGTATATGATGGTCAAACGGAGACGTAGAGGCCAACTCGCTAGGAATGATGTCGAATATTACAGCCGAGATGTTAGGTTGGGTTAGGTTAGGTTATATTACGTTATTGATGTATATAAATGTCCCACGAAGACGTAGAGGACAACAAGCCAGGAATGTGGTCAAATGTTACCGCCGGGATGTTAAGTTGGGTTAGGTTAGGTTATATTACGTTATTGATGTATATAAGGGTCCCACGGAGACGTAGAGGCCAACAAGACAGGAATCTGGTCAAATATTACCGCCGAGGTGTTAGGTTGGGTTAGGTTAGGTTATATTACGATATTGATGTATATAAAGGTCCCACGGAGACGTAGAGGCCAACTCGCCAGGAATGATGTCAAATATTACCGCCGAGATTTTAGGTTGGGTTAGGTTAGGTTATATTACGTTATTGATGTATATAAAGGTCCCACGGAGACGTAGAGGCCAACAAGACAGGAATGTGGTCAAATATTACCGCCGAGATGTTAGGTTGGGTTAGGTTAGGTTATATTACGTTATTGATGTATATAAAGGTCCCACGGAGACGTAGAGGCCAACTCGCCAGGAATGATGTCAAATATTACCGCCGAGATTTTAGGTTGGGTTAGGTTAGGTTATATTACGTTATTGATGTATATAAAGGTCCCACGGAGACGTAGAGGCCAACAAGACAGGAATGTGGTCAAATATTACCGCCGCGATGTTAGGTTGGGTTAGGTTAGGTTATATTACGTTATTGATGTATATAAAGGTCCCACGTAGACGTAGAGGCCAACAAGCCAGGAATGTGGTCAAATATTACCGCCGAGATGTTAGGTTGGTTTAGGTTATGTTATATTACGTTATTGATGTATATAAAGGTCCCACGGAGACGTAGAGGACAACAAGCCAGGAATGTGGTCAAATATTACCGCCGGGATGTTAGGTTGGGTTAGGTTAGGTTATATTACGTTATTGATGTATATAAAGGTCCCACGGAGACGTAGAGGCCAACAAGACAGGAATCTGGTCAAATATTACCGCCGAGATGTTAGGTTGGGTTAGGTTAGGTTATATTACGTTATTGATGTATATAAAGGTCCCACGGAGACGTAGGGGCCAACTCGTCAGGAATGTTGTCAAATATTACCGCCGAGATGTTAGGTTGGGTTAGGTTAGGTTATATTACGTTATTGATGTATATCAAGTTCAAACGGAGACCTAGAGGCCAACTCGTCAGGAATGTTGTCAAATATTACCGCCGAGAAGTTAGGTTGGGTTAGGTTAGGTTATATTACGTTATTGATGTATATAAAGGTCCCACGGAGACGTAGAGGCCAACAAGACAGGAATCTGGTCAAATATTACCGCCGAGATGTTAGGTTGGGTTAGGTTAGGTTATATTACGTTATTGATGTATATAAAGGTCCCACGGAGACGTAGGGGCCAACAAGCCAGGAATGTTGTCAAATATTACCGCCGAGATGTTAGGTTGGGTTAGGTTAGGTTATATTACGTTATTGATGTATATAGATGTCCCACGAAGACGTAGGGGACAACAAGCCAGGAATGTGGTCAAATATTACCGCCGGGATGTTAGGTTGGGTTAGGTTAGGTTATATTACGTTATTGATGTATATAAAGGTCCCACGGAGACGTAGAGGCCAACTCGCCAGGAATGTTGTCGAATATTACAGCCGAGATGTTAGGTTGTGTTAGGTTAGGTTATATTACGTTATTGATGTATATGAAGGTCAAACGGAGACCTAGAGGCCAACTCGTCAGGAATGTGGTCAAATATTACCGCCGAGATGTTAGGTTGGGTTAGGTTAGGTTATATTACGTTATTGATGTATATAAAGGTCCCACGGAGACGTAGAGGACAACTCGCCAGGAATGTTGTCGAATATTACAGCCGAGATGTTAGGTTGTGTCAGGTTAGGTTATATTACGTTATTGATGTATATGAAGGTCCCACGGAGACGTAGAGGACAACAAGCCAGGAATGTGGTCAAATATTACCGCCGGGATGTTAGGTTGGGTTAGGTTAGGTTATATTACGTTATTGATGTATATAAAGGTCCCACGGAGACGCAGAGGCCAACAAGACAGGAATCTGGTCAAATATTACCGCCGAGATGTTAGGTTGGGTTAGGTTAGGTTATATTACGTTATTGATGTATATAAAGGTCCCACGGAGACGTAGGGGCCAACAAGCCAGGAATGTTGTCAAATATTACCGCCGAGATGTTAGGTTGGGTTAGGTTAGGTTATATTACGTTATTGATGTATATAGATGTCCCACGAAGACGTAGGGGACAACAAGCCAGGAATGTGGTCAAATATTACCGCCGGGATGTTAGGTTGTGTTAGGTTAGGTTATATTACGTTATTGATGTATATGAATGTCAAACGGAGACCTAGAGGCCAACTCGTCAGGAATGTTGTCAAATATTACCGCCGAGAAGTTAGGTTGGGTTAGGTTAGGTTATATTACGTTATTGATGTATATAAAGGTCCCACGGAGACGTAGAGGACAACAAGCCAGGAATGTGGTCAAATATTACCGCCGGGATGTTAGGTTGGGTTAGGTTAGGTTATATTACGTTATTGATGTATATAAAGGTCCCACGAAGACGTAGAGGCAACAAGACAGGAATGTGGTCAAATATTACCGCCGAGATGTTAGGTTGGGTTAGGTTAGGTTATATTACGTTATTGATGTATATAAAGGTCCCACGGAGACGTAGAGGCAACAAGACAGGAATGTGGTCAAATATTACCGCCGAGATGTTAGGTTGGGTTAGGTTAGGTTATATTACGTTATTGATGTATATAAAGGTCCCACGGAGACGTAGGGGCCAACAAGCCAGGAATGTGGTCAAATATTACCTCCGAGATGTTAGGTTGGGTTAGGTTAGGTTATATTACGTTATTGATGTATATAAAGGTCCCACGGAGACGTAGAGGCCAACTCGCCAGGAATGTTGTCGAATATTACAGCCGAGATGTTAGGTTGTGTTAGGTTAGGTTATATTACGTTATTGATGTATATGAATGTCAAACGGAGACCTAGAGGCCAACTCGTCAGGAATGTGGTCAACTATTACCGCCGAGATGTTAGGTTGGGTTAGGTTAGGTTATATTACGTTATTGATGTATATAAAGGTCCCACGGAGACGTAGAGGACAACAAGCCAGGAATGTGGTCAAATATTACCGCCGGGATGTTAGGTTGGGTTAGGTTAGGTTATATTACGTTATTGATGTATATAAAGGTCCCACGGAGACGCAGAGGCCAACAAGACAGGAATCTGGTCAAATATTACCGCCGAGATGTTAGGTTGGGTTAGGTTAGGTTATATTACGTTATTGATGTATATAAAGGTCCCACGGAGACGTAGGGGCCAACAAGCCAGGAATGTTGTCAAATATTACCGCCGAGATGTTAGGTTGGGTTAGGTTAGGTTATATTACGTTATTGATGTATATAGATGTCCCACGAAGACGTAGGGGACAACAAGCCAGGAATGTGGTCAAATATTACCGCCGGGATGTTAGGTTGTGTTAGGTTAGGTTATATTACGTTATTGATGTATATGAATGTCAAACGGAGACCTAGAGGCCAACTCGTCAGGAATGTTGTCAAATATTAACGCCGAGAAGTTAGGTTGGGTTAGGTTAGGTTATATTACGTTATTGATGTATATAAAGGTCCCACGGAGACGTAGAGGACAACAAGCCAGGAATGTGGTCAAATATTACCTCCGGGATGTTAGGTTGGGTTAGGTTAGGTTATATTACGTTATTGATGTATATAAAGGTCCCACGGAGACGTAGAGGCAACAAGACAGGAATGTGGTCAAATATTACCGCCGAGATGTTAGGTTGGGTTAGGTTAGGTTATATTACGTTATTGATGTATATAAAGGTCCCACGGAGACGTAGAGGCAACAAGACAGGAATGTGGTCAAATATTACCGCCGAGATGTTAGGTTGGGTTAGGTTAGGTTATATTACGTTATTGATGTATATAAAGGTCCCACGGAGACGTAGGGGCCAACAAGCCAGGAATGTGGTCAAATATTACCTCCGAGATGTTAGGTTGGGTTAGGTTAGGTTATATTACGTTATTGATGTATATAAAGGTCCCACGGAGACGTAGAGGCCAACTCGCCAGGAATGTTGTCGAATATTACAGCCGAGATGTTAGGTTGTGTTAGGTTAGGTTATATTACGTTATTGATGTATATGAATGTCAAACGGAGACCTAGAGGCCAACTCGTCAGGAATGTGGTCAACTATTACCGCCGAGATGTTAGGTTGGGTTAGGTTAGGTTATATTACGTTATTGATGTATATAAAGGTCCCACGGAGACGTAGAGGACAACTCGCCAGGAATGTTGTCGAATATTACAGCCGAGATGTTAGGTTGTGTCAGGTTAGGTTATATTACGTTATTGATGTATATGAAGGTCAAACGGAGACCTAGAGGCCAACTCGTCAGGAATGTTGTCAAATATTACCGCCGAGAAGTTAGGTTGGGTTAGGTTAGGTTATATTACGTTATTGATGTATATAAAGGTCCCACGGAGACGTAGAGGACAACAAGCCAGGAATGTGGTCAAATATTACCGCCGGGATGTTAGGTTGGGTTAGGTTAGGTTATATTACGTTATTGATGTATATAAATGTCCCACGAAGACGTAGAGGACAACAAGCCAGGAATGTGGTCAAATATTACCGCCGGGATGTTAGGTTGGGTTAGGTTACGTTATATTACGTTATTGATGTATATGATGGTCAAACGGAGACGTAGAGGCCAACTCGCTAGGAATGATGTCGAATATTACAGCCGAGATGTTAGGTTGGGTTAGGTTAGGTTATATTACGTTATTGATGTATATAAATGTCCCACGAAGACGTAGAGGACAACAAGCCAGGAATGTGGTCAAATGTTACCGCCGGGATGTTAAGTTGGGTTAGGTTAGGTTATATTACGTTATTGATGTATATAAGGGTCCCACGGAGACGTAGAGGACAACAAGACAGGAATCTGGTCAAATATTACCGCCGAGGTGTTAGGTTGGGTTAGGTTAGGTTATATTACGATATTGATGTATATAAAGGTCCCACGGAGACGTAGAGGCCAACTCGCCAGGAATGATGTCAAATATTACCGCCGAGATTTTAGGTTGGGTTAGGTTAGGTTATATTACGTTATTGATGTATATAAAGGTCCCACGGAGACGTAGAGGCCAACAAGACAGGAATGTGGTCAAATATTACCGCCGAGATGTTAGGTTGGGTTAGGTTAGGTTATATTACGTTATTGATGTATATAAAGGTCCCACGGAGACGTAGAGGCCAACTCGCCAGGAATGTTGTCGAATATTACAGCCGAGATGTTAGGTTGTGTTAGGTTAGGTTATATTACGTTATTGATGTATATGAAGGTCAAACGGAGACCTAGAGGCCAACTCGTCAGGAATGTGGTCAAATATTACCGCCGAGATGTTAGGTTGGGTTAGGTTAGGTTATATTACGTTATTGATGTATATAAAGGTCCCACGGAGACGTAGAGGACAACTCGCCAGGAATGTTGTCGAATATTACAGCCGAGATGTTAGGTTGTGTCAGGTTAGGTTATATTACGTTATTGATGTATATGAAGGTCCCACGGAGACGTAGAGGACAACAAGCCAGGAATGTGGTCAAATATTACCGCCGGGATGTTAGGTTGGGTTAGGTTAGGTTATATTACGTTATTGATGTATATAAAGGTCCCACGGAGACGCAGAGGCCAACAAGACAGGAATCTGGTCAAATATTACCGCCGAGATGTTAGGTTGGGTTAGGTTAGGTTATATTACGTTATTGATGTATATAAAGGTCCCACGGAGACGTAGGGGCCAACAAGCCAGGAATGTTGTCAAATATTACCGCCGAGATGTTAGGTTGGGTTAGGTTAGGTTATATTACGTTATTGATGTATATAGATGTCCCACGAAGACGTAGGGGACAACAAGCCAGGAATGTGGTCAAATATTACCGCCGGGATGTTAGGTTGTGTTAGGTTAGGTTATATTACGTTATTGATGTATATGAATGTCAAACGGAGACCTAGAGGCCAACTCGTCAGGAATGTTGTCAAATATTACCGCCGAGAAGTTAGGTTGGGTTAGGTTAGGTTATATTACGTTATTGATGTATATAAAGGTCCCACGGAGACGTAGAGGACAACAAGCCAGGAATGTGGTCAAATATTACCGCCGGGATGTTAGGTTGGGTTAGGTTAGGTTATATTACGTTATTGATGTATATAAAGGTCCCACGAAGACGTAGAGGCAACAAGACAGGAATGTGGTCAAATATTACCGCCGAGATGTTAGGTTGGGTTAGGTTAGGTTATATTACGTTATTGATGTATATAAAGGTCCCACGGAGACGTAGGGGCCAACAAGCCAGGAATGTGGTCAAATATTACCTCCGAGATGTTAGGTTGGGTTAGGTTAGGTTATATTACGTTATTGATGTATATAAAGGTCCCACGGAGACGTAGAGGCGAACTCGCCAGGAATGTTGTCGAATATTACAGCCGAGATGTTAGGTTGTGTTAGGTTAGGTTATATTACGTTATTGATGTATATGAAGGTCAAACGGAGACCTAGAGGCCAACTCGTCAGGAATGTGGTCAAATATTACCGCCGAGATGTTAGGTTGGGTTAGGTTAGGTTATATTACGTTATTGATGTATATAAAGGTCCCACGGAGACGTAGAGGACAACTCGCCATGAATGTTGTCGAATATTACAGCCGAGATGTTAGGTTGTGTCAGGTTAGGTTATATTACGTTATTGATGTATATGAAGGTCAAACGGAGACCTAGAGGCCAACTCGTCAGGAATGTTGTCAAATATTACCGCCGAGAAGTTAGGTTGGGTTAGGTTAGGTTATATTACGTTATTGATGTATATAAAGGTCCCACGGAGACGTAGAGGACAACAAGCCAGGAATGTGGTCAAATATTACCGCCGGGATGTTAGGTTGGGTTAGGTTAGGTTATATTACGTTATTGATGTATATAAATGTCCCACGAAGACGTAGAGGACAACAAGCCAGGAATGTGGTCAAATATTACCGCCGGGATGTTAGGTTGGGTTAGGTTACGTTATATTACGTTAATGATGTATATGATGGTCAAACGGAGACGTAGAGGCCAACTCGCCAGGAATGATGTCGAATATTACAGCCGAGATGTTAGGTTGGGTTAGGTTAGGTTATATTACGTTATTGATGTATATAAATGTCCCACGAAGACGTAGAGGACAACAAGCCAGGAATGTGGTCAAATGTTACCGCCGGGATGTTAGGTTGGGTTAGGTTAGGTTATATTACGTTATTGATGTATATAAGGGTCCCACGGAGACGTAGAGGCCAACAAGACAGGAATCTGGTCAAATATTACCGCCGAGGTGTTAGGTTGGGTTAGGTTAGGTTATATTACGTTATTGATGTATATAAAGGTCCCACGGAGACGTAGAGGCCAACTCGCCAGGAATGATGTCAAATATTACCGCCGAGATTTTAGGTTGGGTTAGGTTAGGTTATATTACGTTATTGATGTATATAAAGGTCCCACGGAGACGTAGAGGACAACAAGCCAGGAATGTGGTCAAATATTACCGCCGGGATGTTAGGTTGGGTTAGGTTAGGTTATATTACGTTATTGATGTATATAAAGGTCCCACGGAGACGCAGAGGCCAACAAGACAGGAATCTGGTCAAATATTACCGCCGCGATGTTAGGTTGGGTTAGGTTAGGTTATATTACGTTATTGATGTATATAAAGGTCCCACGGAGACGTAGGGGCCAACAAGCCAGGAATGTTGTCAAATATTACCGCCGAGATGTTAGGTTGGGTTAGGTTAGGTTATATTACGTTATTGATGTATATAGATGTCCCACGAAGACGTAGGGGACAACAAGCCAGGAATGTGGTCAAATATTACCGCCGGGATGTTAGGTTGTGTTAGGTTAGGTTATATTACGTTATTGATGTATATGAATGTCAAACGGAGACCTAGAGGCCAACTCGTCAGGAATGTTGTCAAATATTACCGCCGAGAAGTTAGGTTGGGTTAGGTTAGGTTATATTACGTTATTGATGTATATAAAGGTCCCACGGAGACGTAGAGGACAACAAGCCAGGAATGTGGTCAAATATTACCGCCGGGATGTTAGGTTGGGTTAGGTTAGGTTATATTACGTTATTGATGTATATAAAGGTCCCACGGAGACGTAGAGGCAACAAGACAGGAATGTGGTCAAATATTACCGCCGAGATGTTAGGTTGGGTTAGGTTAGGTTATATTACGTTATTGATGTATATAAAGGTCCCACAGAGACGTAGGGGCCAACAAGCCAGGAATGTGGTCAAATATTACCTCCGAGATGTTAGGTTGGGTTAGGTTAGGTTATATTACGTTATTGATGTATATAAAGGTCCCACGGAGACGTAGAGGCCAACTCGCCAGGAATGTTGTCGAATATTACAGCCGAGATGTTAGGTTGTGTTAGGTTAGGTTATATTACGTTATTGATGTATATGAAGGTCAAACGGAGACCTAGAGGCCAACTCGTCAGGAATGTGGTCAAATATTACCGCCGAGATGTTAGGTTGGGTTAGGTTAGGTTATATTACGTTATTGATGTATATAAAGGTCCCACGGAGACGTAGAGGACAACTCGCCAGGAATGTTGTCGAATATTACAGCCGAGATGTTAGGTTGTGTCAGGTTAGGTTATATTACGTTATTGATGTATATGAAGGTCAAACGGAGACCTAGAGGCCAACTCGTCAGGAATGTTGTCAAATATTACCGCCGAGAAGTTAGGTTGGGTTAGGTTAGGTTATATTACGTTATTGATGTATGTAAAGGTCCCACGGAGACGTAGAGGACAACAAGCCAGGAATGTGGTCAAATATTACCGCCGGGATGTTAGGTTGTGTTAGGTTAGGTTATATTACGTTATTGATGTATATAAATGTCCCACGAAGACGTAGAGGACAACAAGCCAGGAATGTGGTCAAATATTACCGCCGGGATGTTAGGTTGGGTTAGGTTACGTTATATTACGTTATTGATGTATATGATGGTCAAACGGAGACGTAGAGGCCAACTCGCCAGGAATGATGTCGAATATTACAGCCGAGATGTTAGGTTGGGTTAGGTTAGGTTATATTACGTTATTGATGTATATAAATGTCCCACGAAGACGTAGAGGACAACAAGCCAGGAATGTGGTCAAATGTTACCGCCGGGATGTTAAGTTGGGTTAGGTTAGGTTATATTACGTTATTGATGTATATAAGGGTCCCACGGAGACGTAGAGGCCAACAAGACAGGAATCTGGTCAAATATTACCGCCGAGGTGTTAGGTTGGGTTAGGTTAGGTTATATTACGTTATTGATGTATATAAAGGTCCCACGGAGACGTAGAGGCCAACTCGCCAGGAATGATGTCAAATATTACCGCCGAGATTTTAGGTTGGGTTAGGTTAGGTTATATTACGTTATTGATGTATATAAAGGTCCCACGGAGACGTAGAGGCCAACAAGACAGGAATGTGGTCAAATATTACCGCCGAGATGTTAGGTTGGGTTAGGTTAGGTTATATTACGTTATTGATGTATATAAAGGTCCCACGGAGACGTAGAGGCCAACTCGCCAGGAATGATGTGAAATATTACCGCCGAGATTTTAGGTTGGGTTAGGTTAGGTTATATTACGTTATTGATGTATATAAAGGTCCCACGGAGACGTAGAGGCCAACAAGACAGGAATGTGGTCAAATATTACCGCCGCGATGTTAGGTTGGGTTAGGTTAGGTTATATTACGTTATTGATGTATATAAAGGTCCCACGTAGACGTAGAGGCCAACAAGCCAGGAATGTGGTCAAATATTACCGCCGAGATGTTAGGTTGGTTTAGGTTATGTTATATTACGTTATTGATGTATATAAAGGTCCCACGGAGACGTAGAGGACAACAAGCCAGGAATGTGGTCAAATATTACCGCCGGGATGTTAGGTTGGGTTAGGTTAGGTTATATTACGTTATTGATGTATATAAAGGTCCCACGGAGACGTAGAGGCCAACAAGACAGGAATCTGGTCAAATATTACCGCCGAGATGTTAGGTTGGGTTAGGTTAGGTTATATTACGTTATTGATGTATATAAAGGTCCCACGGAGACGTAGGGGCCAACTCGTCAGGAATGTTGTCAAATATTACCGCCGAGATGTTAGGTTGGGTTAGGTTAGGTTATATTACGTTATTGATGTATATCAAGTTCAAACGGAGACCTAGAGGCCAACTCGTCAGGAATGTTGTCAAATATTACCGCCGAGAAGTTAGGTTGGGTTAGGTTAGGTTATATTACGTTATTGATGTATATAAAGGTCCCACGGAGACGTAGAGGCCAACTCGTCAGGAATGTTGTCAAATATTACCGCCGAGATGTTAGGTTGGGTTACGTTAGGTTATATTACGTTATTGATGTATATAAATGTCCCACGAAGACGTAGAGGACAACAAGCAAGGAATGTGGTCAAATATTACCGCCGGGATGTTAGGTTGTGTTAGGTTAGGTTATATTACGTTATTGATGTATATCAAGGTCAAACGGAGACCTAGAGGCCAACTCGTCAGGAATGTTGTCAAATATTACCGCCGAGAAGTTAGGTTGGGTTAGGTTAGGTTATATTACGTTATTGATGTATATAAAGGTCCCACGGAGACGTAGAGGACAACAAGCCAGGAATGTGGTCAAATATTACCGCCGGGATGTTAGGTTGGGTTAGGTTAGGTTATATTACGTTATTGATGTATATAAAGGTCCCACGGAGACGTAGAGGCCAACAAGACAGGAATCTGGTCAAATATTACCGCCGAGATGTTAGGTTGGGTTAGGTTAGGTTATATTACGTTATTGATGTATATAAAGGTCCCACGGAGACGTAGGGGCCAACAAGCCAGGAATGTTGTCAAATATTACCGCCGAGATGTTAGGTTGGGTTAGGTTAGGTTATATTACGTTATTGATGTATATAGATGTCCCACGAAGACGTAGGGGACAACAAGCCAGGAATGTGGTCAAATATTACCGCCGGGATGTTAGGTTGGGTTAGGTTAGGTTATATTACGTTATTGATGTATATAAAGGTCCCACGGAGACGTAGAGGCCAACTCGCCAGGAATGTTGTCGAATATTACAGCCGAGATGTTAGGTTGTGTTAGGTTAGGTTATATTACGTTATTGATGTATATGAAGGTCAAACGGAGACCTAGAGGCCAACTCGTCAGGAATGTGGTCAAATATTACCGCCGAGATGTTAGGTTGGGTTAGGTTAGGTTATATTACGTTATTGATGTATATAAAGGTCCCACGGAGACGTAGAGGACAACTCGCCAGGAATGTTGTCGAATATTACAGCCGAGATGTTAGGTTGTGTCAGGTTAGGTTATATTACGTTATTGATGTATATGAAGGTCAAACGGAGACCTAGAGGCCAACTCGTCAGGAATGTTGTCAAATATTACCGCCGAGAAGTTAGGTTGGGTTAGGTTAGGTTATATTACGTTATTGATGTATATAAAGGTCCCACGGAGACGTAGAGGACAACAAGCCAGGAATGTGGTCAAATATTACCGCCGGGATGTTAGGTTGGGTTAGGTTAGGTTATATTACGTTATTGATGTATATAAAGGTCCCACGGAGACGCAGAGGCCAACAAGACAGGAATCTGGTCAAATATTACGGCCGAGATGTTAGGTTGGGTTAGGTTAGGTTATATTACGTTATTGATGTATATAATGGTCCCACGGAGACGTAGGGGCCAACAAGCCAGGAATGTTGTCAAATATTACCGCCGAGATGTTAGGTTGGGTTAGGTTAGGTTATATTACGTTATTGATGTATATAGATGTCCCACGAAGACGTAGGGGACAACAAGCCAGGAATGTGGTCAAATATTACCGCCGGGATGTTAGGTTGTGTTAGGTTAGGTTATATTACGTTATTGATGTATATGAATGTCAAACGGAGTCCTAGAGGCCAACTCGTCAGGAATGTTGTCAAATATTACCGCCGAGAAGTTAGGTTGGGTTAGGTTAGGTTATATTACGTTATTGATGTATATAAAGGTCCCACGGAGACGTAGAGGACAACAAGCCAGGAATGTGGTCAAATATTACCGCCGGGATGTTAGGTTGGGTTAGGTTAGGTTATATTACGTTATTGATGTATATAAAGGTCCCACGAAGACGTAGAGGCAACAAGACAGGAATGTGGTCAAATATTACCGCCGAGATGTTAGGTTGGGTTAGGTTAGGTTATATTACGTTATTGATGTATATAAAGGTCCCACGGAGACGTAGGGGCCAACAAGCCAGGAATGTGGTCAAATATTACCTCCGAGATGTTAGGTTGGGTTAGGTTAGGTTATATTACGTTATTGATGTATATAAAGGTCCCACGGAGACGTAGAGGCCAACTCGCCAGGAATGTTGTCGAATATTACAGCCGAGATGTTAGGTTGTGTTAGGTTAGGTTATATTACGTTATTGATGTATATGAAGGTCAAACGGAGACCTAGAGGCCAACTCGTCAGGAATGTGGTCAAATATTACCGCCGAGATGTTAGGTTGGGTTAGGTTAGGTTATATTACGTTATTGATGTATATAAAGGTCCCACGGAGACGTAGAGGACAACTCGCCAGGAATGTTGTCGAATATTACAGCCGAGATGTTAGGTTGTGTCAGGTTAGGTTATATTACGTTATTGATGTATATGAAGGTCAAACGGAGACCTAGAGGCCAACTCGTCAGGAATGTTGTCAAATATTACCGCCGAGAAGTTAGGTTGGGTTAGGTTAGGTTATATTACGTTATTGATGTATATAAAGGTCCCACGGAGACGTAGAGGACAACAAGCCAGGAACGTGGTCAAATATTACCGCCGGGATGTTAGGTTGGGTTAGGTTAGGTTATATTACGTTATTGATGTATATAAATGTCCCACGAAGACGTAGAGGACAACAAGCCAGGAATGTGGTCAAATATTACCGCCGGGATGTTAGGTTGGGTTAGGTTACGTTATATTACGTTAATGATGTATATGATGGTCAAACGGAGACGTAGAGGCCAACTCGCCAGGAATGTTGTCGAATATTACAGCCGAGATGTTAGGTTGTGTTAGGTTAGGTTATATTACGTTATTGATGTATATGAAGGTCAAACGGAGACCTAGAGGCCAACTCGTCAGGAATGTGGTCAAATATTACCGCCGAGATGTTAGGTTGGGTTAGGTTAGGTTATATTACGTTATTGATGTATATAAAGGTCCCACGGAGACGTAGAGGACAACTCGCCAGGAATGTTGTCGAATATTACAGCCGAGATGTTAGGTTGTGTCAGGTTAGGTTATATTACGTTATTGATGTATATGAAGGTCAAACGGAGACCTAGAGGCCAACTCGTCAGGAATGTTGTCAAATATTACCGCCGAGAAGTTAGGTTGGGTTAGGTTAGGTTATATTACGTTATTGATGTATATAAAGGTCCCACGGAGACGTAGAGGACAACAAGCCAGGAATGTGGTCAAATATTACCGCCGGGATGTTAGGTTGGGTTAGGTTAGGTTATATTACGTTATTGATGTATATAAATGTCCCACGAAGACGTAGAGGACAACAAGCCAGGAATGTGGTCAAATATTACCGCCGGGATGTTAGGTTGGGTTAGGTTACGTTATATTACGTTAATGATGTATATGATGGTCAAACGGAGACGTAGAGGCCAACTCGCCAGGAATGATGTCGAATATTACAGCCGAGATGTTAGGTTGGGTTAGGTTAGGTTATATTACGTTATTGATGTATATAAATGTCCCACGAAGACGTAGAGGACAACAAGCCAGGAATGTGGTCAAATGTTACCGCCGGGATGTTAGGTTGGGTTAGGTTAGGTTATATTACGTTATTGATGTATATAAGGGTCCCACGGAGACGTAGAGGCCAACAAGACAGGAATCTGGTCAAATATTACCGCCGAGGTGTTAGGTTGGGTTAGGTTAGGTTATATTACGTTATTGATGTATATAAAGGTCCCACGGAGACGTAGAGGCCAACTCGCCAGGAATGATGTCAAATATTACCGCCGAGATTTTAGGTTGGGTTAGGTTAGGTTATATTACGTTATTGATGTATATAAAGGTCCCACGGAGACGTAGAGGCCAACAAGACAGGAATGTGGTCAAATATTACCGCCGAGATGTTAGGTTGGGTTAGGTTAGGTTATATTACGTTATTGATGTATATAAAGGTCCCACGGAGACGTAGAGGCCAACTCGCCAGGAATGATGTCAAATATTACCGCCGAGATTTTAGGTTGGGTTAGGTTAGGTTATATTACGTTATTGATGTATATAAAGGTCCCACGGAGACGTAGAGGCCAACAAGACAGGAATGTGGTCAAATATTACCGCCGCGATGTTAGGTTGGGTTAGGTTAGGTTATATTACGTTATTGATGTATATAAAGGTCCCACGTAGACGTAGAGGCCAACAAGCCAGGAATGTGGTCAAATATTACCGCCGAGATGTTAGGTTGGTTTAGGTTATGTTATATTACGTTATTGATGTATATAAAGGTCCCACGGAGACGTAGAGGACAACAAGCCAGGAATGTGGTCAAATATTACCGCCGGGATGTTAGGTTGGGTTAGGTTAGGTTATATTACGTTATTGATGTATATAAAGGTCCCACGGATACGTAGAGGCCAACAAGACAGGAATCTGGTCAAATATTACCGCCGAGATGTTAGGTTGGGTTAGGTTAGGTTATATTACGTTATTGATGTATATAAAGGTCCCACGGAGACGTAGGGGCCAACTCGTCAGGAATGTTGTCAAATATTACCGCCGAGATGTTAGGTTGGGTTAGGTTAGGTTATATTACGTTCTTGATGTATATAAAGGTCCCACGGAGACGTAGAGGACAACAAGCCAGGAATGTGGTCAAATATTACCGCCGAGATGATAGGTTGGGTTAGGTTACGTTATATTACGTTATTGATGTATATGAAGGTCCCACGGAGACCTAGAGGCCAACTCGTCAGGAATGTTGTAAAATATTACCGCCGAGATGTTAGGTTGGGTTAGGTTAGGTTATATTACGTTATTGATGTATATAAATGTCCCACGAAGACGTAGAGGACAACAAGCCAGGAATGTGGTCAAATATTAAAGCCGGGATGTTAGGTTGTGTTAGGTTAGGTTATATTACGTTATTGATGTATATAAAGGTCCCACGGAGACGTAGAGGCCAACTCGCCAGGAATGATGTCAAATATTACCGCCGAGATGTTAGGTTGGGTTAGGTTAGGTTATATTACGTTATTGATGTATATACAGGTCCCACGGAGACGTAGGGGCCAACAAGCCAGGAATGTGGTCAAATATTACCTCCGAGATGTTAGGTTGGGTTAGGTTAGGTTATATTACGTTATTGATGTATATAAAGGTCCCACGGAGACGTAGAGGCCAACAAGACAGGAATCTGGTCAAATATTACCGCCGAGATGTTAGGTTGGGTTAGGTTAGGTTATATTACGTTATTGATGTATATAAAGGTCCCACGGAGACGTAGGGGCCAACTCGTCAGGAATGTTGTCAAATATTACCGCCGAGATGTTAGGTTGGGTTAGGTTAGGTTATATTACGTTCTTGATGTATATAAAGGTCCCACGGAGACGTAGAGGACAACTCGCCAGGAATGTTGTCGAATATTACAGCCGAGATGTTAGGTTGTGTCAGGTTAGGTTATATTACGTTATTGATGTATATGAAGGTCAAACGGAGACCTAGAGGCCAACTCGTTAGGAATGTTGTCAAATATTACCGCCGAGATGTTAGGTTGGGTTAGATTAGGTTATATTACGTTATTGATGTATATAAAGGTCCCACGCAGACGTAGAGGACAACAAGCCAGGAATGTGGTCAAATATTACCGCCGAGATGTTAGGTTGGGTTAGGTTAGGTTATATTACGTTATTGATGTATATGAAGGTCAAACGGAGACGTAGAGGCCAACTCGCCAGGAATGTTGTCGAATATTACAGCCGAGATGTTAGGTTGTGTTAGGTTAGGTTATATTACGTTATTGATGTATATGAAGGTCAAACGGAGACCTAGAGGCCAACTCGTCAGGAATGTTGTCAAATATTACCGCCGAGATGTTAGGTTGGGTTAGGTTAGGTTATATTACGTTATTGATGTATATAAATGTCCCACGAAGACGTAGAGGTCAACAAGCCAGGAATGTGGTCAAATATTACCGCCGGGATGTTAGCTTGTGTTAGGTTAGGTTATATTACGTTATTGATGTATATCAAGTTCAAACGGAGACCTAGAGGCCAACTCGTCAGGAATGTTGTCAAATATTACCGCCGAGAAGTTAGGTTGGGTTAGGTTAGGTTATATTACGTTATTGATGTATATAAAGGTCCCACGGAGACGTAGAGGACAACAAGCCAGGAATGTGGTCAAATATTACCGCCGGGATGTTAGGTTGGGTTAGGTTAGGTTATATTACGTTATTGATGTATATAAAGGTCCCACGGAGACGTAGAGGCAACAAGACAGGAATGTGGTCAAATATTACCGCCGAGATGTTAGGTTGGGTTAGGTTAGGTTATATTACGTTATTGATGTATATAAAGGTCCCACGGAGACGTAGGGGCCAACAAGCCAGGAATGTGGTCAAATATTACCTCCGAGATGTTAGGTTGGGTTAGGTTAGGTTATATTACGTTATTGATGTATATAAAGGTCCCACGGAGACGTAGAGGCCAACTCGCCAGGAATGTTGTCGAATATTACAGCCGAGATGTTAGGTTGTGTTAGGTTAGGTTATATTACGTTATTGATGTATATGAAGGTCAAACGGAGACCTAGAGGCCAACTCGTCAGGAATGTGGTCAAATATTACCGCCGAGATGTTAGGTTGGGTTAGGTTAGGTTATATTACGTTATTGATGTATATAAAGGTCCCACGGAGACGTAGAGGACAACTCGCCAGGAATGTTGTCGAATATTACAGCCGAGATGTTAGGTTGTGTCAGGTTAGGTTATATTACATTATTGATGTATATGAAGGTCAAACGGAGACCTAGAGGCCAACTCGTCAGGAATGTTGTCAAATATTACCGCCGAGATGTTAGGTTGGGTTAGATTAGGTTATATTACGTTATTGATGTATATAAAGGTCCCACGCAGACGTAGAGGACAACAAGCCAGGAATGTGGTCAAATATTACCGCCGAGATGTTAGGTTGGGTTAGGTTAGGTTATATTACGTTATTGATGTATATGAAGGTCAAACGGAGACGTAGAGGCCAATTCGCCAGGAATGTTGTCGAATATTACAGCCGAGATGTTAGGTTGTGTTAGGTTAGGTTATATTACGTTATTGATGTATATGAAGGTCAAACGGAGACCTAGAGGCCAACTCGTCAGGAATGTGGTCAAATATTACCGCCGAGATGTTAGGTTGGGTTAGGTTAGGTTATATTACGTTATTGATGTATATAAAGGTCCCACGGAGACGTAGAGGACAACTCGCCAGGAATGTTGTCGAATATTACAGCCGAGATGTTAGGTTGTGTCAGGTTAGGTTATATTACATTATTGATGTATATGAAGGTCAAACGGAGACCTAGAGGCCAACTCGTCAGGAATGTTGTCAAATATTACCGCCGAGATGTTAGGTTGGGTTAGATTAGGTTATATTACGTTATTGATGTATATAAAGGTCCCACGCAGACGTAGAGGACAACAAGCCAGGAATGTGGTCAAATATTACCGCCGAGATGTTAGGTTGGGTTAGGTTAGGTTATATTACGTTATTGATGTATATGAAGGTCAAACGGAGACGTAGAGGCCAATTCGCCAGGAATGTTGTCGAATATTACAGCCGAGATGTTAGGTTGTGTTAGGTTAGGTTATATTACGTTATTGATGTATATGAAGGTCAAACGGAGACCTAGAGGCCAACTCGTCAGGAATGTTGTCAAATATTACCGCCGAGATGTTAGGTTGGGTTAGGTTAGGTTATATTACGTTATTGATGTATATAAATGTCCCACGAAGACGTAGAGGACAACAAGCCAGGAATGTGGTCAAATATTACCGCCGGGATGTTAGGTTGTGTTAGGTTAGGTTATATTACGTTATTGATGTATATCAAGTTCAAACGGAGACCTAGAGGCCAACTCGTCAGGAATGTTGTCAAATATTACCGCCGAGAAGTTAGGTTGGGTTAGGTTAGGTTATATTACGTTATTGATGTATATAAAGGTCCCACGGAGACGTAGAGGCCAACAAGACAGGAATGTGATCAAATATTACCGCCGCGATGTTAGGTTGGGTTAGGTTAGGTTATATTACGTTATTGATGTATATAAAGGTCCCACGTAGACGTAGAGGCCAACAAGCCAGGAATGTGGTCAAATATTACCGCCGAGATGTTAGGTTGGTTTAGGTTATGTTATATTACGTTATTGATGTATATAAAGGTCCCACGAAGACGTAGGGGACAGCAAGCCAGGAATGTGGTCAAATATTACCGCCGGGATGTTAGGTTGTGTTAGGTTAGGTTATATTACGTTATTGATGTATATGAATGTCAAACGGAGACCTAGAGGCCAACTCGTCAGGAATGTTGTCAAATATTACCGCCGAGAAGTTAGGTTGGGTTAGGTTAGGTTATATTACGTTATTGATGTATATAAAGGTCCCACGGAGACGTAGAGGACAACAAGCCAGGAATGTGGTCAAATATTACCGCCGGGATGTTAGGTTGGGTTAGGTTAGGTTATATTACGTTATTGATGTATATAAAGGTCCCACGGAGACGTAGAGGCAACAAGACAGGAATGTGGTCAAATATTACCGCCGAGATGTTAGGTTGGGTTAGGTTAGGTTATATTACGTTATTGATGTATATAAAGGTCCCACGGAGACGTAGGGGCCAACAAGCCAGGAATGTGGTCAAATATTACCTCCGAGATGTTAGGTTGGGTTAGGTTAGGTTATATTACGTTATTGATGTATATAAAGGTCCCACGGAGACGTAGAGGCCAACTCGCCAGGAATGTTGTCGAATATTACAGCCGAGATGTTAGGTTGTGTTAGGTTAGGTTATATTACGTTATTGATGTATATGAAGGTCAAACGGAGACCTAGAGGCCAACTCGTCAGGAATGTGGTCAAATATTACCGCCGAGATGTTAGGTTGGGTTAGGTTAGGTTATATTACGTTATTGATGTATATAAAGGTCCCACGGAGACGTAGAGGACAACTCGCCAGGAATGTTGTCGAATATTACAGCCGAGATGTTAGGTTGTGTCAGGTTAGGTTATATTACATTATTGATGTATATGAAGGTCAAACGGAGACCTAGAGGCCAACTCGTCAGGAATGTTGTCAAATATTACCGCCGAGATGTTAGGTTGGGTTAGATTAGGTTATATTACGTTATTGATGTATATAAAGGTCCCACGCAGACGTAGAGGACAACAAGCCAGGAATGTGGTCAAATATTACCGCCGAGATGTTAGGTTGGGTTAGGTTAGGTTATATTACGTTATTGATGTATATGAAGGTCAAACGGAGACGTAGAGGCCAATTCGCCAGGAATGTTGTCGAATATTACAGCCGAGATGTTAGGTTGTGTTAGGTTAGGTTATATTACGTTATTGATGTATATAAAGGTCCCACGGAGACGTAGAGGCCAACAAGACAGGAATGTGATCAAATATTACCGCCGCGATGTTAGGTTGGGTTAGGTTAGGTTATATTACGTTATTGATGTATATAAAGGTCCCACGTAGACGTAGAGGCCAACAAGCCAGGAATGTGGTCAAATATTACCGCCGAGATGTTAGGTTGGTTTAGGTTATGTTATATTACGTTATTGATGTATATAAAGGTCCCACGCAGACGTAGAGGCCAACAAGCCAGGAATGTGGTCAAATATTACCGCCGAGATGTTAGGTTGGGTTAGGTTAGGTTATATTACGTTATTGATGTATATGAAGGTCAAACGGAGACGTGGAGGCCAACTCGCCAGGAATGTTGTCGAATATTACAGCCGAGATGTTAGGTTGTGTTAGGTTAGGTTATATTACGTTATTGATGTATATGAAGGTCAAACGGAGACCTAGAGGCCAACTCGTCAGGAATGTTGTCAAATATTACCGCCGAGATGTTAGGTTGGGTTAGGTTAGGTTATATTACGTTATTGATGTATATAAAGGTCCCACGGAGACGTAGAGGACAACAAGCCAGGAATGTGGTCAAATATTACCGCCGAGATGATAGGTTGGGTTAGGTTACGTTATATTACGTTATTGATGTATATGAAGGTCCCACGGAGACCTAGAGGCCAACTCGTCAGGAATGTTGTCAAATATTACCGCCGAGATGTTAGGTTGGGTTAGGTTAGGTTATATTACGTTATTGATGTATATAAATGTCCCACGAAGACGTAGAGGACAACAAGCCAGGAATGTGGTCAAATATTAAAGCCGGGATGTTAGGTTGTGTTAGGTTAGGTTATATTACGTTATTGATGTATGTAAAGGTCCCACGGAGACGTAGAGGCAACAAGACAGGAATGTGGTCAAATATTACCGCCGAGATGTTAGGTTGGGTTAGGTTAGGTTATATTACGTTATTGATGTATATAAAGGTCCCACGGAGACGTAGGGGCCAACAAGCCAGGAATGTGGTCAAATATTACCTCCGAGATGTTAGGTTGGGTTAGGTTAGGTTATATTACGTTATTGATGTATATAAAGGTCCCACGGAGACGTAGAGGCCAACTCGCCAGGAATGTTGTCGAATATTACAGCCGAGATGTTAGGTTGTGTTAGGTTAGGTTATATTACGTTATTGATGTATATGAAGGTCAAACGGAGACCTAGAGGCCAACTCGTCAGGAATGTTGTCAAATATTACCGCCGAGATGTTAGGTTGGGTTAGGTTAGGTTATATTACGTTATTGATGTATATAAATGTCCCACGAAGACGTAGAGGACAACAAGCCAGGAATGTGGTCAAATATTACCGCCGGGATGTTAGGTTGTGTTAGGTTAGGTTATATTACGTTATTGATGTATATCAAGTTCAAACGGAGACCTAGAGGCCAACTCGTCAGGAATGTTGTCAAATATTACCGCCGAGAAGTTAGGTTGGGTTAGGTTAGGTTATATTACGTTATTGATGTATATAAAGGTCCCACGGAGACGTAGAGGCCAACAAGACAGGAATGTGATGAAATATTACCGCCGCGATGTTAGGTTGGGTTAGGTTAGGTTATATTACGTTATTGATGTATATAAAGGTCCCACGTAGACGTAGAGGCCAACAAGCCAGGAATGTGGTCAAATATTACCGCCGAGATGTTAGGTTGGTTTAGGTTATGTTATATTACGTTATTGATGTATATAAAGGTCCCACGCAGACGTAGAGGCCAACAAGCCAGGAATGTGGTCAAATATTACCGCCGAGATGTTAGGTTGGGTTAGGGTAGGTTATATTACGTTATTGATGTATATGAAGGTCAAACGGAGACGTGGAGGCCAACTCGCCAGGAATGTTGTCGAATATTACAGCCGAGATGTTAGGTTGTGTTAGGTTAGGTTATATTACGTTATTGATGTATATGAAGGTCAAACGGAGACCTAGAGGCCAACTCGTCAGGAATGTTGTCAAATATTACCGCCGAGATGTTAGGTTGGGTTACGTTAGGTTATATTACGTTATTGATGTATATAAAGGTCCCACGGAGACGTAGAGGACAACAAGCCAGGAATGTGGTCAAATATTACCGCCGAGATGATAGGTTGGGTTAGGTTACGTTATATTACGTTATTGATGTATATGAAGGTCCCACGGAGACCTAGAGGCCAACTCGTCAGGAATGTTGTCAAATATTACCGCCGAGATGTTAGGTTGGGTTAGGTTAGGTTATATTACGTTATTGATGTATATAAATGTCCCACGAAGACGTAGAGGACAACAAGCCAGGAATGTGGTCAAATATTAAAGCCGGGATGTTAGTTTGTGTTAGGTTAGGTTATATTACGTTATTGATGTATATAAAGGTCCCACGGAGACGTAGAGGCAACAAGACAGGAATGTGGTCAAATATTACCGCCGAGATGTTAGGTTGGGTTAGGTTAGGTTATATTACGTTATTGATGTATATAAAGGTCCCACGGAGACGTAGGGGCCAACAAGCCAGGAATGTGGTCAAATATTACCTCCGAGATGTTAGGTTGGGTTAGGTTAGGTTATATTACGTTATTGATGTATATAAAGGTCCCACGGAGACGTAGAGGCCAACTCGCCAGGAATGTTGTCGAATATTACAGCCGAGATGTTAGGTTGTGTTAGGTTAGGTTATATTACGTTATTGATGTATATGAAGGTCAAACGGAGACCTAGAGGCCAACTCGTCAGGAATGTGGTCAAATATTACCGCCGAGATGTTAGGTTGGGTTAGGTTAGGTTATATTACGTTATTGATGTATATAAAGGTCCCACGGAGACGTAGAGGACAACTCGCCAGGAATGTTGTCGAATATTACAGCCGAGATGTTAGGTTGTGTCAGGTTAGGTTATATTACGTTATTGATGTATATGAAGGTCCCACGGAGACGTAGAGGCCAACTCGCCAGGAATGTTGTCGAATATTACAGCCGAGATGTTAGGTTGTGTTAGGTTAGGTTATATTACGTTATTGATGTATATGAAGGTCAAACGGAGACCTAGAGGCCAACTCGTCAGGAATGTTGTCAAATATTACCGCCGAGATGTTAGGTTGGGTTAGGTTAGGTTATATTACGTTATTGATGTATATAAATGTCCCACGAAGACGTAGAGGACAACAAGCCAGGAATGTGGTCAAATATTACCGCCGGGATGTTAGGTTGTGTTAGGTTAGGTTATATTACGTAATTGATGTATATCAAGTTCAAACGGAGACCTAGAGGCCAACTCGTCAGGAATGTTGTCAAATATTACCGCCGAGAAGTTAGGTTGGGTTAGGTTAGGTTATATTACGTTATTGATGTATATAAAGGTCCCACGGAGACGTAGAGGACAACAAGCCAGGAATGTGGTCAAATATTACCGCCGGGATGTTAGGTTGGGTTAGGTTAGGTTATATTACGTTATTGATGTATATAAAGGTCCCACGGAGACGCAGAGGCCAACAAGACAGGAATCTGGTCAAATATTACCGCCGAGATGTTAGGTTGGGTAAGGTTAGGTTATATTACGTTATTGATGTATATAAAGGTCCCACGGAGACGTAGAGGACAACAAGCCAGGAATGTGGTCAAATATTACCGCCGGGATGTTAGGTTGGGTTAGGTTAGGTTATATTACGTTATTGATGTATATAGATGTCCCACGAAGACGTAGAGGACAACAAGCCAGGAATGTGGTCTAATATTACCGCCGGGATGTTAGGTTGTGTTAGGTTAGGTTATATTACGTTATTGATGTATATGAAGGTCAAACGGAGACCTAGAGGCCAACTCGTCAGGAATGTTGTCAAATATTACCGCCGAGAAGTTAGGTTGGGTTAGGTTAGGTTATATTACGTTATTGATGTATATAAAGGTCCCACGGAGACGTAGAGGACAACAAGCCAGGAATGTGGTCAAATATTACCGCCGGGATGTTAGGTTGGGTTAGGTTAGGTTATATTACGTTATTGATGTATATAAATGTCCCACGAAGACGTAGAGGACAACAAGCCAGGAATGTGGTCAAATATTACCGCCGGGATGTTAGGTTGGGTTAGGTTACGTTATATTACGTTATTGATGTATATGATGGTCAAACGGAGACGTAGAGGCCAACTCGCCAGGAATGATGTCGAATATTACAGCCGAGATGTTAGGTTGGGTTAGGTTAGGTTATATTACGTTATTGATGTATATAAATGTCCCACGAAGACGTAGAGGACAACAAGCCAGGAATGTGGTCAAATGTTACCGCCGGGATGTTAGGTTGGGTTAGGTTAGGTTATATTACGTTATTGATGTATATAAGGGTCCCACGGAGACGTAGAGGCCAACAAGACAGGAATCTGGTCAAATATTACCGCCGAGGTGTTAGGTTGGGTTAGGTTAGGTTATATTACGTTATTGATGTATATAAAGGTCCCACGGAGACGTAGAGGCCAACTCGCCAGGAATGATGTCAAATATTACCGCCGAGATTTTAGGTTGGTTAGGTTAGGTTATATTACGTTATTGATGTATATAAAGGTCCCACGGAGACGTAGAGGCAACAAGACAGGAATGTGGTCAAATATTACCGCCGAGATGTTAGGTTGGGTTAGGTTAGGTTATATTACGTTATTGATGTATATAAAGGTCCCACGGAGACGTAGGGGCCAACAAGCCAGGAATGTGGTCAAATATTACCTCCGAGATGTTAGGTTGGGTTAGGTTAGGTTATATTACGTTATTGATGTATATAAAGGTCCCACGGAGACGTAGAGGCCAACTCGCCAGGAATGTTGTCGAATATTACAGCCGAGATGTTAGGTTGTGTTAGGTTAGGTTATATTACGTTATTGATGTATATGAAGGTCAAACGGAGACCTAGAGGCCAACTCGTCAGGAATGTTGTCAAATATTACCGCCGAGATGTTAGGTTGGGTTAGGTTAGGTTATATTACGTTATTGATGTATATAAATGTCCCACGAAGACGTAGAGGCCAACTCGCCAGGAATGTTGTCGAATATTACAGCCGAGATGTTAGGTTGTGTTAGGTTAGGTTATATTACGTTATTGATGTATATGAAGGTCAGACGGAGACCTAGAGGCCAACTCGTCAGGAATGTTGTCAAATATTACCGCCGAGATGTTAGGTTGGGTTAGGTTAGGTTATATTACGTTATTGATGTATATAAAGGTCCCACGGAGACGTAGAGGACAACAAGCCAGGAATGTGGTCAAATATTACCGCCGAGATGATAGGTTGGGTTAGGTTACGTTATATTACGTTATTGATGTATATGAAGGTCCCACGGAGACCTAGAGGCCAACTCGTCAGGAATGTTGTCAAATATTACCGCCGAGAAGTTAGGTTGGGTTAGGTTAGGTTATATTACGTTATTGATGTATATAAAGGTCCCACGGAGACGTAGAGGACAACAAGCCAGGAATGTGGTCAAATATTACCGCCGGGATGTTAGGTTGGTTTAGGTTAGGTTATATTACGTTATTGATGTATATAAAGGTCCCACGGAGACGTAGAGGCAACAAGACAGGAATGTGGTCAAATATTACCGCCGAGATGTTAGGTTGGGTTAGGTTAGGTTATATTACGTTATTGATGTATATAAAGGTCCCACGGAGACGTAGGGGCCAACAAGCCAGGAATGTGGTCAAATATTACCTCCGAGATGTTAGGTTGGGTTAGGTTAGGTTATATTACGTTATTGATGTATATAAAGGTCCCACGGAGACGTAGAGGCCAACTCGCCAGGAATGTTGTCGAATATTACAGCCGAGATGTTAGGTTGTGTTAGGTTAGGTTATATTACGTTATTGATGTATATGAAGGTCAAACGGAGACCTAGAGGCCAACTCGTCAGGAATGTGGTCAAATATTACCGCCGAGATGTTAGGTTGGGTTAGGTTAGGTTATATTACGTTATTGATGTATATGAAGGTCAAACGGAGACGTGGAGGCCAACTCGCCAGGAATGTTGTCGAATATTACAGCCGAGATGTTAGGTTGTGTTAGGTTAGGTTATATTACGTTATTGATGTATATGAAGGTCAAACGGAGACCTAGAGGCCAACTCGTCAGGAATGTTGTCAAATATTACCGCCGAGATGTTAGGTTGGGTTAGGTTAGGTTATATTACGTTATTGATGTATATAAAGGTCCCACGGAGACGTAGAGGACAACAAGCCAGGAATGTGGTCAAATATTACCGCCGAGATGATAGGTTGGGTTAGGTTACGTTATATTACGTTATTGATGTATATGAAGGTCCCACGGAGACCTAGAGGCCAACTCGTCAGGAATGTTGTCAAATATTACCGCCGAGATGTTAGGTTGGGTTAGGTTAGGTTATATTACGTTATTGATGTATATAAATGTCCCACGAAGACGTAGAGGACAACAAGCCAGGAATGTGGTCAAATATTAAAGCCGGGATGTTAGGTTGTGTTAGGTTAGGTTATATTACGTTATTGATGTATATAAAGGTCCCACGGAGACGTAGAGGCAACAAGACAGGAATGTGGTCAAATATTACCGCCGAGATGTTAGGTTGGGTTAGGTTAGGTTATATTACGTTATTGATGTATATAAAGGTCCCACGGAGACGTAGGGGCCAACAAGCCAGGAATGTGGTCAAATATTACCTCCGAGATGTTAGGTTGGGTTAGGTTAGGTTATATTACGTTATTGATGTATATAAAGGTCCCACGGAGACGTAGAGGCCAACTCGTCAGGAATGTGGTCAAATATTACCGCCGAGATGTTAGGTTGGGTTAGGTTAGGTTATATTACGTTATTGATGTATATAAAGGTCCCACGGAGACGTAGAGGACAACTCGCCAGGAATGTTGTCGAATATTACAGCCGAGATGTTAGGTTGGGTTAGGTTAGGTTATATTACGTTATTGATGTATATGAAGGTCAAACGGAGACGTAGAGGCCAACACGCCAGGAATGTTGTCGAATATTACAGCCGAGATGTTAGGTTGTGTTAGGTTAGGTTATATTACGTTATTGATGTATATAAATGTCCCACGAAGACGTAGAGGACAACAAGCCAGGAATGTGGTCAAATATTACCGCCGGGATGTTAGGTTGTGTTAGGTTAGGTTATATTACGTAATTGATGTATATCAAGTTCAAACGGAGACCTAGAGGCCAACTCGTCAGGAATGTTGTCAAATATTACCGCCGAGAAGTTAGGTTGGGTTAGGTTAGGTTATATTACGTTATTGATGTATATAAAGGTCCCACGGAGACGTAGAGGACAACAAGCCAGGAATGTGGTCAAATATTACCGCCGGGATGTTAGGTTGGGTTAGGTTAGGTTATATTACGTTATTGATGTATATAAAGGTCCCACGGAGACGCAGAGGCCTACAAGACAGGAATCTGGTCAAATATTACCGCCGAGATGTTAGGTTGGGTAAGGTTAGGTTATATTACGTTATTGATGTATATAAAGGTCCCACGGAGACGTAGGGGCCAACAAGCCAGGAATGTTGTCAAATATTACCGCCGAGATGTTAGGTTGGGTTAGGTTAGGTTATATTACGTTATTGATGTATATAGATGTCCCACGAAGACGTAGAGGACAACAAGCCAGGAATGTGGTCTAATATTACCGCCGGGATGTTAGGTTGTGTTAGGTTAGGTTATATTACGTTATTGATGTATATGAAGGTCAAACGGAGACCTAGAGGCCAACTCGTCAGGAATGTTGTCAAATATTACCGCCGAGAAGTTAGGTTGGGTTAGGTTAGGTTATATTACGTTATTGATGTATATAAAGGTCCCACGGAGACGCAGAGGCCAACAAGACAGGAATCTGGTCAAATATTACCGCCGAGATGTTAGGTTGGGTAAGGTTAGGTTATATTACGTTATTGATGTATATAAAGGTCCCACGGAGACGTAGGGGCCAACAAGCCAGGAATGTTGTCAAATATTACCGCCGAGATGTTAGGTTGGGTTAGGTTAGGTTATATTACGTTATTGATGTATATAGATGTCCCACGAAGACGTAGAGGACAACAAGCCAGGAATGTGGTCTAATATTACCGCCGGGATGTTAGGTTGTGTTAGGTTAGGTTATATTACGTTATTGATGTATATGAAGGTCAAACGGAGACCTAGAGGCCAACTCGTCAGGAATGTTGTCAAATATTACCGCCGAGAAGTTAGGTTGGGTTAGGTTAGGTTATATTACGTTATTGATGTATATAAAGGTCCCACGGAGACGTAGAGGCCAACAAGACAGGAATGTGATCAAATATTACCGCCGCGATGTTAGGTTGGGTTAGGTTAGGTTATATTACGTTATTGATGTATATAAAGGTCCCACGTAGACGTAGAGGCCAACAAGCCAGGAATGTGGTCAAATATTACCGCCGAGATGTTAGGTTGGTTTAGGTTATGTTATATTACGTTATTGATGTATATAAAGGTCCCACGCAGACGTAGAGGCCAACAAGCCAGGAATGTGGTCAAATATTACCGCCGAGATGTTAGGTTGGGTTAGGTTAGGTTATATTACGTTATTGATGTATATGAAGGTCAAACGGAGACGTGGAGGCCAACTCGCCAGGAATGTTGTCGAATATTACAGCCGAGATGTTAGGTTGTGTTAGGTTAGGTTATATTACGTTATTGATGTATATGAAGGTCAAACGGAGACCTAGAGGCCAACTCGTCAGGAATGTTGTCAAATATTACCGCCGAGATGTTAGGTTGGGTTAGGTTAGGTTATATTACGTTATTGATGTATATAAAGGTCCCACGGAGACGTAGAGGACAACAAGCCAGGAATGTGGTCAAATATTACCGCCGAGATGATAGGTTGGGTTAGGTTACGTTATATTACGTTATTGATGTATATGAAGGTCCCACGGAGACCTAGAGGCCAACTCGTCAGGAATGTTGTCAAATATTACCGCCGAGATGTTAGGTTGGGTTAGGTTAGGTTATATTACGTTATTGATGTATATAAATGTCCCACGAAGACGTAGAGGACAACAAGCCAGGAATGTGGTCAAATATTAAAGCCGGGATGTTAGGTTGTGTTAGGTTAGGTTATATTACGTTATTGATGTATATAAAGGTCCCACGGAGACGTAGAGGCAACAAGACAGGAATGTGGTCAAATATTACCGCCGAGATGTTAGGTTGGGTTAGGTTAGGTTATATTACGTTATTGATGTATATAAAGGTCCCACGGAGACGTAGGGGCCAACAAGCCAGGAATGTGGTCAAATATTACCTCCGAGATGTTAGGTTGGGTTAGGTTAGGTTATATTACGTTATTGATGTATATAAAGGTCCCACGGAGACGTAGAGGCCAACTCGCCAGGAATGTTGTCGAATATTACAGCCGAGATGTTAGGTTGTGTTAGGTTAGGTTATATTACGTTATTGATGTATATGAAGGTCAAACGGAGACCTAGAGGCCAACTCGTCAGGAATGTGGTCAAATATTACCGCCGCGATGTTAGGTTGGGTTAGGTTAGGTTATATTACGTTATTGATGTATATAAAGGTCCCACGGAGACGCAGAGGCCTACAAGACAGGAATCTGGTCAAATATTACCGCCGAGATGTTAGGTTGGGTAAGGTTAGGTTATATTACGTTATTGATGTATATAAAGGTCCCACGGAGACGTAGGGGCCAACAAGCCAGGAATGTTGTCAAATATTACCGCCGAGATGTTAGGTTGGGTTAGGTTAGGTTATATTACGTTATTGATGTATATAGATGTCCCACGAAGACGTAGAGGACAACAAGCCAGGAATGTGGTCTAATATTACCGCCGGGATGTTAGGTTGTGTTAGGTTAGGTTATATTACGTTATTGATGTATATGAAGGTCAAACGG
Source organism: Xylocopa violacea (assembly GCA_963969225.1). Classification (NCBI taxonomy): domain Eukaryota; kingdom Metazoa; phylum Arthropoda; class Insecta; order Hymenoptera; family Apidae; genus Xylocopa; species Xylocopa violacea. The sequence goes on along the minus strand of CAXAJV010000306.1, from coordinate 3,164,159 downwards.
AGACCTAGAGGCCAACTCGTCAGGAATGTTGTCAAATATTACCGCCGAGAAGTTAGGTTGGGTTAGGTTAGGTTATATTACGTTATTGATGTATATAAAGGTCCCACGGAGACGCAGAGGCCAACAAGACAGGAATCTGGTCAAATATTACCGCCGAGATGTTAGGTTGGGTAAGGTTAGGTTATATTACGTTATTGATGTATATAAAGGTCCCACGGAGACGTAGGGGCCAACAAGCCAGGAATGTTGTCAAATATTACCGCCGAGATGTTAGGTTGGGTTAGGTTAGGTTATATTACGTTATTGATGTATATAGATGTCCCACGAAGACGTAGAGGACAACAAGCCAGGAATGTGGTCTAATATTACCGCCGGGATGTTAGGTTGTGTTAGGTTAGGTTATATTACGTTATTGATGTATATGAAGGTCAAACGGAGACCTAGAGGCCAACTCGTCAGGAATGTTGTCAAATATTACCGCCGAGAAGTTAGGTTGGGTTAGGTTAGGTTATATTACGTTATTGATGTATATAAAGGTCCCACGGAGACGTAGAGGCCAACAAGACAGGAATGTGATCAAATATTACCGCCGCGATGTTAGGTTGGGTTAGGTTAGGTTATATTACGTTATTGATGTATATAAAGGTCCCACGTAGACGTAGAGGCCAACAAGCCAGGAATGTGGTCAAATATTACCGCCGAGATGTTAGGTTGGTTTAGGTTATGTTATATTACGTTATTGATGTATATAAAGGTCCCACGCAGACGTAGAGGCCAACAAGCCAGGAATGTGGTCAAATATTACCGCCGAGATGTTAGGTTGGGTTAGGTTAGGTTATATTACGTTATTGATGTATATGAAGGTCAAACGGAGACGTGGAGGCCAACTCGCCAGGAATGTTGTCGAATATTACAGCCGAGATGTTAGGTTGTGTTAGGTTAGGTTATATTACGTTATTGATGTATATGAAGGTCAAACGGAGACCTAGAGGCCAACTCGTCAGGAATGTTGTCAAATATTACCGCCGAGATGTTAGGTTGGGTTAGGTTAGGTTATATTACGTTATTGATGTATATAAAGGTCCCACGGAGACGTAGAGGACAACAAGCCAGGAATGTGGTCAAATATTACCGCCGAGATGATAGGTTGGGTTAGGTTACGTTATATTACGTTATTGATGTATATGAAGGTCCCACGGAGACCTAGAGGCCAACTCGTCAGGAATGTTGTCAAATATTACCGCCGAGATGTTAGGTTGGGTTAGGTTAGGTTATATTACGTTATTGATGTATATAAATGTCCCACGAAGACGTAGAGGACAACAAGCCAGGAATGTGGTCAAATATTAAAGCCGGGATGTTAGGTTGTGTTAGGTTAGGTTATATTACGTTATTGATGTATATAAAGGTCCCACGGAGACGTAGAGGCAACAAGACAGGAATGTGGTCAAATATTACCGCCGAGATGTTAGGTTGGGTTAGGTTAGGTTATATTACGTTATTGATGTATATAAAGGTCCCACGGAGACGTAGGGGCCAACAAGCCAGGAATGTGGTCAAATATTACCTCCGAGATGTTAGGTTGGGTTAGGTTAGGTTATATTACGTTATTGATGTATATAAAGGTCCCACGGAGACGTAGAGGCCAACTCGCCAGGAATGTTGTCGAATATTACAGCCGAGATGTTAGGTTGTGTTAGGTTAGGTTATATTACGTTATTGATGTATATGAAGGTCAAACGGAGACCTAGAGGCCAACTCGTCAGGAATGTGGTCAAATATTACCGCCGAGATGTTAGGTTGGGTTAGGTTAGGTTATATTACGTTATTGATGTATATAAAGGTCCCACGGAGACGTAGAGGACAACTCGCCAGGAATGTTGTCGAATATTACAGCCGAGATGTTAGGTTGTGTCAGGTTAGGTTATATTACGTTATTGATGTATATGAAGGTCCCACGGAGACGTAGAGGCCAACTCGCCAGGAATGTTGTCGAATATTACAGCCGAGATGTTAGGTTGTGTTAGGTTAGGTTATATTACGTTATTGATGTATATGAAGGTCAAACGGAGACCTAGAGGCCAACTCGTCAGGAATGTTGTCAAATATTACCGCCGAGATGTTAGGTTGGGTTAGGTTAGGTTATATTACGTTATTGATGTATATAAATGTCCCACGAAGACGTAGAGGACAACAAGCCAGGAATGTGGTCAAATATTACCGCCGGGATGTTAGGTTGTGATAGGTTAGGTTATATTACGTAATTGATGTATATCAAGTTCAAACGGAGACCTAGAGGCCAACTCGTCAGGAATGTTGTCAAATATTACCGCCGAGAAGTTAGGTTGGGTTAGATTAGGTTATATTACGTTATTGATGTATATAAAGGTCCCACGGAGACGTAGAGGACAACAAGCCAGGAATGTGGTCAAATATTACCGCCGAGATGTTAGGTTGGGTTAGGTTAGGTTATATTACGTTATTGATGTATATAAAGGTGCAACGGAGACGTAGAGGACAACTCGCCAGGAATGTTGTCGAATATTACAGCCGAGATGTTAGGTTGTGTCAGGTTAGGTTATATTACGTTATTGATGTATATGAAGGTCAAACGGAGACCTAGAGGCCAACTCGTCAGGAATGTTGTCAAATATTACCGCCGAGATGTTAGGTTGGGTTAGATTAGGTTATATTACGTTATTGATGTATATAAAGGTCCCACGCAGACGTAGAGGACAACAAGCCAGGAATGTGGTCAAATATTACCGCCGAGATGTTAGGTTGGGTTAGGTTAGGTTATATTACGTTATTGATGTATATGAAGGTCAAACGGAGACGTAGAGGCCAACTCGCCAGGAATGTTGTCGAATATTACAGCCGAGATGTTAGGTTGTGTCAGGTTAGGTTATATTACGTTATTGATGTATATGAAGGTCCCACGGAGACGTAGAGGCCAACTCGCCAGGAATGTTGTCGAATATTACAGCCGAGATGTTAGGTTGTGTTAGGTTAGGTTATATTACGTTATTGATGTATATGAAGGTCAAACGGAGACCTAGAGGCCAACTCGTCAGGAATGTTGTCAAATATTACCGCCGAGATGTTAGGTTGGGTTAGGTTAGGTTATATTACGTTATTGATGTATATAAATGTCCCACGAAGACGTAGAGGACAACAAGCCAGGAATGTGGTCAAATATTACCGCCGGGATGTTAGGTTGTGTTAGGTTAGGTTATATTACGTAATTGATGTATATCAAGTTCAAACGGAGACCTAGAGGCCAACTCGTCAGGAATGTTGTCAAATATTACCGCCGAGAAGTTAGGTTGGGTTAGATTAGGTTATATTACGTTATTGATGTATATAAAGGTCCCACGGAGACGTAGAGGACAACAAGCCAGGAATGTGGTCAAATATTACCGCCGGGATGTTAGGTTGGGTTAGGTTAGGTTATATTACGTTATTGATGTATATAAAGGTCCCACGGAGACGCAGAGGCCAACAAGACAGGAATCTGGTCAAATATTACCGCCGAGATGTTAGGTTGGGTAAGGTTAGGTTATATTACGTTATTGATGTATATAAAGGTCCCACGGAGACGTAGAGGACAACAAGCCAGGAATGTGGTCAAATATTACCGCCGGGATGTTAGGTTGGGTTAGGTTAGGTTATATTACGTTATTGATGTATATAGATGTCCCACGAAGACGTAGAGGACAACAAGCCAGGAATGTGGTCTAATATTACCGCCGGGATGTTAGGTTGTGTTAGGTTAGGTTATATTACGTTATTGATGTATATGAAGGTCAAACGGAGACCTAGAGGCCAACTCGTCAGGAATGTTGTCAAATATTACCGCCGAGAAGTTAGGTTGGGTTAGGTTAGGTTATATTACGTTATTGATGTATATAAAGGTCCCACGGAGACGTAGAGGACAACAAGCCAGGAATGTGGTCAAATATTACCGCCGGGATGTTAGGTTGGGTTAGGTTAGGTTATATTACGTTATTGATGTATATAAATGTCCCACGAAGACGTAGAGGACAACAAGCCAGGAATGTGGTCAAATATTACCGCCGGGATGTTAGGTTGGGTTAGGTTACGTTATATTACGTTATTGATGTATATGATGGTCAAACGGAGACGTAGAGGCCAACTCGCCAGGAATGATGTCGAATATTACAGCCGAGATGTTAGGTTGGGTTAGGTTAGGTTATATTACGTTATTGATGTATATAAATGTCCCACGAAGACGTAGAGGACAACAAGCCAGGAATGTGGTCAAATGTTACCGCCGGGATGTTAGGTTGGGTTAGGTTAGGTTATATTACGTTATTGATGTATATAAGGGTCCCACGGAGACGTAGAGGCCAACAAGACAGGAATCTGGTCAAATATTACCGCCGAGGTGTTAGGTTGGGTTAGGTTAGGTTATATTACGTTATTGATGTATATAAAGGTCCCACGGAGACGTAGAGGCCAACTCGCCAGGAATGATGTCAAATATTACCGCCGAGATTTTAGGTTGGTTAGGTTAGGTTATATTACGTTATTGATGTATATAAAGGTCCCACGGAGACGTAGAGGCAACAAGACAGGAATGTGGTCAAATATTACCGCCGAGATGTTAGGTTGGGTTAGGTTAGGTTATATTACGTTATTGATGTATATAAAGGTCCCACGGAGACGTAGGGGCCAACAAGCCAGGAATGTGGTCAAATATTACCTCCGAGATGTTAGGTTGGGTTAGGTTAGGTTATATTACGTTATTGATGTATATAAAGGTCCCACGGAGACGTAGAGGCCAACTCGCCAGGAATGTTGTCGAATATTACAGCCGAGATGTTAGGTTGTGTTAGGTTAGGTTATATTACGTTATTGATGTATATGAAGGTCAAACGGAGACCTAGAGGCCAACTCGTCAGGAATGTTGTCAAATATTACCGCCGAGATGTTAGGTTGGGTTAGGTTAGGTTATATTACGTTATTGATGTATATAAAGGTCCCACGGAGACGTAGAGGACAACAAGCCAGGAATGTGGTCAAATATTACCGCCGAGATGATAGGTTGGGTTAGGTTACGTTATATTACGTTATTGATGTATATCAAGGTCCCACGGAGACCTAGAGGCCAACTCGTCAGGAATGTTGTCAAATATTACCGCCGAGATGTTAGGTTGGGTTAGGTTAGGTTATATTACGTTATTGATGTATATAAATGTCCCACGAAGACGTAGAGGACAACAAGCCAGGAATGTGGTCAAATATTAAAGCCGGGATGTTAGGTTGTGTTAGGTTAGGTTATATTACGTTATTGATGTATATAAAGGTCCCACGGAGACGTAGAGGCAACAAGACAGGAATGTGGTCAAATATTACCGCCGAGATGTTAGGTTGGGTTAGGTTAGGTTATATTACGTTATTGATGTATATAAAGGTCCCACGGAGACGTAGGGGCCAACAAGCCAGGAATGTGGTCAAATATTACCTCCGAGATGTTAGGTTGGGTTAGGTTAGGTTATATTACGTTATTGATGTATATAAAGGTCCCACGGAGACGTAGAGGCCAACTCGCCAGGAATGTTGTCGAATATTACAGCCGAGATGTTAGGTTGTGTTAGGTTAGGTTATATTACGTTATTGATGTATATAAATGTCCCACGAAGACGTAGAGGACAACAAGCCAGGAATGTGGTCAAATATTACCGCCGGGATGTTAGGTTGTGTTAGGTTAGGTTATATTACGTAATTGATGTATATCAAGTTCAAACGGAGACCTAGAGGCCAACTCGTCAGGAATGTTGTCAAATATTACCGCCGAGAAGTTAGGTTGGGTTAGGTTAGGTTATATTACGTTATTGATGTATATAAAGGTCCCACGGAGACGTAGAGGACAACAAGCCAGGAATGTGGTCAAATATTACCGCCGGGATGTTAGGTTGGGTTAGGTTAGGTTATATTACGTTATTGATGTATATAAAGGTCCCACGGAGACGCAGAGGCCAACAAGACAGGAATCTGGTCAAATATTACCGCCGAGATGTTAGGTTGGGTAAGGTTAGGTTATATTACGTTATTGATGTATATAAAGGTCCCACGGAGACGTAGGGGCCAACAAGCCAGGAATGTTGTCAAATATTACCGCCGAGATGTTAGGTTGGGTTAGGTTAGGTTATATTACGTTATTGATGTATATAGATGTCCCACGAAGACGTAGAGGACAACAAGCCAGGAATGTGGTCTAATATTACCGCCGGGATGTTAGGTTGTGTTAGGTTAGGTTATATTACGTTATTGATGTATATGAAGGTCAAACGGAGACCTAGAGGCCAACTCGTCAGGAATGTTGTCAAATATTACCGCCGAGAAGTTAGGTTGGGTTAGGTTAGGTTATATTACGTTATTGATGTATATAAAGGTCCCACGGAGACGTAGAGGACAACAAGCCAGGAATGTGGTCAAATATTACCGCCGGGATGTTAGGTTGGGTTAGGTTAGGTTATATTACGTTATTGATGTATATAAATGTCCCACGAAGACGTAGAGGACAACAAGCCAGGAATGTGGTCAAATATTACCGCCGGGATGTTAGGTTGGGTTAGGTTACGTTATATTACGTTATTGATGTATATGATGGTCAAACGGAGACGTAGAGGCCAACTCGCCAGGAATGATGTCGAATATTACAGCCGAGATGTTAGGTTGGGTTAGGTTAGGTTATATTACGTTATTGATGTATATAAATGTCCCACGAAGACGTAGAGGACAACAAGCCAGGAATGTGGTCAAATGTTACCGCCGGGATGTTAGGTTGGGTTAGGTTAGGTTATATTACGTTATTGATGTATATAAGGGTCCCACGGAGACGTAGAGGCCAACAAGACAGGAATCTGGTCAAATATTACCGCCGAGGTGTTAGGTTGGGTTAGGTTAGGTTATATTACGTTATTGATGTATATAAAGGTCCCACGGAGACGTAGAGGCCAACTCGCCAGGAATGATGTCAAATATTACCGCCGAGATTTTAGGTTGGTTAGGTTAGGTTATATTACGTTATTGATGTATATAAAGGTCCCACGGAGACGTAGAGGACAACAAGCCAGGAATGTGGTCAAATATTAAAGCCGGGATGTTAGGTTGTGTTAGGTTAGGTTATATTACGTTATTGATGTATATAAAGGTCCCACGGAGACGTAGAGGCAACAAGACAGGAATGTGGTCAAATATTACCGCCGAGATGTTAGGTTGGGTTAGGTTAGGTTATATTACGTTATTGATGTATATAAAGGTCCCACGGAGACGTAGGGGCCAACAAGCCAGGAATGTGGTCAAATATTACCTCCGAGATGTTAGGTTGGGTTAGGTTAGGTTATATTACGTTATTGATGTATATAAAGGTCCCACGGAGACGTAGAGGCCAACTCGCCAGGAATGTTGTCGAATATTACAGCCGAGATGTTAGGTTGTGTTAGGTTAGGTTATATTACGTTATTGATGTATATGAAGGTCAAACGGAGACCTAGAGGCCAACTCGTCAGGAATGTGGTCAAATATTACCGCCGAGATGTTAGGTTGGGTTAGGTTAGGTTATATTACGTTATTGATGTATATAAAGGTCCCACGGAGACGTAGAGGACAACTCGCAAGGAATGTTGTCGAATATTACAGCCGAGATGTTAGGTTGTGTCAGATTAGGTTATATTACGTTATTGATGTATATGAAGGTCAAACGGAGACCTAGAGGCCAACTCGTCAGGAATGTTGTCAAATATTACCGCCGAGATGTTAGGTTGGGTTAGATTAGGTTATATTACGTTATTGATGTATATAAAGGTCCCACGCAGACGTAGAGGACAACAAGCCAGGAATGTGGTCAAATATTACCGCCGAGATGTTAGGTTGGGTTAGGTTAGGTTATATTACGTTATTGATGTATATGAAGGTCAAACGGAGACGTAGAGGCCAACTCGCCAGGAATTTTGTCGAATATTACAGCAGAGATGTTAGGTTGTGTTAGGTTAGGTTATATTACGTTATTGATGTATATGAAGGTCAAACGGAGACCTAGAGGCCAACTCGTCAGGAATGTTGTCAAATATTACCGCCGAGATGTTAGGTTGGGTTAGGTTAGGTTATATTACGTTATTGATGTATATAAATGTCCCACGAAGACGTAGAGGACAACAAGCCAGGAATGTGGTCAAATATTACCGCCGGGATGTTAGGTTGTGTTAGGTAAGGTTATATTACGTTATTGATGTATATCAAGTTCAAACGGAGACCTAGAGGCCAACTCGTCAGGAATGTTGTCAAATATTACCGCCGAGAAGTTAGGTTGGGTTAGGTTAGGATATATTACGTTATTGATGTATATAAAGGTCCCACGGAGACGTAGAGGACAACAAGCCAGGAACGTGGTCAAATATTACCGCCGGGATGTTAGGTTGGGTTAGGTTAGGTTATATTACGTTATTGATGTATATAAAGGTCCCACGGAGACGCAGAGGCCAACAAGACAGGAATCTGGTCAAATATTACCGCCGAGATGTTAGGTTGGGTTAGGTTAGGTTATATTACGTTATTGATGTATATAAAGGTCCCACGGAGACGTAGAGGACAACAAGCCAGGAATGTGGTCAAATATTAAAGCCGGGATGTTAGGTTGTGTTAGGTTAGGTTATATTACGTTATTGATGTATATAAAGGTCCCACGGAGACGTAGAGGCAACAAGACAGGAATGTGGTCAAATATTACCGCCGAGATGTTAGGTTGGGTTAGGTTAGGTTATATTACGTTATTGATGTATATAAAGGTCCCACGGAGACGTAGGGGCCAACAAGCCAGGAATGTGGTCAAATATTACCTCCGAGATGTTAGGTTGGGTTAGGTTAGGTTATATTACGTTATTGATGTATATAAAGGTCCCACGGAGACGTAGAGGCCAACTCGCCAGGAATGTTGTCGAATATTACAGCCGAGATGTTAGGTTGTGTTAGGTTAGGTTATATTACGTTATTGATGTATATGAAGGTCAAACGGAGACCTAGAGGCCAACTCGTCAGGAATGTGGTCAAATATTACCGCCGAGATGTTAGGTTGGGTTAGGTTAGGTTATATTACGTTATTGATGTATATAAAGGTCCCACGGAGACGTAGAGGACAACTCGCCAGGAATGTTGTCGAATATTACAGCCGAGATGTTAGGTTGTGTCAGGTTAGGTTATATTACGTTATTGATGTATATGAAGGTCCCACGGAGACGTAGAGGCCAACTCGCCAGGAATGTGGTCAAATATTACCGCCGAGATGATAGGTTGGGTTAGGTTACGTTATATTACGTTATTGATGTATATGAAGGTCCCACGGAGACCTAGAGGCCAACTCGTCAGGAATGTTGTCAAATATTACCGCCGAGATGTTAGGTTGGGTTAGGTTAGGTTATATTACGTTATTGATGTATATAAATGTCCCACGAAGACGTAGAGGACAACAAGCCAGGAATGTGGTCAAATATTAAAGCCGGGATGTTAGGTTGGGTTAGGTTAGGTTATATTACGTTATTGATGTATATAAAGGTCCCACGGAGACGTAGAGGCCAACTCGTCAGGAATGTGGTCAAATATTACCGCCGAGATGTTAGGTTGGGTTAGGTTAGGTTATATTACGTTATTGATGTATATAAAGGTCCCACGGAGACGTAGAGGACAACTCGCCAGGAATGTTGTCGAATATTACAGCCGAGATGTTAGGTTGGGTTAGGTTAGGTTATATTACGTTATTGATGTATATGAAGGTCAAACGGAGACGTAGAGGCCAACACGCCAGGAATGTTGTCGAATATTACAGCCGAGATGTTAGGTTGTGTTAGGTTAGGTTATATTACGTTATTGATGTATATAAATGTCCCACGAAGACGTAGAGGACAACAAGCCAGGAATGTGGTCAAATATTACCGCCGGGATGTTAGGTTGTGTTAGGTTAGGTTATATTACGTAATTGATGTATATCAAGTTCAAACGGAGACCTAGAGGCCAACTCGTCAGGAATGTTGTCAAATATTACCGCCGAGAAGTTAGGTTGGGTTAGGTTAGGTTATATTACGTTATTGATGTATATAAAGGTCCCACGGAGACGTAGAGGACAACAAGCCAGGAATGTGGTCAAATATTACCGCCGGGATGTTAGGTTGGGTTAGGTTAGGTTATATTACGTTATTGATGTATATAAAGGTCCCACGGAGACGCAGAGGCCTACAAGACAGGAATCTGGTCAAATATTACCGCCGAGATGTTAGGTTGGGTAAGGTTAGGTTATATTACGTTATTGATGTATATAAAGGTCCCACGGAGACGTAGGGGCCAACAAGCCAGGAATGTTGTCAAATATTACCGCCGAGATGTTAGGTTGGGTTAGGTTAGGTTATATTACGTTATTGATGTATATAGATGTCCCACGAAGACGTAGAGGACAACAAGCCAGGAATGTGGTCTAATATTACCGCCGGGATGTTAGGTTGTGTTAGGTTAGGTTATATTACGTTATTGATGTATATGAAGGTCAAACGGAGACCTAGAGGCCAACTCGTCAGGAATGTTGTCAAATATTACCGCCGAGAAGTTAGGTTGGGTTAGGTTAGGTTATATTACGTTATTGATGTATATAAAGGTCCCACGGAGACGCAGAGGCCAACAAGACAGGAATCTGGTCAAATATTACCGCCGAGATGTTAGGTTGGGTAAGGTTAGGTTATATTACGTTATTGCTGTATATAAAGGTCCCACGGAGACGTAGGGGCCAACAAGCCAGGAATGTTGTCAAATATTACCGCCGAGATGTTAGGTTGGGTTAGGTTAGGTTATATTACGTTATTGATGTATATAGATGTCCCACGAAGACGTAGAGGACAACAAGCCAGGAATGTGGTCTAATATTACCGCCGGGATGTTAGGTTGTGTTAGGTTAGGTTATATTACGTTATTGATGTATATGAAGGTCAAACGGAGACCTAGAGGCCAACTCGTCAGGAATGTTGTCAAATATTACCGCCGAGAAGTTAGGTTGGGTTAGGTTAGGTTATATTACGTTATTGATGTATATAAAGGTCCCACGGAGACGTAGAGGACAACAAGCCAGGAATGTGGTCAAATATTACCGCCGGGATGTTAGGTTGGGTTAGGTTAGGTTATATTACGTTATTGATGTATATAAATGTCCCACGAAGACGTAGAGGACAACAAGCCAGGAATGTGGTCAAATATTACCGCCGGGATGTTAGGTTGGGTTAGGTTACGTTATATTACGTTATTGATGTATATGATGGTCAAACGGAGACGTAGAGGCCAACTCGCCAGGAATGATGTCGAATATTACAGCCGAGATGTTAGGTTGGGTTAGGTTAGGTTATATTACGTTATTGATGTATATAAATGTCCCACGAAGACGTAGAGGACAACAAGCCAGGAATGTGGTCAAATGTTACCGCCGGGATGTTAGGTTGGGTTAGGTTAGGTTATATTACGTTATTGATGTATATAAGGGTCCCACGGAGACGTAGAGGCCAACAAGACAGGAATCTGGTCAAATATTACCGCCGAGATGTTAGGTTGGGTTAGGTTAGGTTATATTACGTTATTGATGTATATAAAGGTCCCACGGAGACGTAGGGGCCAACAAGCCAGGAATGTGGTCAAATATTACCTCCGAGATGTTAGGTTGGGTTAGGTTAGGTTATATTACGTTATTGATGTATATAAAGGTCCCACGGAGACGTAGAGGCCAACTCGCCAGGAATGTTGTCGAATATTACAGCCGAGATGTTAGGTTGTGTTAGGTTAGGTTATATTACGTTATTGATGTATATGAAGGTCAAACGGAGACCTAGAGGCCAACTCGTCAGGAATGTGGTCAAATATTACCGCCGAGATGTTAGGTTGGGTTAGGTTAGGTTATATTACGTTATTGATGTATATAAAGGTCCCACGGAGACGTAGAGTACAACTCGCAAGGAATGTTGTCGAATATTACAGCCGAGATGTTAGGTTGTGTCAGATTAGGTTATATTACGTTATTGATGTATATGAAGGTCAAACGGAGACCTAGAGGCCAACTCGTCAGGAATGTTGTCAAATATTACCGCCGAGATGTTAGGTTGGGTTAGATTAGGTTATATTACGTTATTGATGTATATAAAGGTCCCACGCAGACGTAGAGGACAACAAGCCAGGAATGTGGTCAAATATTACCGCCGAGATGTTAGGTTGGGTTAGGTTAGGTTATATTACGTTATTGATGTATATGAAGGTCAAACGGAGACGTAGAGGCCAACTCGCCAGGAATTTTGTCGAATATTACAGCAGAGATGTTAGGTTGTGTTAGGTTAGGTTATATTACGTTATTGATGTATATGAAGGTCAAACGGAGACCTAGAGGCCAACTCGTCAGGAATGTTGTCAAATATTACCGCCGAGATGTTAGGTTGGGTTAGGTTAGGTTATATTACGTTATTGATGTATATAAATGTCCCACGAAGACGTAGAGGACAACAAGCCAGGAATGTGGTCAAATATTACCGCCGGGATGTTAGGTTGTGTTAGGTAAGGTTATATTACGTTATTGATGTATATCAAGTTCAAACGGAGACCTAGAGGCCAACTCGTCAGGAATGTTGTCAAATATTACCGCCGAGAAGTTAGGTTGGGTTAGGTTAGGTTATATTACGTTATTGATGTATATAAAGGTCCCACGGAGACGTAGAGGACAACAAGCCAGGAACGTGGTCAAATATTACCGCCGGGATGTTAGGTTGGGTTAGGTTAGGTTATATTACGTTATTGATGTATATAAAGGTCCCACGGAGACGCAGAGGCCAACAAGACAGGAATCTGGTCAAATATTACCGCCGAGATGTTAGGTTGGGTTAGGTTAGGTTATATTACGTTATTGATGTATATAAAGGTCCCACGGAGACGTAGAGGACAACAAGCCAGGAATGTGGTCAAATATTAAAGCCGGGATGTTAGGTTGTGTTAGGTTAGGTTATATTACGTTATTGATGTATATAAAGGTCCCACGGAGACGTAGAGGCAACAAGACAGGAATGTGGTCAAATATTACCGCCGAGATGTTAGGTTGGGTTAGGTTAGGTTATATTACGTTATTGATGTATATAAAGGTCCCACGGAGACGTAGGGGCCAACAAGCCAGGAATGTGGTCAAATATTACCTCCGAGATGTTAGGTTGGGTTAGGTTAGGTTATATTACGTTATTGATGTATATAAAGGTCCCACGGAGACGTAGAGGCCAACTCGCCAGGAATGTTGTCGAATATTACAGCCGAGATGTTAGGTTGTGTTAGGTTAGGTTATATTACGTTATTGATGTATATGAAGGTCAAACGGAGACCTAGAGGCCAACTCGTCAGGAATGTGGTCAAATATTACCGCCGAGATGTTAGGTTGGGTTAGGTTAGGTTATATTACGTTATTGATGTATATAAAGGTCCCACGGAGACGTAGAGGACAACTCGCCAGGAATGTTGTCGAATATTACAGCCGAGATGTTAGGTTGTGTCAGGTTAGGTTATATTACGTTATTGATGTATATGAAGGTCCCACGGAGACGTAGAGGCCAACTCGCCAGGAATGTTGTCGAATATTACAGCCGAGATGTTAGGTTGTGTTAGGTTAGGTTATATTACGTTATTGATGTATATGAAGGTCAAACGGAGACCTAGAGGCCAACTCGTCAGGAATGTTGTCAAATATTACCGCCGAGATGTTAGGTTGGGTTAGGTTAGGTTATATTACGTTATTGATGTATATAAATGTCCCACGAAGACGTAGAGGACAACAAGCCAGGAATGTGGTCAAATATTACCGCCGGGATGTTAGGTTGTGTTAGGTTAGGTTATATTACGTAATTGATGTATATCAAGTTCAAACGGAGACCTAGAGGCCAACTCGTCAGGAATGTTGTCAAATATTACCGCCGAGAAGTTAGGTTGGGTTAGATTAGGTTATATTACGTTATTGATGTATATAAAGGTCCCACGGAGACGTAGAGGACAACAAGCCAGGAATGTGGTCAAATATTACCGCCGGGATGTTAGGTTGGGTTAGGTTAGGTTATATTACGTTATTGATGTATATAAAGGTCCCACGGAGACGCAGAGGCCAACAAGACAGGAATCTGGTCAAATATTACCGCCGAGATGTTAGGTTGGGTAAGGTTAGGTTATATTACGTTATTGATGTATATAAAGGTCCCACGGAGACGTAGAGGACAACAAGCCAGGAATGTGGTCAAATATTACCGCCGGGATGTTAGGTTGGGTTAGGTTAGGTTATATTACGTTATTGATGTATATAGATGTCCCACGAAGACGTAGAGGACAACAAGCCAGGAATGTGGTCTAATATTACCGCCGGGATGTTAGGTTGTGTTAGGTTAGGTTATATTACGTTATTGATGTATATGAAGGTCAAACGGAGACCTATAGGCCAACTCGTCAGGAATGTTGTCAAATATTACCGCCGAGAAGTTAGGTTGGGTTAGGTTAGGTTATATTACGTTATTGATGTATATAAAGGTCCCACGGAGACGTAGAGGACAACAAGCCAGGAATGTGGTCAAATATTACCGCCGGGATGTTAGGTTGGGTTAGGTTAGGTTATATTACGTTATTGATGTATATAAATGTCCCACGAAGACGTAGAGACAACAAGCCAGGAATGTGGTCAAATATTACCGCCGGGATGTTAGGTTGGGTTAGGTTACGTTATATTACGTTATTGATGTATATGATGGTCAAACGGAGACGTAGAGGCCAACTCGCCAGGAATGATGTCGAATATTACAGCCGAGATGTTAGGTTGGGTTAGGTTAGGTTATATTACGTTATTGATGTATATAAATGTCCCACGAAGACGTAGAGGACAACAAGCCAGGAATGTGGTCAAATGTTACCGCCGGGATGTTAGGTTGGGTTAGGTTAGGTTATATTACGTTATTGATGTATATAAGGGTCCCACGGAGACGTAGAGGCCAACAAGACAGGAATCTGGTCAAATATTACCGCCGAGGTGTTAGGTTGGGTTAGGTTAGGTTATATTACGTTATTGATGTATATAAAGGTCCCACGGAGACGTAGAGGCCAACTCGCCAGGAATGATGTCAAATATTACCGCCGAGATTTTAGGTTGGTTAGGTTAGGTTATATTACGTTATTGATGTATATAAAGGTCCCACGGAGACGTAGAGGCAACAAGACAGGAATGTGGTCAAATATTACCGCCGAGATGTTAGGTTGGGTTAGGTTAGGTTATATTACGTTATTGATGTATATAAAGGTCCCACGGAGACGTAGGGGCCAACAAGCCAGGAATGTGGTCAAATATTACCTCCGAGATGTTAGGTTGGGTTAGGTTAGGTTATATTACGTTATTGATGTATATAAAGGTCCCACGGAGACGTAGAGGCCAACTCGCCAGGAATGTTGTCGAATATTACAGCCGAGATGTTAGGTTGTGTTAGGTTAGGTTATATTACGTTATTGATGTATATGAAGGTCAAACGGAGACCTAGAGGCCAACTCGTCAGGAATGTTGTCAAATATTACCGCCGAGATGTTAGGTTGGGTTAGGTTAGGTTATATTACGTTATTGATGTATATAAAGGTCCCACGGAGACGTAGAGGACAACAAGCCAGGAATGTGGTCAAATATTACCGCCGAGATGATAGGTTGGGTTAGGTTACGTTATATTACGTTATTGATGTATATGAAGGTCCCACGGAGACCTAGAGGCCAACTCGTCAGGAATGTTGTCAAATATTACCGCCGAGATGTTAGGTTGGGTTAGGTTAGGTTATATTACGTTATTGATGTATATAAATGTCCCACGAAGACGTAGAGGACAACAAGCCAGGAATGTGGTCAAATATTAAAGCCGGGATGTTAGGTTGTGTTAGGTTAGGTTATATTACGTTATTGATGTATATAAAGGTCCCACGGAGACGTAGAGGCAACAAGACAGGAATGTGGTCAAATATTACCGCCGAGATGTTAGGTTGGGTTAGGTTAGGTTATATTACGTTATTGATGTATATAAAGGTCCCACGGAGACGTAGGGGCCAACAAGCCAGGAATGTGGTCAAATATTACCTCCGAGATGTTAGGTTGGGTTAGGTTAGGTTATATTACGTTATTGATGTATATAAAGGTCCCACGGAGACGTAGAGGCCAACTCGCCAGGAATGTTGTCGAATATTACAGCCGAGATGTTAGGTTGTGTTAGGTTAGGTTATATTACGTTATTGATGTATATGAAGGTCAAACGGAGACCTAGAGGCCAACTCGTCAGGAATGTGGTCAAATATTACCGCCGAGATGTTAGGTTGGGTTAGGTTAGGTTATATTACGTTATTGATGTATATAAAGGTCCCACGGAGACGTAGAGGACAACTCGCCAGGAATGTTGTCGAATATTACAGCCGAGATGTTAGGTTGGGTTAGGTTAGGTTATATTACGTTATTGATGTATATGAAGGTCAAACGGAGACGTAGAGGCCAACACGCCAGGAATGTTGTCGAATATTACAGCCGAGATGTTAGGTTGTGTTAGGTTAGGTTATATTACGTTATTGATGTATATAAATGTCCCACGAAGACGTAGAGGACAACAAGCCAGGAATGTGGTCAAATATTACCGCCGGGATGTTAGGTTGTGTTAGGTTAGGTTATATTACGAAATTGATGTATATCAAGTTCAAACGGAGACCTAGAGGCCAACTCGTCAGGAATGTTGTCAAATATTACCGCCGAGAAGTTAGGTTGGGTTAGGTTAGGTTATATTACGTTATTGATGTATATAAAGGTCCCACGGAGACGTAGAGGACAACAAGCCAGGAATGTGGTCAAATATTACCGCCGGGATGTTAGGTTGGGTTAGGTTAGGTTATATTACGTTATTGATGTATATAAAGGTCCCACGGAGACGCAGAGGCCAACAAGACAGGAATCTGGTCAAATATTACCGCCGAGATGTTAGGTTGGGTAAGGTTAGGTTATATTACGTTATTGATGTATATAAAGGTCCCACGGAGACGTAGGGGCCAACAAGCCAGGAATGTTGTCAAATATTACCGCCGAGATGTTAGGTTGGGTTAGGTTAGGTTATATTACGTTATTGATGTATATAAAGGTCCCACGGAGACGTAGAGGACAACAAGCCAGGAATGTGGTCAAATATTACCGCCGGGATGTTAGGTTGGGTTAGGTTAGGTTATATTACGTTATTGATGTATATAAATGTCCCACGAAGACGTAGAGGACAACAAGCCAGGAATGTGGTCAAATATTACCGCCGGGATGTTAGGTTGGGTTAGGTTACGTTATATTACGTTATTGATGTATATGATGGTCAAACGGAGACGTAGAGGCCAACTCGCCAGGAATGATGTCGAATATTACAGCCGAGATGTTAGGTTGGGTTAGGTTAGGTTATATTACGTTATTGATGTATATAAATGTCCCACGAAGACGTAGAGGACAACAAGCCAGGAATGTGGTCAAATGTTACCGCCGGGATGTTAGGTTGGGTTAGGTTAGGTTATATTACGTTATTGATGTATATAAGGGTCCCACGGAGACGTAGAGGCCAACAAGACAGGAATCTGGTCAAATATTACCGCCGAGGTGTTAGGTTGGGTTAGGTTAGGTTATATTACGTTATTGATGTATATAAAGGTCCCACGGAGACGTAGAGGCCAACTCGCCAGGAATGATGTCAAATATTACCGCCGAGATTTTAGGTTGGTTAGGTTAGGTTATATTACGTTATTGATGTATATAAAGGTCCCACGGAGACGTAGAGGCAACAAGACAGGAATGTGGTCAAATATTACCGCCGAGATGTTAGGTTGGGTTAGGTTAGGTTATATTACGTTATTGATGTATATAAAGGTCCCACGGAGACGTAGGGGCCAACAAGCCAGGAATGTGGTCAAATATTACCTCCGAGATGTTAGGTTGGGTTAGGTTAGGTTATATTACGTTATTGATGTATATAAAGGTCCCACGGAGACGTAGAGGCCAACTCGCCAGGAATGTTGTCGAATATTACAGCCGAGATGTTAGGTTGTGTTAGGTTAGGTTATATTACGTTATTGATGTATATGAAGGTCAAACGGAGACCTAGAGGCCAACTCGTCAGGAATGTGGTCAAATATTACCGCCGAGATGTTAGGTTGGGTTAGGTTAGGTTATATTACGTTATTGATGTATATAAAGGTCCCACGGAGACGTAGAGGACAACTCGCAAGGAATGTTGTCGAATATTACAGCCGAGATGTTAGGTTGTGTCAGATTAGGTTATATTACGTTATTGATGTATATGAAGGTCAAACGGAGACCTAGAGGCCAACTCGTCAGGAATGTTGTCAAATATTACCGCCGAGATGTTAGGTTGGGTTAGATTAGGTTATATTACGTTATTGATGTATATAAAGGTCCCACGCAGACGTAGAGGACAACAAGCCAGGAATGTGGTCAAATATTACCGCCGAGATGTTAGGTTGGGTTAGGTTAGGTTATATTACGTTATTGATGTATATGAAGGTCAAACGGAGACGTAGAGGCCAACTCGCCAGGAATTTTGTCGAATATTACAGCCGAGATGTTAGGTTGTGTTAGGTTAGGTTATATTACGTTATTGATGTATATGAAGGTCAAACGGAGACCTAGAGGCCAACTCGTCAGGAATGTTGTCAAATATTACCGCCGAGATGTTAGGTTGGGTTAGGTTAGGTTATATTACGTTATTGATGTATATAAATGTCCCACGAAGACGTAGAGGACAACAAGCCAGGAATGTGGTCAAATATTACCGCCGGGATGTTAGGTTGTGTTAGATTAGGTTATATTACGTTATTGATGTATATCAAGTTCAAACGGAGACCTAGAGGCCAACTCGTCAGGAATGTTGTCAAATATTACCGCCGAGAAGTTAGGTTGGGTTAGGTTAGGTTATATTACGTTATTGATGTATATAAAGGTCCCACGGAGACGTAGAGGACAACAAGCCAGGAACGTGGTCAAATATTACCGCCGGGATGTTAGGTTGGGTTAGGTTAGGTTATATTACGTTATTGATGTATATAAAGGTCCCACGGAGACGCAGAGGCCAACAAGACAGGAATCTGGTCAAATATTACCGCCGAGATGTTAGGTTGGGTTAGGTTAGGTTATATTACGTTATTGATGTATATAAAGGTCCCACGGAGACGTAGAGGAGAACAAGCCAGGAATGTGGTCAAATATTACCGCCGGGATGTTAGGTTGGGTTAGGTTAGGTTATATTACGTTATTGATGTATATAAAGGTCCCACGGAGACGCAGAGGCCAACAAGACAGGAATCTGGTCAAATATTACCGCCGAGATGTTAGGTTGGGTTAGGTTAGGTTATATTACGTTATTGATGTATATAGATGTCCCACGAAGACGTAGGGGACAACAAGCCAGGAATGTGGTCAAATATTACCGCCGGGATGTTAGGTTGTGTTAGGTTAGGTTATATTACGTTATTGATGTATATGAATGTCAAACGGAGACCTAGAGGCCAACTCGTCAGGAATGTTGTCAAATATTACCGCCGAGAAGTTAGGTTGGGTTAGGTTAGGTTATATTACGTTATTGATGTATATAAAGGTCCCACGGAGACGTAGAGGACAACAAGCCAGGAATGTGGTCAAATATTACCGCCGGGATGTTAGGTTGGGTTAGGTTAGGTTATATTACGTTATTGATGTATATGAAGGTCAAACGGAGACCTAGAGGCCAACTCGTCAGGAATGTGGTCAAATATTACCGCCGAGATGTTAGGTTGGGTTAGGTTAGGTTATATTACGTTATTGATGTATATAAAGGTCCCACGGAGACGGAGAGGACAACTCGCCAGGAATGTTGTCGAATATTACAGCCGAGATGTTAGGTTGTGTCAGGTTAGGTTATATTACGTTATTGATGTATATGAAGGTCAAACGGAGACCTAGAGGCCAACTCGTCAGGAATGTTGTCAAATATTACCGCCGAGATGTTAGGTTGGGTTAGATTAGGTTATATTACGTTATTGATGTATATAAAGGTCCCACGCAGACGTAGAGGACAACAAGCCAGGAATGTGGTCAAATATTACCGCCGAGATGTTAGGTTGGGTTAGGTTAGGTTATATTACGTTATTGATGTATATGAAGGTCAAACGGAGACGTAGAGGCCAACTCGCCAGGAATGTTGTCGAATATTACAGCCGAGATGTTAGGTTGTGTTAGGTTAGGTTATATTACGTTATTGATGTATATGAAGGTCAAACGGAGACCTAGAGGCCAACTCGTCAGGAATGTTGTCAAATATTACCGCCGAGATGTTAGGTTGGGTTAGGTTAGGTTATATTACGTTATTGATGTATATAAATGTCCCACGAAGACGTAGAGGACAACAAGCCAGGAATGTGGTCAAATATTACCGCCGGGATGTTAGGTTGTGTTAGGTTAGGTTATATTACGTAATTGATGTATATCAAGTTCAAACGGAGACCTAGAGGCCAACTCGTCAGGAATGTTGTCAAATATTACCGCCGAGAAGTTAGGTTGGGTTAGGTTAGGTTATATTACGTTATTGATGTATATAAAGGTCCCACGGAGACGTAGAGGACAACAAGCCAGGAATGTGGTCAAATATTACCGCCGGGATGTTAGGTTGGGTTAGGTTAGGTTATATTACGTTATTGATGTATATAAAGGTCCCACGGAGACGCAGAGGCCAACAAGACAGGAATCTGGTCAAATATTACCGCCGAGATGTTAGGTTGGGTTAGGTTAGGTTATATTACGTTATTGATGTATATAAAGGTCCCACGGAGACGTAGAGGACAACAAGCCAGGAATGTTGTCAAATATTACCGCCGAGATGTTAGGTTGGGTTAGGTTAGGTTATATTACGTTATTGATGTATATAGATGTCCCACGAAGACGTAGAGGACAACAAGCCAGGAATGTGGTCTAATATTACCGCCGGGATGTTAGGTTGTGTTAGGTTAGGTTATATTACGTTATTGATGTATGTGAAGGTCAAACGGAGACCTAGAGGCCAACTCGTCAGGAATGTTGTCAAATATTACCGCCGAGAAGTTAGGTTGGGTTAGGTTAGGTTATATTACGTTATTGATGTATATAAAGGTCCCACGGAGACGTAGAGGCCAACAAGCCAGGAATGTGGTCAAATATTACCGCCGAGATGTTAGGTTGGTTTAAGTTATGTTATATTACGTTATTGATGTATATAAAGGTCCCACGCAGACGTAGAGGCCAACAAGCCAGGAATGTGGTCAAATATTACCGCCGAGATGTTAGGTTGGGTTAGGTTAGGTTATATTACGTTATTGATGTATATGAAGGTCAAACGGAGACGTGGAGGCCAACTCGCCAGGAATGTTGTCGAATATTACAGCCGAGATGTTAGGTTGTGTTAGGTTAGGTTAAATTACGTTATTGATGTATATGATGGTCAAACGGAGACCTAGAGGCCAACTCGTCAGGAATGTTGTCAAATATTACCGCCGAGATGTTAGGTTGGGTTAGGTTAGGTTATATTACGTTATTGATGTATATAAATGTCCCACGAAGACGTAGAGGACAACAAGCCAGGAATGTGGTCAAATATTACCGCCGGGATGTTAGGTTGTGTTAGGTTAGGTTATATTACGTAATTGATGTATATCAAGTTCAAACGGAGACCTAGAGGCCAACTCGTCAGGAATGTTGTCAAATATTACCGCCGAGAAGTTAGGTTGGGTTAGATTAGGTTATATTACGTTATTGATGTATATAAAGGTCCCACGGAGACGTAGAGGACAACAAGCCAGGAATGTGGTCAAATATTACCACCGGGATGTTAGGTTGGGTTAGGTTAGGTTATATTACGTTATTGATGTATATAAAGGTCCCACGGAGACGCAGAGGCCAACAAGACAGGAATCTGGTCAAATATTACCGCCGAGATGTTAGGTTGGGTAAGGTTAGGTTATATTACGTTATTGATGTATATAAAGGTCCCACGGAGACGTAGAGGACAACAAGCCAGGAATGTGGTCAAATATTACCGCCGGGATGTTAGGTTGGGTTAGGTTAGGTTATATTACGTTATTGATGTATATAGATGTCCCACGAAGACGTAGAGGACAACAAGCCAGGAATGTGGTCTAATATTACCGCCGGGATGTTAGGTTGTGTTAGGTTAGGTTATATTACGTTATTGATGTATATGAAGGTCAAACGGAGACCTAGAGGCCAACTCGTCAGGAATGTTGTCAAATATTACCGCCGAGAAGTTAGGTTGGGTTAGGTTAGGTTATATTACGTTATTGATGTATATAAAGGTCCCACGGAGACGTAGAGGACAACAAGCCAGGAATGTGGTCAAATATTACCGCCGGGATGTTAGGTTGGGTTAGGTTAGGTTATATTACGTTATTGATGTATATAAATGTCCCACGAAGACGTAGAGGACAACAAGCCAGGAATGTGGTCAAATATTACCGCCGGGATGTTAGGATGGGTTAGGTTACGTTATATTACGTTATTGATGTATATGATGGTCAAACGGAGACGTAGAGGCCAACTCGCCAGGAATGATGTCGAATATTACAGCCGAGATGTTAGGTTGGGTTAGGTTAGGTTATATTACGTTATTGATGTATATAAATGTCCCACGAAGACGTAGAGGACAACAAGCCAGGAATGTGGTCAAATGTTACCGCCGGGATGTTAGGTTGGGTTAGGTTAGGTTATATTACGTTATTGATGTATATAAGGGTCCCACGGAGACGTAGAGGCCAACAAGACAGGAATCTGGTCAAATATTACCGCCGAGGTGTTAGGTTGGGTTAGGTTAGGTTATATTACGTTATTGATGTATATAAAGGTCCCACGGAGACGTAGAGGCCAACTCGCCAGGAATGATGTCAAATATTACCGCCGAGATTTTAGGTTGGTTAGGTTAGGTTATATTACGTTATTGATGTATATAAAGGTCCCACGGAGACGTAGAGGCAACAAGACAGGAATGTGGTCAAATATTACCGCCGAGATGTTAGGTTGGGTTAGGTTAGGTTATATTACGTTATTGATGTATATAAAGGTCCCACGGAGACGTAGGGGCCAACAAGCCAGGAATGTGGTCAAATATTACCTCCGAGATGTTAGGTTGGGTTAGGTTAGGTTATATTACGTTATTGATGTATATAAAGGTCCCACGGAGACGTAGAGGCCAACTCGCCAGGAATGTTGTCGAATATTACAGCCGAGATGTTAGGTTGTGTTAGGTTAGGTTATATTACGTTATTGATGTATATGAAGGTCAAACGGAGACCTAGAGGCCAACTCGTCAGGAATGTTGTCAAATATTACCGCCGAGATGTTAGGTTGGGTTAGGTTAGGTTATATTACGTTATTGATGTATATAAAGGTCCCACGGAGACGTAGAGGACAACAAGCCAGGAATGTGGTCAAATATTACCGCCGAGATGATAGGTTGGGTTAGGTTACGTTATATTACGTTATTGATGTATATGAAGGTCCCACGGAGACCTAGAGGCCAACTCGTCAGGAATGTTGTCAAATATTACCGCCGAGATGTTAGGTTGGGTTAGGTTAGGTTATATTACGTTATTGATGTATATAAATGTCCCACGAAGACGTAGAGGACAACAAGCCAGGAATGTGGTCAAATATTAAAGCCGGGATGTTAGGTTGTGTTAGGTTAGGTTATATTACGTTATTGATGTATATAAAGGTCCCACGGAGACGTAGAGGCAAGAAGACAGGAATGTGGTCAAATATTACCGCCGAGATGTTAGGTTGGGTTAGGTTAGGTTATATTACGTTATTGATGTATATAAAGGTCCCACGGAGACGTAGGGGCCAACAAGCCAGGAATGTGGTCAAATATTACCTCCGAGATGTTAGGTTGGGTTAGGTTAGGTTATATTACGTTATTGATGTATATAAAGGTCCCACGGAGACGTAGAGGCCAACTCGCCAGGAATGTTGTCGAATATTACAGCCGAGATGTTAGGTTGTGTTAGGTTAGGTTATATTACGTTATTGATGTATATGAAGGTCAAACGGAGACCTAGAGGCCAACTCGTCAGGAATGTGGTCAAATATTACCGCCGAGATGTTAGGTTGGGTTAGGTTAGGTTATATTACGTTATTGATGTATATAAAGGTCCCACGGAGACGTAGAGGACAACTCGCCAGGAATGTTGTCGAATATTACAGCCGAGATGTTAGGTTGGGTTAGGTTAGGTTATATTACGTTATTGATGTATATGAAGGTCAAACGGAGACGTAGAGGCCAACACGCCAGGAATGTTGTCGAATATTACAGCCGAGATGTTAGGTTGTGTTAGGTTAGGTTATATTACGTTATTGATGTATATAAATGTCCCACGAAGACGTAGAGGACAACAAGCCAGGAATGTGGTCAAATATTACCGCCGGGATGTTAGGTTGTGTTAGGTTAGGTTATATTACGTAATTGATGTATATCAAGTTCAAACGGAGACCTAGAGGCCAACTCGTCAGGAATGTTGTCAAATATTACCGCCGAGAAGTTAGGTTGGGTTAGGTTAGGTTATATTACGTTATTGATGTATATAAAGGTCCCACGGAGACGTAGAGGACAACAAGCCAGGAATGTGGTCAAATATTACCGCCGGGATGTTAGGTTGGGTTAGGTTAGGTTATATTACGTTATTGATGTATATAAAGGTCCCACGGAGACGCAGAGGCCAACAAGACAGGAATCTGGTCAAATATTACCGCCGAGATGTTAGGTTGGGTAAGGTTAGGTTATATTACGTTATTGATGTATATAAATGTCCCACGAAGACGTAGAGGACAACAAGCCAGGAATGTGGTCAAATATTACCGCCGGGATGTTAGGTTGTGTTAGGTTAGGTTATATTACGTTATTGATGTACATCAAGTTCAAACGGAGACCTAGAGGCCAACTCGTCAGGAATGTTGTCAAATATTACCGCCGAGAAGTTAGGTTGGGTTAGGTTAGGTTATATTACGTTATTGATGTATATAAAGGTCCCACGGAGACGTAGAGGACAACAAGCCAGGAACGTGGTCAAATATTACCGCCGGGATGTTAGGTTGGGTTAGGTTAGGTTATATTACGTTATTGATGTATATAAAGGTCCCACGGAGACGCAGAGGCCAACAAGACAGGAATCTGGTCAAATATTACCGCCGAGATGTTAGGTTGGGTTAGGTTAGGTTATATTACGTTATTGATGTATATAAAGGTCCCACGGAGACGTAGAGGACAACAAGCCAGGAATGTGGTCAAATATTACCGCCGGGATGTTAGGTTGGGTTAGGTTAGGTTATATTACGTTATTGATGTATATAAAGGTCCCACGGAGACGCAGAGGCCAACAAGACAGGAATCTGGTCAAATATTACCGCCGAGATGTTAGGTTGGGTTAGGTTAGGTTATATTACGTTATTGATGTATATAGATGTCCCACGAAGACGTAGGGGACAACAAGCCAGGAATGTGGTCAAATATTACCGCCGGGATGTTAGGTTGTGTTAGGTTAGGTTATATTACGTTATTGATGTATATGAATGTCAAACGGAGACCTAGAGGCCAACTCGTCAGGAATGTTGTCAAATATTACCGCCGAGAAGTTAGGTTGGGTTAGGTTAGGTTATATTACGTTATTGATGTATATAAAGGTCCCACGGAGACGTAGAGGACAACAAGCCAGGAATGTGGTCAAATATTACCGCCGGGATGTTAGGTTGGGTTAGGTTAGGTTATATTACGTTATTGATGTATATGAAGGTCAAACGGAGACCTAGAGGCCAACTCGTCAGGAATGTGGTCAAATATTACCGCCGAGATGTTAGGTTGGGTTAGGTTAGGTTATATTACGTTATTGATGTATATAAAGGTCCCACGGAGACGTAGAGGACAACTCGCCAGGAATGTTGTCGAATATTACAGCCGAGATGTTAGGTTGTGTCAGGTTAGGTTATATTACGTTATTGATGTATATGAAGGTCAAACGGAGACCTAGAGGCCAACTCGTCAGGAATGTTGTCAAATATTACCGCCGAGATGTTAGGTTGGGTTAGATTAGGTTATATTACGTTATTGATGTATATAAAGGTCCCACGCAGACGTAGAGGACAACAAGCCAGGAATGTGGTCAAATATTACCGCCGAGATGTTAGGTTGGGTTAGGTTAGGTTATATTACGTTATTGATGTATATGAAGGTCAAACGGAGACGTAGAGGCCAACTCGCCAGGAATGTTGTCGAATATTACAGCCGAGATGTTAGGTTGTGTTAGGTTAGGTTATATTACGTTATTGATGTATATGAAGGTCAAACGGAGACCTAGAGGCCAACTCGTCAGGAATGTTGTCAAATATTACCGCCGAGATGTTAGGTTGGGTTAGGTTAGGTTATATTACGTTATTGATGTATATAAATGTCCCACGAAGACGTAGAGGACAACAAGCCAGGAATGTGGTCAAATATTACCGCCGGGATGTTAGGTTGTGTTAGGTTAGGTTATATTACGTAATTGATGTATATCAAGTTCAAACGGAGACCTAGAGGCCAACTCGTCAGGAATGTTGTCAAATATTACCGCCGAGAAGTTAGGTTGGGTTAGGTTAGGTTATATTACGTTATTGATGTATATAAAGGTCCCACGGAGACGTAGAGGACAACAAGCCAGGAATGTGGTCAAATATTACCGCCGGGATGTTAGGTTGGGTTAGGTTAGGTTATATTACGTTATTGATGTATATAAAGGTCCCACGGAGACGCAGAGGCCAACAAGACAGGAATCTGGTCAAATATTACCGCCGAGATGTTAGGTTGGGTTAGGTTAGGTTATATTACGTTATTGATGTATATAAAGGTCCCACGGAGACGTAGAGGACAACAAGCCAGGAATGTTGTCAAATATTACCGCCGAGATGTTAGGTTGGGTTAGGTTAGGTTATATTACGTTATTGATGTATATAGATGTCCCACGAAGACGTAGAGGACAACAAGCCAGGAATGTGGTCTAATATTACCGCCGGGATGTTAGGTTGTGTTAGGTTAGGTTATATTACGTTATTGATGTATGTGAAGGTCAAACGGAGACCTAGAGGCCAACTCGTCAGGAATGTTGTCAAATATTACCGCCGAGAAGTTAGGTTGGGTTAGGTTAGGTTATATTACGTTATTGATGTATATAAAGGTCCCACGGAGACGTAGAGGCCAACAAGCCAGGAATGTGGTCAAATATTACCGCCGAGATGTTAGGTTGGTTTAAGTTATGTTATATTACGTTATTGATGTATATAAAGGTCCCACGCAGACGTAGAGGCCAACAAGCCAGGAATGTGGTCAAATATTACCGCCGAGATGTTAGGTTGGGTTAGGTTAGGTTATATTACGTTATTGATGTATATGAAGGTCAAACGGAGACGTGGAGGCCAACTCGCCAGGAATGTTGTCGAATATTACAGCCGAGATGTTAGGTTGTGTTAGGTTAGGTTAAATTACGTTATTGATGTATATGATGGTCAAACGGAGACCTAGAGGCCAACTCGTCAGGAATGTTGTCAAATATTACCGCCGAGATGTTAGGTTGGGTTAGGTTAGGTTATATTACGTTATTGATGTATATAAAGGTCCCACGGAGACGTAGAGGACAACAAGCCAGGAATGTGGTCAAATATTACCGCCGAGATGATAGGTTGGGTTAGGTTACGTTATATTACGTTATTGATGTATATGAAGGTCCCACGGAGACCTAGAGGCCAACTCGTCAGGAATGTTGTCAAATATTACCGCCGAGATGTTAGGTTGGGTTAAGTTAGGTTATATTACGTTATTGATGTATATAAATGTCCCACGAAGACGTAGAGGACAACAAGCCAGGAATGTGGTCAAATATTAAAGCCGGGATGTTAGGTTGTGTTAGGTTAGGTTATATTACGTTATTGATGTATATCAAGGTCAAACGGAGACCTAGAGGCCAACTCGTCAGGAATGTTGTCAAATATTACCGCCGAGAAGTTAGGTTGGGTTAGGTTAGGTTATATTACGTTATTGATGTATATAAAGGTCCCGCGGAGACGTAGAGGACAACAAGCCAGGAATGTGGTCAAATATTACCGCCGGGATGTTAGGTTGGGTTAGGTTAGGTTATATTACGTTATTGATGTATATAAAGGTCCCACGGAGATGCAGAGGCCAACAAGACAGGAATCTGGTCAAATATTACCGCCGAGATGTTAGGTTGGGTTAGGTTAGGTTATATTACGTTATTGATGTATATAAAGGTCCCACGGAGACGTAGGGGCCAACAAGCCAGGAATGTTGTCAAATATTACCGCCGAGATGTTAGGTTGGGTTAGGTTAGGTTATATTACGTTATTGATGTATATGATGGTCAAACGGAGACGTAGAGGCCAACTCGCCAGGAATGATGTCAAATATTACCGCAGAGATTTTAGGTTGGGTTAGGTTAGGTTATATTACGTTATTGATGTATATAAAGGTCCCACGGAGACGTAGAGGACAACAAGCCAGGAATGTGGTCAAATATTACCGCCGCGATGTTAGGTTGGGTTAGGTTAGGTTATATTACGTTATTGATGTATATAAAGGTCCCACGTAGACGTAGAGGCCAACAAGCCAGGAATGTGGTCAAATATTACCGCCGAGATGTTAGGTTGGGTTAGGTTAGGTTATATTACGTTATTGATGTATATAAAGGTCCCACGGAGACGTAGAGGACAACAAGCCAGGAATGTGGTCAAATATTACCGCCGGGATGTTAGGTTGGGTTAGGTTAGGTTGTATTACGTTATTGATGTATATAAAGGTCCCACGGAGACGCAGAGGCCAACAAGACAGGAATCTGGTCAAATATTACCGCCGAGATGTTAGGTTGGGTTAGGTTAGGTTATATTACGTTATTGATGTATATAAAGGTCCCACGGAGACGTAGGGGCCAACAAGCCAGGAATGTTGTCAAATATTACCGCCGAGATGTTAGGTTGGGTTAGGTTAGGTTATATTACGTTATTGATGTATATAGATGTCCCACGAAGACGTAGGGGACAACAAGCCAGGAATGTGGTCAAATATTACCGCCGGGATGTTAGGTTGTGTTAGGTTAGGTTATATTACGTTATTCATGTATATGAATGTCAAACGGAGACCTAGAGGCCAACTCGTCAGGAATGTTGTCAAATATTACCGCCGAGAAGTTAGGTTGGGTTAGGTTAGGTTATATTACGTTATTGATGTATATAAAGGTCCCACGGAGACGTAGAGGACAACAAGCCAGGAATGTGGTCAAATATTACCGCCGGGATGTTAGGTTGGGTTAGGTTAGGTTATATTACGTTATTGATGTATATAAAGGTCCCACGGAGACGTAGAGGCAACAAGACAGGAATGTGGTCAAATATTACCGCCGAGATGTTAGGTTGGCTTAGGTTAGGTTATATTACGTTATTGATGTATATAAAGGTCCCACGGAGACGTAGGGGCCAACAAGCCAGGAATGTGGTCAAATATTACCTCCGAGATGTTAGGTTGGGTTAGGTTAGGTTATATTACGTTATTGATGTATATAAAGGTCCCACGGAGACGTAGAGGCCAACTCGCCAGGAATGTTGTCGAATATTACAGCCGAGATGTTAGGTTGTGTTAGGTTAGGTTATATTACGTTATTGATGTATATGAAGGTCAAACGGAGACCTAGAGGCCAACTCGTCAGGAATGTGGTCTAATATTACCGCCGGGATGTTAGGTTGTGTTAGGTTAGGTTATATTACGTTATTGATGTATATGAAGGTCAAACGGAGACCTAGAGGCCAACTCGTCAGGAATGTTGTCAAATATTACCGCCGAGAAGTTAGGTTGGGTTAGGTTAGGTTATATTACGTTATTGATGTATATAAAGGTCCCACGGAGACGTAGAGGCCAACAAGCCAGGAATGTGGTCAAATATTACCGCCGAGATGTTAGGTTGGTTTAGGTTATGTTATATTACGTTATTGATGTATATAAAGGTCCCACGCAGACGTAGAGGCCAACAAGCCAGAAATGTGGTCAAATATTACCGCCGAGATGTTAGGTTGGGTTAGGTTAGGTTATATTACGTTATTGATGTATATGAAGGTCAAACGGAGACGTGGAGGCCAACTCGCCAGGAATGTTGTCGAATATTACAGCCGAGATGTTAGGTTGTGTTAGGTTAGGTTATATTACGTTATTGATGTATATGATGGTCAAACGGAGACCTAGAGGCCAACTCGTCAGGAATGTTGTCAAATATTACCGCCGAGATGTTAGGTTGGGTTAGGTTAGGTTATATTACGTTATTGATGTATATAAAGGTCCCACGGAGATGTAGAGGACAACAAGCCAGGAATGTGGTCAAATATTACCGCCGAGATGATAGGTTGGGTTAGGTTACGTTATATTACGTTATTGATGTATATGAAGGTCCCACGGAGACCTAGAGGCCAACTCGTCAGGAATGTTGTCAAATATTACCGCCGAGATGTTAGGTTGGGTTAAGTTAGGTTATATTACGTTATTGATGTATATAAATGTCCCACGAAGACGTAGAGGACAACAAGCCAGGAATGTGGTCAAATATTAAAGCCGGGATGTTAGGTTGTGTTAGGTTAGGTTATATTACGTTATTGATGTATATCAAGGTCAAACGGAGACCTAGAGGCCAACTCGTCAGGAATGTTGTCAAATATTACCGCCGAGAAGTTAGGTTGGGTTAGGTTAGGTTATATTACGTTATTGATGTATATAAAGGTCCCGCGGAGACGTAGAGGACAACAAGCCAGGAATGTGGTCAAATATTAGCGCCGGGATGTTAGGTTGGGTTAGGTTAGGTTATATTACGTTATTGATGTATATAAAGGTCCCACGGAGATGCAGAGGCCAACAAGACAGGAATCTGGTCAAATATTACCGCCGAGATGTTAGGTTGGGTTAGGTTAGGTTATATTACGTTATTGATGTATATAAAGGTCCCACGGAGACGTAGGGGCCAACAAGCCAGGAATGTTGTCAAATATTACCGCCGAGATGTTAGGTTTGGTTAGGTTAGGTTATATTACGTTATCGATGTATATGATGGTCAAACGGAGACGTAGAGGCCAACTCGCCAGGAATGATGTCAAATATTACCGCAGAGATTTTAGGTTGGGTTAGGTTAGGTTATATTACGTTATTGATGTATATAAAGGTCCCACGGAGACGTAGAGGACAACAAGCCAGAAATGTGGTCAAATATTACCGCCGGGATGTTAGGTTGGGTTAGGTTAGGTTATATTACGTTATTGATGTATATAAAGGTCCCACGGAGACGTAGAGGACAACAAGCCAGGAATGTGGTCAAATATTACCGCCGGGATGTTAGGTTGGGTTAGGTTAGGTTATATTACGTTATTGATGTATATAAAGGTCCCACGGAGACGCAGAGGCCAACAAGACAGGAATCTGGTCAAATATTACCGCCGAGATGTTAGGTTGGGTAAGGTTAGGTTATATTACGTTATTGATGTATATAAAGGTCCCACGGAGACGTAGGGGCCAACAAGCCAGGAATGTTGTCAAATATTACCGCCGAGATGTTAGGTTGGGTTAGGTTAGGTTATATTACGTTATTGATGTATATAGATGTCCCACGAAGACGTAGAGGACAACAAGCCAGGAATGTGGTCTAATATTACCGCCGGGATGTTAGGTTGTGTTAGGTTAGGTTATATTACGTTATTGATGTATATGAAGGTCAAACGGAGACCTAGAGGCCAACTCGTCAGGAATGTTGTCAAATATTACCGCCGAGAAGTTAGGTTGGGTTAGGTTAGGTTATATTACGTTATTGATGTATATAAAGGTCCCACGGAGACGTAGAGGCCAACAAGCCAGGAATGTGGTCAAATATTACCGCCGAGATGTTAGGTTGGTTTAGGTTATGTTATATTACGTTATTGATGTATATAAAGGTCCCACGCAGACGTAGAGGCCAACAAGCCAGGAATGTGGTCAAATATTACCGCCGAGATGTTAGGTTGGGTTAGGTTAGGTTATATTACGTTATTGATGTATATGAAGGTCAAACGGAGACGTGGAGGCCAACTCGCCAGGAATGTTGTCGAATATTACAGCCGAGATGTTAGGTTGTGTTAGGTTAGGTTATATTACGTTATTGATGTATATGATGGTCAAACGGAGACCTAGAGGCCAACTCGTCAGGAATGTTGTCAAATATTACCGCCGAGATGTTAGGTTGGGTTAGGTTAGGTTATATTACGTTATTGATGTATATAAAGGTCCCACGGAGACGTAGAGGACAACAAGCCAGGAATGTGGTCAAATATTACCGCCGAGATGATAGGTTGGGTTAGGTTACGTTATATTACGTTATTGATGTATATGAAGGTCCCACGGAGACCTAGAGGCCAACTCGTCAGGAATGTTGTCAAATATTACCGCCGAGATGTTAGGTTGGGTTAAGTTAGGTTATATTACGTTATTGATGTATATAAATGTCCCACGAAGACGTAGAGGACGACAAGCCAGGAATGTGGTCAAATATTAAAGCCGGGATGTTAGGTTGTGTTAGGTTAGGTTATATTACGTTATTGATGTATATCAAGGTCAAACGGAGACCTAGAGGCCAACTCGTCAGGAATGTTGTCAAATATTACCGCCGAGAAGTTAGGTTGGGTTAGGTTAGGTTATATTACGTTATTGATGTATATAAAGGTCCCGCGGAGACGTAGAGGACAACAAGCCAGGAATGTGGTCAAATATTACCGCCGGGATGTTAGGTTGAGTTAGGTTAGGTTATATTACGTTATTGATGTATATAAAGGTCCCACGGGGATGCAGAGGCCAACAAGACAGGAATCTGGTCAAATATTACCGCCGAGATGTTAGGTTGGGTTAGGTTAGGTTATATTACGTTATTGATGTATATAAAGGTCCCACGGAGACGTAGGGGCCAACAAGCCAGGAATGTTGTCAAATATTACCGCCGAGATGTTAGGTTGGGTTAGGTTAGGTTATATTACGTTATTGATGTATATGATGGTCAAACGGAGACGTAGAGGCCAACTCGCCAGGAATGATGTCAAATATTACCGCAGAGATTTTAGGTTGGGTTAGGTTAGGTTATATTACGTTATTGATGTATATAAAGGTCCCACGGAGACCTAGAGGCCAACTCGTCAGGAATGTTGTCAAATATTACCGCCGAGATGTTAGGTTGGGTTAAGTTAGGTTATATTACGTTATTGATGTATATAAATGTCCCACGAAGACGTAGAGGACAACAAGCCAGGAATGTGGTCAAATATTAAAGCCGGGATGTTAGGTTGTGTTAGGTTAGGTTATATTACGTTATTGATGTATATCAAGGTCAAACGGAGACCTAGAGGCCAACTCGTCAGGAATGTTGTCAAATATTACCGCCGAGAAGTTAGGTTGGGTTAGGTTAGGTTATATTACGTTATTGATGTATATAAAGGTCCCGCGGAGACGTAGAGGACAACAAGCCAGGAATGTGGTCAAATATTACCGCCGGGATGTTAGGTTGGGTTAGGTTAGGTTATATTACGTTATTGATGTATATAAAGGTCCCACGGAGATGCAGAGGCCAACAAGACAGGAATCTGGTCAAATATTACCGCCGAGATGTTAGGTTGGGTTAGGTTAGGTTATATTACGTTATTGATGTATATGATGGTCAAACGGAGACGTAGAGGCCAACTCGCCAGGAATGATGTCAAATATTACCGCAGAGATTTTAGGTTGGGTTAGGTTAGGTTATATTACGTTATTGATGTATATAAAGGTCCCACGGAGACGTAGAGGACAACAAGCCAGGAATGTGGTCAAATATTACCGCCGCGATGTTAGGTTGGGTTAGGTTAGGTTATATTACGTTATTGATGTATATAAAGGTCCCACGTAGACGTAGAGGCCAACAAGCCAGGAATGTGGTCAAATATTACCGCCGCGATGTTAGGTTGGGTTAGGTTAGGTTATATTACGTTATTGATGTATATCAAGGTCAAACGGAGACCTAGAGGCCAACTCGTCAGGAATGTTGTCAAATACTACCGCCGAGAAGTTAGGTTGGGTTAGGTTAGGTTATATTACGTTATTGATGTATATAAAGGTCCCACGGAGACGTAGAGGACAACAAGCCAGAAATGTGGTCAAATATTACCGCCGGGATGTTAGGTTGGGTTAGGTTAGGTTATATTACGTTATTGATGTATATAAAGGTCCCACGGAGATGCAGAGGCCAACAAGACAGGAATCTGGTCAAATATTACCGCCGAGATGTTAGGTTGGGTTAGGTTAGGTTATATTACGTTATTGATGTATATAAAGGTCCCACGGAGACGTAGGGGCCAACAAGCCAGGAATGTTGTCAAATATTACCGCCGAGATGTTAGGTTGGGTTAGGTTAGGTTATATTACGTTATTGATGTATATGATGGTCAAACGGAGACGTAGAGGCCAACTCGCCAGGAATGATGTCAAATATTACCGCAGAGATTTTAGGTTGGGTTAGGTTAGGTTATATTACGTTATTGATGTATATAAAGGTCCCACGGAGACGTAGAGGACAACAAGCCAGGAATGTGGTCAAATATTACCGCCGCGATGTTAGGTTGGGTTAGGTTAGGTTATATTACGTTATTGATGTATATAAAGGTCCCACGTAGACGTAGAGGCCAACAAGCCAGGAATGTGGTCAAATATTACCGCCGCGATGTTAGGTTGGGTTAGGTTAGGTTATATTACGTTATTGATGTATATCAAGGTCAAACGGAGACCTAGAGGCCAACTCGTCAGGAATGTTGTCAAATATTACCGCCGAGAAGTTAGGTTGGGTTAGGTTAGGTTATATTACGTTATTGATGTATATAAAGGTCCCACGGAGACGTAGAGGACAACAAGCCAGAAATGTGGTCAAATATTACCGCCGGGATGTTAGGTTGGGTTAGGTTAGGTTATATTACGTTATTGATGTATATAAAGGTCCCACGGAGATGCAGAGTCCAACAAGACAGGAATCTGGTCAAATATTACCGCCGAGATGTTAGGTTGGGTTAGGTTAGGTTATATTACGTTATTGATGTATATAAAGGTCCCACGGAGACGTAGGGGCCAACAAGCCAGGAATGTGGTCAAATATTACCGCCGGGATGTTAGGTTGTGTTAGGTTAGGTTATATTACGTTATTGATGTATATCAAGGTCAAACGGAGACCTAGAGGCCAACTCGTCAGGAATGTTGTCAAATATTACCGCCGAGAAGTTAGGTTGGGTTAGGTTAGGTTATATTACGTTATTGATGTATATAAAGGTCCCACGGAGACGTAGAGGACAACAAGCCAGGAATGTGGTCAAATATTACCGCCGGGATGTTAGGTTGGGTTAGGTTAGGTTATATTACGTTATTGATGTATATAAAGGTCCCACGGAGACGTAGGGGCCAACAAGCCAGGAATGTTGTCAAATATTACCGCCGAGATGTTAGGTTGGGTTAGGTTAGGTTATATTACGTTATTGATGTATATAGATGTCCCACGAAGACGTAGAGGACAACAAGCTAGGAATGTGGTCTAATATTACCGCCGGGATGTTAGGTTGTGTTAGGTTAGGTTATATTACGTTATTGATGTATATGAAGGTCAAACGGAGACCTAGAGGCCAACTCGTCAGGAATGTTGTCAAATATTACCGCCGAGAAGTTAGGTTGGGTTAGGTTAGGTTATATTACGTTATTGATGTATATAAAGGTCCCACGGAGACGTAGAGGACAACAAGCCAGGAATGTGGTCAAATATTACCGCCGGGATGTTAGGTTGGGTTAGGTTACGTTATATTACGTTATTGATGTATATAAATGTCCCACGAAGACGTAGAGGACAACAAGCCAGGAATGTGGTCAAATATTACCGCCGGGATGTTAGGTTGGGTTAGGTTACGTTATATTACGTTATTGATGTATATGATGGTCAAACGGAGACGTAGAGGCCAACTCGCCAGGAATGATGTCAAATATTACCGCAGAGATTTTAGGTTGGGTTAGGTTAGGTTATATTACGTCATTGATGTATATAAAGGTCCCACGGAGACGTAGAGGCCAACAAGACAAGAATGTGGTCAAATATTACCGCCGAGATGTTAGGTTGGGTTAGGTTAGGTTATATTACGTTATTGATGTATATGAAGGTCAAACGGAGACGTAGAGGCCAACTCGCCAGGAATGTTGTCGAATATTACAGCCGAGATGTTAGGTTGTGTTAGGTTAGGTTATATTACGTTATTTGTGTATATGAAGGTCAAACGGAGACCTAGAGGCCAACTCGTCAGGAATGTTGTCAAATATTACCGCCGAGATGTTAGGTTGGGTTAGGTTAGGTTATATTACGTTATTGATGTACATAAAGGTCCCACGGTGACGTAGAGGACAACAAGCCAGGAATGTGGTCAAATATTACCGCCGAGATGATAGGTTGGGTTAGGTTACGTTATATTACGTTATTGATGTATATGAAGGTCCCACGGAGATGTAGAGTCCAACTCGCCAGTAATGTTGTCAAATATTACCGCCGAGATGTTAGGTTGGGTTAGGTTAGGTTATATTACGTTATTGATGTATATGATGGTCAAACGGAGACGTAGAGGCCAACTCGCCAGGAATGATGTCAAATATTACCGCCGAGATGTTAGGTTGGTTTAGGTTATGTTATATTACGTTATTGATGTATATAAAGGTCCCACGCAAACGTAGATGCCAACAAGCCAGGAATGTGGTCAAATATTACCGCCGAGATGTTAGGTTGGGTTAGGTTAGGTTATATTACGTTATTGATGTATATGAAGGTCAAACGGAGACGTAGAGGCCAACTCGCCAAGAATGTTGTCGAATATTACAGCCGAGATGTTAGGTTGTGTTAGGTTAGGTTATATTACGTTATTGATGTATATGAAGGTCAAACGGAGACCTAGAGGCCAACTCGTCAGGAATGTTGTCAAATATTACCGCCGAGATGTTAGGTTGGGTTAGGTTAGGTTATATTACGTTATTGATGTATATAAATGTCCCACGAAGACGTAGAGGACAACAAGCCAGGAATGTGGTCAAATGTTACCGCCGGGATGTTAGGTTGGGTTAGGTTAGGTTATATTACGTTATTGATGTATATAAAGGTCCCACGGAGACGTAGAGGACAACAAGCCAGGAATGTGGTCAAATATTACCGCCGAGATGATAGGTTGGGTTAGGTTACGTTATATTACGTTATTGATGTATATGAAGGTCCCACGGAGCCCTAGAGGCCAACTCGTCAGGAATGTTGTCAAATATTACCGCCGAGATGTTAGGTTGGGTTAAGTTAGGTTATATTACGTTATTGATGTATATAAATGTCCCACGAAGACGTAGAGGACAACAAGCCAGGAATGTGGTCAAATATTAAAGCCGGGATGTTAGGTTGTGTTAGGTTAGGTTATATTACGTTATTGATGTATATAAAGGTCCCACGGAGACGTAGGGGCCAACAAGCCAGGAATGTTGTCAAATATTACCGCCGAGATGTTAGGTTGGGTTAGGTTAGGTTATATTACGTTATTGATGTATATGATGGTCAAACGGAGACGTAGAGGCCAACTCGCCAGGAATGATGTCAAATATTACCGCAGAGATTTTAGGTTGGGTTAGGTTAGGTTATATTACGTTATTGATGTATATAAAGGTCCCACGGAGACGTAGAGGACAACAAGCCAGGAATGTGGTCAAATATTACCGCCGCGATGTTAGGTTGGGTTAGGTTAGGTTATATTACGTTATTGATGTATATAAAGGTCCCACGTAGACGTAGAGGCCAACAAGCCAGGAATGTGGTCAAATATTACCGCCGCGATGTTAGGTTGGGTTAGGTTAGGTTATATTACGTTATTGATGTATATCAAGGTCAAACGGAGACCTAGAGGCCAACTCGTCAGGAATGTTGTCAAATACTACCGCCGAGAAGTTAGGTTGGGTTAGGTTAGGTTATATTACGTTATTGATGTATATAAAGGTCCCACGGAGACGTAGAGGACAACAAGCCAGAAATGTGGTCAAATATTACCGCCGGGATGTTAGGTTGGGTTAGGTTAGGTTATATTACGTTATTGATGTATATAAAGGTCCCACGGAGATGCAGAGGCCAACAAGACAGGAATCTGGTCAAATATTACCGCCGAGATGTTAGGTTGGGTTAGGTTAGGTTATATTACGTTATTGATGTATATAAAGGTCCCACGGAGACGTAGGGGCCAACAAGCCAGGAATGTTGTCAAATATTACCGCCGAGATGTTAGGTTGGGTTAGGTTAGGTTATATTACGTTATTGATGTATATGATGGTCAAACGGAGACGTAGAGGCCAACTCGCCAGGAATGATGTCAAATATTACCGCAGAGATTTTAGGTTGGGTTAGGTTAGGTTATATTACGTTATTGATGTATATAAAGGTCCCACGGAGACGTAGAGGACAACAAGCCAGGAATGTGGTCAAATATTACCGCCGCGATGTTAGGTTGGGTTAGGTTAGGTTATATTACGTTATTGATGTATATAAAGGTCCCACGTAGACGTAGAGGCCAACAAGCCAGGAATGTGGTCAAATATTACCGCCGCGATGTTAGGTTGGGTTAGGTTAGGTTATATTACGTTATTGATGTATATCAAGGTCAAACGGAGACCTAGAGGCCAACTCGTCAGGAATGTTGTCAAATATTACCGCCGAGAAGTTAGGTTGGGTTAGGTTAGGTTATATTACGTTATTGATGTATATAAAGGTCCCACGGAGACGTAGAGGACAACAAGCCAGAAATGTGGTCAAATATTACCGCCGGGATGTTAGGTTGGGTTAGGTTAGGTTATATTACGTTATTGATGTATATAAAGGTCCCACGGAGATGCAGAGTCCAACAAGACAGGAATCTGGTCAAATATTACCGCCGAGATGTTAGGTTGGGTTAGGTTAGGTTATATTACGTTATTGATGTATATAAAGGTCCCACGGAGACGTAGGGGCCAACAAGCCAGGAATGTGGTCAAATATTACCGCCGGGATGTTAGGTTGTGTTAGGTTAGGTTATATTACGTTATTGATGTATATAAAGGTCCCACGGAGACGTAGGGGCCAACAAGCCAGGAATGTTGTCAAATATTACCGCCGAGATGTTAGGTTGGGTTAGGTTAGGTTATATTACGTTATTGATGTATATAGATGTCCCACGAAGACGTAGAGGACAACAAGCTAGGAATGTGGTCTAATATTACCGCCGGGATGTTAGGTTGTGTTAGGTTAGGTTATATTACGTTATTGATGTATATGAAGGTCAAACGGAGACCTAGAGGCCAACTCGTCAGGAATGTTGTCAAATATTACCGCCGAGAAGTTAGGTTGGGTTAGGTTAGGTTATATTACGTTATTGATGTATATAAAGGTCCCACGGAGACGTAGAGGACAACAAGCCAGGAATGTGGTCAAATATTACCGCCGGGATGTTAGGTTGGGTTAGGTTAGGTTATATTACGTTATTGATGTATATAAATGTCCCACGAAGACGTAGAGGACAACAAGCCAGGAATGTGGTCAAATATTACCGCCGGGATGTTAGGTTGGGTTAGGTTACGTTATATTACGTTATTGATGTATATGATGGTCAAACGGAGACGTAGAGGCCAACTCGCCAGGAATGATGTCAAATATTACCGCAGAGATTTTAGGTTGGGTTAGGTTAGGTTATATTACGTCATTGATGTATATAAAGGTCCCACGGAGACGTAGAGGCCAACAAGACAAGAATGTGGTCAAATATTACCGCCGCGATGTTAGGTCGGGTTAGGTTAGGTTATATTACGTTATTGATGTATATAAAGGTCCCACGTAGACGTAGAGGCCAACAAGCCAGGAATGTGGTCAAATATTACCGCCGAGATGTTAGGTTGGTTTAGGTTATATTATATTACGTTATTGATGTATATAAAGGTCCCACGCAGACGTAGAGGCCAACAAGCCAGGAATGTGGTCAAATATTACCGCCGAGATGTTAGGTTGGGTTAGGTTAGGTTATATTACGTTATTGATGTATATGAAGGTCAAACGGAGACGTAGAGGCCAACTCGCCAGGAATGTTGTCGAATATTACAGCCGAGATGTTAGGTTGTGTTAGGTTAGGTTATATTACGTTATTTGTGTATATGAAGGTCAAACGGAGACCTAGAGGCCAACTCGTCAGGAATGTTGTCAAATATTACCGCCGAGATGTTAGGTTGGGTTAGGTTAGGTTATATTACGTTATTGATGTACATAAAGGTCCCACGGTGACGTAGAGGACAACAAGCCAGGAATGTGGTCAAATATTACCGCCGAGATGATAGGTTGGGTTAGGTTACGTTATATTACGTTATTGATGTATATGAAGGTCCCACGGAGATGTAGAGTCCAACTCGCCAGTAATGTTGTCAAATATTACCGCCGAGATGTTAGGTTGGGTTAGGTTAGGTTATATTACGTTATTGATGTATATGATGGTCAAACGGAGACGTAGAGGCCAACTCGCCAGGAATGATGTCAAATATTACCGCCGAGATGTTAGGTTGGTTTAGGTTATGTTATATTACGTTATTGATGTATATAAAGGTCCCACGCAAACGTAGATGCCAACAAGCCAGGAATGTGGTCAAATATTACCGCCGAGATGTTAGGTTGGGTTAGGTTAGGTTATATTACGTTATTGATGTATATGAAGGTCAAACGGAGACGTAGAGGCCAACTCGCCAAGAATGTTGTCGAATATTACAGCCGAGATGTTAGGTTGTGTTAGGTTAGGTTATATTACGTTATTGATGTATATGAAGGTCAAACGGAGACCTAGAGGCCAACTCGTCAGGAATGTTGTCAAATATTACCGCCGAGATGTTAGGTTGGGTTAGGTTAGGTTATATTACGTTATTGATGTATATAAATGTCCCACGAAGACGTAGAGGACAACAAGCCAGGAATGTGGTCAAATGTTACCGCCGGGATGTTAGGTTGGGTTAGGTTAGGTTATATTACGTTATTGATG
The DNA here is from genome assembly GCA_963969225.1 of Xylocopa violacea. NCBI lineage: Eukaryota > Metazoa > Arthropoda > Insecta > Hymenoptera > Apidae > Xylocopa > Xylocopa violacea. Next base: position 3,122,884 of record CAXAJV010000306.1, on the reverse strand, counting down.
TATATAAAGGTCCCACGGAGACGTAGAGGACAACAAGCCAGGAATGTGGTCAAATATTACCGCCGAGATGATAGGTTGGGTTAGGTTACGTTATATTACGTTATTGATGTATATGAAGGTCCCACGGAGACCTAGAGGCCAACTCGTCAGGAATGTTGTCAAATATTACCGCCGAGATGTTAGGTTGGGTTAAGTTAGGTTATATTACGTTATTGATGTATATAAATGTCCCACGAAGACGTAGAGGACAACAAGCCAGGAATGTGGTCAAATATTAAAGCCGGGATGTTAGGTTGTGTTAGGTTAGGTTATATTACGTTATTGATGTATATAAAGGTCCCACGGAGACGTAGGGGCCAACAAGCCAGGAATGTTGTCAAATATTACCGCCGAGATGTTAGGTTGGGTTAGGTTAGGTTATATTACGTTATTGATGTATATGATGGTCAAACGGAGACGTAGAGGCCAACTCGCCAGGAATGATGTCAAATATTACCGCAGAGATTTTAGGTTGGGTTAGGTTAGGTTATATTACGTTATTGATGTATATAAAGGTCCCACGGAGACGTAGAGGACAACAAGCCAGGAATGTGGTCAAATATTACCGCCGCGATGTTAGGTTGGGTTAGGTTAGGTTATATTACGTTATTGATGTATATAAAGGTCCCACGTAGACGTAGAGGCCAACAAGCCAGGAATGTGGTCAAATATTACCGCCGCGATGTTAGGTTGGGTTAGGTTAGGTTATATTACGTTATTGATGTATATCAAGGTCAAACGGAGACCTAGAGGCCAACTCGTCAGGAATGTTGTCAAATACTACCGCCGAGAAGTTAGGTTGGGTTAGGTTAGGTTATATTACGTTATTGATGTATATAAAGGTCCCACGGAGACGTAGAGGACAACAAGCCAGAAATGTGGTCAAATATTACCGCCGGGATGTTAGGTTGGGTTAGGTTAGGTTATATTACGTTATTGATGTATATAAAGGTCCCACGGAGATGCAGAGGCCAACAAGACAGGAATCTGGTCAAATATTACCGCCGAGATGTTAGGTTGGGTTAGGTTAGGTTATATTACGTTATTGATGTATATAAAGGTCCCACGGAGACGTAGGGGCCAACAAGCCAGGAATGTTGTCAAATATTACCGCCGAGATGTTAGGTTGGGTTAGGTTAGGTTATATTACGTTATTGATGTATATGATGGTCAAACGGAGACGTAGAGGCCAACTCGCCAGGAATGATGTCAAATATTACCGCAGAGATTTTAGGTTGGGTTAGGTTAGGTTATATTACGTTATTGATGTATATAAAGGTCCCACGGAGACGTAGAGGACAACAAGCCAGGAATGTGGTCAAATATTACCGCCGCGATGTTAGGTTGGGTTAGGTTAGGTTATATTACGTTATTGATGTATATAAAGGTCCCACGTAGACGTAGAGGCCAACAAGCCAGGAATGTGGTCAAATATTACCGCCGCGATGTTAGGTTGGGTTAGGTTAGGTTATATTACGTTATTGATGTATATCAAGGTCAAACGGAGACCTAGAGGCCAACTCGTCAGGAATGTTGTCAAATATTACCGCCGAGAAGTTAGGTTGGGTTAGGTTAGGTTATATTACGTTATTGATGTATATAAAGGTCCCACGGAGACGTAGAGGACAACAAGCCAGAAATGTGGTCAAATATTACCGCCGGGATGTTAGGTTGGGTTAGGTTAGGTTATATTACGTTATTGATGTATATAAAGGTCCCACGGAGATGCAGAGTCCAACAAGACAGGAATCTGGTCAAATATTACCGCCGAGATGTTAGGTTGGGTTAGGTTAGGTTATATTACGTTATTGATGTATATAAAGGTCCCACGGAGACGTAGGGGCCAACAAGCCAGGAATGTGGTCAAATATTACCGCCGGGATGTTAGGTTGTGTTAGGTTAGGTTATATTACGTTATTGATGTATATCAAGGTCAAACGGAGACCTAGAGGCCAACTCGTCAGGAATGTTGTCAAATATTACCGCCGAGAAGTTAGGTTGGGTTAGGTTAGGTTATATTACGTTATTGATGTATATAAAGGTCCCACGGAGACGTAGAGGACAACAAGCCAGGAATGTGGTCAAATATTACCGCCGGGATGTTAGGTTGGGTTAGGTTAGGTTATATTACGTTATTGATGTATATAAAGGTCCCACGGAGATGCAGAGGCCAACAAGACAGGAATCTGGTCAAATATTACCGCCGAGATGTTAGGTTGGGTTAGGTTAGGTTATATTACGTTATTGATGTATATAAAGGTCCCACGGAGACGTAGGGGACAACAAGCCAGGAATGTGGTCAAATATTACCGCCGAGATGTTAGGTTGGGTTAGGTTAGGTTATATTACGTTATTGATGTATATAAAGGTCCCACGGAGACGTAGGGGCCAACAAGCCAGGAATGTTGTCAAATATTACCGCCGAGATGTTAGGTTGGGTTAGGTTAGGTTATATTACGTTATTGATGTATATAGATGTCCCACGAAGACGTAGAGGACAACAAGCTAGGAATGTGGTCTAATATTACCGCCGGGATGTTAGGTTGTGTTAGGTTAGGTTATATTACGTTATTGATGTATATGAAGGTCAAACGGAGACCTAGAGGCCAACTCGTCAGGAATGTTGTCAAATATTACCGCCGAGAAGTTAGGTTGGGTTAGGTTAGGTTATATTACGTTATTGATGTATATAAAGGTCCCACGGAGACGTAGAGGACAACAAGCCAGGAATGTGGTCAAATATTACCGCCGGGATGTTAGGTTGGGTTAGGTTAGGTTATATTACGTTATTGATGTATATAAATGTCCCACGAAGACGTAGAGGACAACAAGCCAGGAATGTGGTCAAATATTACCGCCGGGATGTTAGGTTGGGTTAGGTTACGTTATATTACGTTATTGATGTATATGATGGTCAAACGGAGACGTAGAGGCCAACTCGCCAGGAATGATGTCAAATATTACCGCAGAGATTTTAGGTTGGGTTAGGTTAGGTTATATTACGTCATTGATGTATATAAAGGTCCCACGGAGACGTAGAGGCCAACAAGACAAGAATGTGGTCAAATATTACCGCCGCGATGTTAGGTCGGGTTAGGTTAGGTTATATTACGTTATTGATGTATATAAAGGTCCCACGTAGACGTAGAGGCCAACAAGCCAGGAATGTGGTCAAATATTACCGCCGAGATGTTAGGTTGGTTTAGGTTATATTATATTACGTTATTGATGTATATAAAGGTCCCACGCAGACGTAGAGGCCAACAAGCCAGGAATGTGGTCAAATATTACCGCCGAGATGTTAGGTTGGGTTAGGTTAGGTTATATTACGTTATTGATGTATATGAAGGTCAAACGGAGACGTAGAGGCCAACTCGCCAGGAATGTTGTCGAATATTACAGCCGAGATGTTAGGTTGTGTTAGGTTAGGTTATATTACGTTATTTATGTATATGAAGGTCAAACGGAGACCTAGAGGCCAACTCGTCAGGAATGTTGTCAAATATTACCGCCGAGATGTTAGGTTGGGTTAGGTTAGGTTATATTACGTTATTGATGTACATAAAGGTCCCACGGTGACGTAGAGGACAACAAGCCAGGAATGTGGTCAAATATTACCGCCGAGATGTTAGGTTGGGTTAGGTTAGGTTATATTACGTTATTGATGTATATAAAGGTCCCACGGAGACGTAGGGGCCAACAAGCCAGGAATGTTGTCAAATATTACCGCCGAGATGTTAGGTTGGGTTAGGTTAGGTTATATTACGTTATTGATGTATATGATGGTCAAACGGAGACGTAGAGGCCAACTCGATAGGAATGATGTCAAATATTACCGCAGAGATTTTAGGTTGGGTTAGGTTAGGTTATATTACGTTATTGATGTATATAAAGGTCCCACGGAGACGTAGAGGACAACAAGCCAGGAATGTGGTCAAATATTACCGCCGCGATGTTAGGTTGGGTTAGGTTAGGTTATATTACGTTATTGATGTATATAAAGGTCCCACGTAGACGTAGAGGCCAACAAGCCAGGAATGTGGTCAAATATTACCGCCGCGATGTTAGGTTGGGTTAGGTTAGGTTATATTACGTTATTGATGTATATCAAGGTCAAACGGAGACCTAGAGGCCAACTCGTCAGGAATGTTGTCAAATATTACCGCCGAGAAGTTAGGTTGGGTTAGGTTAGGTTATATTACGTTATTGATGTATATAAAGGTCCCACGGAGACGTAGAGGACAACAAGCCAGAAATGTGGTCAAATATTACCGCCGGGATGTTAGGTTGGGTTAGGTTAGGTTATATTACGTTATTGATGTATATAAAGGTCCCACGGAGATGCAGAGGCCAACAAGACAGGAATCTGGTCAAATATTACCGCCGAGATGTTAGGTTGGGTTAGGTTAGGTTATATTACGTTATTGATGTATATAAAGGTCCCACGGAGACGTAGGGGCCAACAAGCCAGGAATGTTGTCAAATATTACCGCCGAGATGTTAGGTTGGGTTAGGTTAGGTTATATTACGTTATTGATGTATATGATGGTCAAACGGAGACGTAGAGGCCAACTCGCCAGGAATGATGTCAAATATTACCGCAGAGATTTTAGGTTGGGTTAGGTTAGGTTATATTACGTTATTGATGTTTATAGAGGTCCCACGGAGACGTAGAGGACAACAAGCCAGGAATGTGGTCAAATATTACCGCCGCGATGTTATGTTGGGTTAGGTTAGGTTATATTACGTTATTGATGTATATAAATGTCCCACGAAGACGTAGAGGACAACAAGCCAGGAATGTGGTCAAATATTACCGCCGGGATGTTAGGTTGTGTTAGGTTAGGTTATATTACGTTATTGATGTATATCAAGGTCAAACGGAGACCTAGAGGCCAACTCGTCAGGAATGTTGTCAAATATTACCGCCGAGAAGTTAGGTTGGGTTAGGTTAGGTTATATTACGTTATTGATGTATATAAAGGTCCCACGGAGACGTAGAGGACAACAAGCCAGGAATGTGGTCAAATATTACCGCCGGGATGTTAGGTTGGGTTAGGTTAGGTTATATTACGTTATTGATGTATATAAAGGTCCCACGGAGACGTAGGGGCCAACAAGCCAGGAATGTTGTCAAATATTCCCGCTGAGATGTTAGGTTGGGTTAGGTTAGGTTATATTACGTTATTGATGTATATAGATGTCCCACGAAGACGTAGAGGACAACAAGCTAGGAATGTGGTCTAATATTACCGCCGGGATGTTAGGTTGTGTTAGGTTAGGTTATATTACGTTATTGATGTATATGAAGGTCAAACGGAGACCTAGAGGCCAACTCGTCAGGAATGTTGTCAAATATTACCGCCGAGAAGTTAGGTTGGGTTAGGTTAGGTTATATTACGTTATTGATGTATATAAAGGTCCCACGGAGACGTAGAGGACAACAAGCCAGGAATGTGGTCAAATATTACCGCCGGGATGTTAGGTTGGGTTAGGTTAGGCTATATTACGTTATTGATGTATATAAATGTCCCACGAAGACGTAGAGGACAACAAGCCAGGAATGTGGTCAAATATTACCGCCGGGATGTTAGGTTGGGTTAGGTTACGTTATATTACGTTATTGATGTATATGATGGTCAAACGGAGACGTAGAGGCCAACTCGCCAGGAATGATGTCAAATATTACCGCAGAGATTTTAGGTTGGGTTAGGTTAGGTTATATTACGTTATTGATGTATATAAAGGTCCCACGGAGACGTAGAGGCCAACAAGACAGGAATGTGGTCAAATATTACCGCCGAGATGTTAGGTTGGGTTAGGTTAGGTTATATTACGTTATTGATGTATATAAAGGTCCCACGGAGACGTAGAGGCCAACTCGCCAGGAATGATGTCAAATATTACCGCTGAGATTTTAGGTTGGGTTAGGTTAGGTTATATTACGTTATTGATGTATATAAAGGTCCCACGGAGACGTAGAGGCCAACAAGACAAGAATGTGGTCAAATATTACCGCCGCGATGTTAGGTCGGGTTAGGTTAGGTTATATTACGTTATTGATGTATATAAAGGTCCCACGTAGACGTAGAGGCCAACAAGCCAGGAATGTGGTCAAATATTACCGCCGAGATGTTAGGTTGGGTTAGGTTAGGTTATATTACGTTATTGATGTATATGAAGGTCAAACGGAGACGTAGAGGCCAACTCGCCAGGAATGTTGTCGAATATTACAGCCGAGATGTTAGGTTGTGTTAGGTTAGGTTATATTACGTTATTTATGTATATGAAGGTCAAACGGAGACCTAGAGGCCAACTCGTCAGCAATGTTGTCAAATATTACCGCCGAGATGTTAGGTTGGGTTAGGTTAGGTTATATTACGTTATTGATGTATATAAAGGTCCCACGGTGACGTAGAGGACAACAAGCCAGGAATGTGGTCAAATATTACCGCCGAGATGATAGGTTGGGTTAGGTTACGTTATATTACGTTATTGATGTATATGAAGGTCCCACGGAGATGTAGAGTCCAACTCGCCAGTAATGTTGTCAAATATTACCGCCGAGATGTTAGGTTGGGTTAGGTTAGGTTATATTACGTTATTGATGTATATGATGATCAAACGGAGACGTAGAGGCCAACTCGCCAGGAATGATGTCAAATATTACCGCCGAGATGTTAGGTTGGTTTAGGTTATGTTATATTACGTTATTGATGTATATAAAGGTCCCACGCAAACGTAGATGCCAACAAGCCAGGAATGTGGTCAAATATTACCGCCGGGATGTTAGGTTGTGTTAGGTTAGGTTATATTACGTTATTGATGTATATCAAGGTCAAACGGAGACCTAGAGGCCAACTCGCCAAGAATGTTGTCGAATATTACAGCCGAGATGTTAGGTTGTGTTAGGTTAGGTTATATTACGTTATTGATGTATATGAAGGTCAAACGGAGACCTAGAGGCCAACTCGTCAGGAATGTTGTCAAATATTACCGCCTAGATGTTAGGTTGGGTTAGGTTAGGTTATATTACGTTATTGATGTATATAAATGTCCCACGAAGACGTAGAGGACAACAAGCCAGGAATGTGGTCAAATGTTACCGCCGGGATGTTAGGTTGGGTTAGGTTAGGTTATATTACGTTATTGATGTATATAAAGGTCCCACGGAGACGTAGAGGCCAACAAGACAGGAATCTGGTCAAATATTACCGCCGAGATGTTAGGTTGGGTTAGGTTAGGTTATATGACGTTATTGATGTATATAAAGGTCCCACGGAGACGTAGAGGCCAACTCGCCAGGAATGATGTCAAATATTACCGCCGAGATTTTAGGTTGGGTTAGGTTAGGTTATATTACGTTATTGATGTATATAAAGGTCCCACGTAGACGTAGAGGCCAACAAGCCAGGAATGTGGTCAAATATTACCGCCGAGATGTTAGGTTGGTTTAGGTTATGTTATATTACGTTATTGATGTATATAAAGGTCCCACGCAGACGTAGAGGCCAACAAGCCAGGAATGTGGTCAAATATTACCGCCGAGATGTTAGGTTGGGTTAGGTTAGGTTATATTACGTTATTGATGTATATGAAGGTCAAACGGAGACGTAGAGGCCAACTCGCCAGGAATGTTGTCGAATATTACAGCCGAGATGTTAGGTTGTGTTAGGTTAGGTTATATTACGTTATTGATGTATATGAAGGTCAAACGGAGACCTAGAGGCCAACTCGTCAGGAATGTTGTCAAATATTACCGCCGAGATGTTAGGTTGGGTTAGGTTAGGTTATATTACGTTATTGATGTATATAAATGTCCCACGAAGACGTAGAGGACAACAAGCCAGGAATGTGGTCAAATATTACCGCCGGGATGTTAGGTTGTGTTAGGTTAGGTTATATTACGTTATTGATGTATATCAAGATCAAACGGAGACCTAGAGGCCAACTCGTCAGGAATGTTGTCAAATATTATCGCCGAGAAGTTAGGTTGGGTTAGGTTAGGTTATATTACGTTATTGATGTATATAAAGGTCCCACGGAGACGTAGAGGACAACAAGCCAGGAATGTGGTCAAATATTACCGCCGGGATGTTAGGTTGGGTTAGGTTACGTTATATTACGTTATTGATGTATATGATGGTCAAACGGAGACGTAGAGGCCAACTCGCCAGGAATGATGTCAAATATTACCGCCGAGAAGTTAGGTTGGGTTAGGTTAGGTTATATTACGTTATTGATGTATATAAAGGTCCCACGGAGAAGTAGAGGCCAACAAGACAGGAATGTGGTCAAATATTACCGCCGAGATGTTAGGTTGGGTTAGGTTAGGTTATATTACGTTATTGATGTATATAAATGTCCCACGAAGCCGTAGAGGACAACAAGCCAGGAATGTGGTCAAATATTACCGCCGGGATGTTAGGTTGTGTTAGGTTAGGTTATATTACGTTATTGATGTATATCAAGGTCAAACGGAGACCTAGAGGCCAACTCGTCAGGAATGTTGTCAAATATTACCGCCGAGAAGTTAGGTTGGGTTAGGTTAGGTTATATTACGTTATTGATGTATATAAAGGTCCCACGGAGACGTAGAGGACAACAAGCCAGGAATGTGGTCAAATATTACCGCCGGGATGTTAGGTTGGGTTATGTTAGGTTATATTACGTTATTGATGTATATAAAGGTCCCACGGAGACGTAGAGGCCAACAAGACAGGAATCTGGTCAAATATTACCGCCGAGATGTTAGGTTGGGTTAGGTTAGGTTATATTACGTTATTGATGTATATAAAGGTCCCACGGAGACGTAGGGGCCAACAAGCCAGGAATGTTGTCAAATATTACCGCCGAGATGTTAGGTTGGGTTAGGTTAGGTTATATTACGTTATTGATGTATATAAAGGTCCCACGGAGACGTAGAGGCCAACTCGCCAGGAATGATGTCAAATATTACCGCCGAGATTTTAGGTTGGGTTAGGTTAGGTTATATTACGTTATTGATGTATATAAAGGTCCCACGGAGACGTAGAGGCCAACAAGACAGGAATGTGGTCAAATATTACCGCCGCGATGTTAGGTTGGGTTAGGTTAGGTTATATTACGTTATTGATGTATATAAAGGTCCCACGGAGATGCAGAGGCCAACTCGTCAGGAATGTTGTCAAATATTACCGTCGAGATGTTAGGTTGGGTTAGGTTAGGTTATATTACGTTATTGATGTATATAAAGGTCCCACGGAGACGTAGGGGCCAACAAGCCAGGAATGTTGTCAAATATTACCGCCGAGATGTTAGGTTGGGTTAGGTTAGGTTATATTACGTTATTGATGTATATAGATGTCCCACGAAGACGTAGAGGACAACAAGCCAGGAATGTGGTCTAATATTACCGCCGGGATGTTAGGTTGTGTTAGGTTAGGTTATATTACGTTATTGATGTATATGAAGGTCAAACGGAGACCTAGAGGCCAACTCGTCAGGAATGTTGTCAAATATTACCGCCGAGAAGTTAGGTTGGGTTAGGTTAGGTTATATTACGTTATTGATGTATATAAAGGTCCCACGGAGACGTAGAGGACAACAAGCCAGGAATGTGGTCAAATATTACCGCCGGGATGTTAGGTTGGGTTAGGTTAGGTTATATTACGTTATTGATGTATATAAATGTCCCACGAAGACGTAGAGGACAACAAGCCAGGAATGTGGTCAAATATTACCGCCGGGATGTTAGGTTGGGTTAGGTTACGTTATATTACGTTATTGATGTATATGATGGTCAAACGGAGACGTAGAGGCTAACTCGCCAGGAATGATGTCAAATATTACCGCAGAGATTTTAGGTTGGGTTAGGTTAGGTTATATTACGTTATTGATGTATATAAAGGTCCCACGTAGACGTAGAGGCCAACAAGACAGGAATGTGGTCAAATATTACCGCCGAGATGTTAGGATGGGTTAGGTTAGGTTATATTACGTTATTGATGTATATAAAGGTCCCACGGAATCGTAGAGGCCAACTCGCCAGGAATGATGTCAAATATTACCGCTGAGATTTTAGGTTGGGTTAGGTTAGGTTATATTACGTTATTGATGTATATAAAGGTCCCACGGAGACGTAGAGGCCAACAAGACAAGAATGTGGTCAAATATTACCGCCGCGATGTTAGGTTGGGTTAGGTTAGGTTATATTACGTTATTGATGTATATAAAGGTCCCACGTAGACGTAGAGGCCAACAAGCCAGGAATGTGGTCAAATATTACCGCCGAGATGTTAGGTTGGTTTAGGTTATGTTATATTACGTTATTGATGTATATAAAGGTCCCACGCAGACGTAGAGGCCAACAAGCCAGGAATGTGGTCAAATATTACCGCCGAGATGTTAGGTTGGGTTAGGTTAGGTTATATTACGTTATTGATGTATATGAAGGTCAAACGGAGACGTAGAGGCCAACTCGCCAGGAATGTTGTCGAATATTACAGCCGAGATGTTAGGTTGTGTTAGGTTAGGTTATATTACGTTATTGATGTATATGAAGGTCAAACGGAGACCTAGAGGCCAACTCGTCAGGAATGTTGTCAAATATTACCGCCGAGATGTTAGGTTGGGTTAGGTTAGGTTATATTACGTTATTGATGTATATAAATGTCCCACGAAGACGTAGAGGACAACAAGCCAGGAATGTGGTCTAATATTACCGCCGGGATGTTAGGTTGTGTTAGGTTAGGTTATATTACGTTATTGATGTATATGAAGGTCAAACGGAGACCTAGAGGCCAACTCGTCAGGAATGTTGTCAAATATTACCGCCGAGAAGTTAGGTTGGGTTAGGTTAGGTTATATTACGTTATTGATGTATATAAAGGTCCCACGGAGACGTAGAGGACAACAAGCCAGGAATGTGGTCAAATATTACCGCCGAGATTTTAGGTTGGGTTAGGTTAGGTTATATTACGTTATTGATGTATATAAAGGTCCCACGGAGACGTAGAGGCCAACAAGACAGGAATGTGGTCAAATATTACCGCCGCGATGTTAGGTTGGGTTAGGTTAGGTTATATTACGTTATTGATGTATATAAAGGTCCCACGGAGATGCAGAGGCCAACAAGACAGGAATCTGGTCAAATATTACCGCCGAGATGTTAGGTTGGGTTAGGTTAGGTTATATTACGTTATTGATGTATATAAAGGTCCCACGGAGACGTAGGGGCCAACAAGCCAGGAATGTTGTCAAATATTACCGCCGAGATGTTAGGTTGGGTTAGGTTAGGTTATATTACGTTATTGATGTATATAGATGTCCCACGAAGACGTAGAGGACAACAAGCCAGGAATGTGGTCTAATATTACCGCCGGGATGTTAGGTTGTGTTAGGTTAGGTTATATTACGTTATTGATGTATATGAAGGTCAAACGGAGACCTAGAGGCCAACTCGTCAGGAATGTTGTCAAATATTACCGCCGAGAAGTTAGGTTGGGTTAGGTTAGGTTATATTACGTTATTGATGTATATAAAGGTCCCACGGAGACGTAGAGGACAACAAGCCAGGAATGTGGTCAAATATTACCACCGGGATGTTAGGTTGGGTTAGGTTAGGTTATATTAGGTTATTGATGTATATAAATGTCCCACGAAGACGTAGAGGACAACAAGCCAGGAATGTGGTCAAATATTACCGCCGGGATGTTAGGTTGGGTTAGGTTACGTTATATTACGTTATTGATGTATATGATGGTCAAACGGAGACGTAGAGGCTAACTCGCCAGGAATGATGTCAAATATTACCGCAGAGATTTTAGGTTGGGTTAGGTTAGGTTATATTACGTTATTGATGTATATAAAGGTCCCACGTAGACGTAGAGGCCAACAAGACAGGAATGTGGTCAAATATTACCGCCGAGATGTTAGGATGGGTTAGGTTAGGTTATATTACGTTATTGATGTATATAAAGGTCCCACGGAATCGTAGAGGCCAACTCGCCAGGAATGATGTCAAATATTACCGCTGAGATTTTAGGTTGGGTTAGGTTAGGTTATATTACGTTATTGATGTATATAAAGTTCCCACGGAGACGTAGAGGCCAACAAGACAAGAATGTGGTCAAATATTACCGCCGCGATGTTAGGTTGGGTTAGGTTAGGTTATATTACGTTATTGATGTATATAAAGGTCCCACGTAGACGTAGAGGCCAACAAGCCAGGAATGTGGTCAAATATTACCGCCGAGATGTTAGGTTGGTTTAGGTTATGTTATATTACGTTATTGATGTATATAAAGGTCCCACGCAGACGTAGAGGCCAACAAGCCAGGAATGTGGTCAAATATTACCGCCGAGATGTTAGGTTGGGTTAGGTTAGGTTATATTACGTTATTGATGTATATGAAGGTCAAACGGAGACGTAGAGGCCAACTCGCCAGGAATGTTGTCGAATATTACAGCCGAGATGTTAGGTTGTGTTAGGTTAGGTTATATTACGTTATTGATGTATATGAAGGTCAAACGGAGACCTAGAGGCCAACTCGTCAGGAATGTTGTCAAATATTACCGCCGAGATGTTAGGTTGGGTTAGGTTAGGTTATATTACGTTATTGATGTATATAAATGTCCCACGAAGACGTAGAGGACAACAAGCCAGGAATGTGGTCAAATATTACCACCGGGATGTTAGGTTGTGTTAAGTTAAGTTATATTACGTTATTGATGTATATCAAGGTCAAACGGAGACCTAGAGGCCAACTCGTCAGGAATGTTGTCAAATATTACTGCCGCGAAGTTAGGTTGGGTTAGGTTAGGTTATATTACGTTATTGATGTATATAAAGGTCCCACGGAGACGTAGAGGACAACAAGCCAGGAATGTGGTCAAATATTACCGCCGGGATGTTAGGTTGGGTTAGGTTAGGTTATATTACGTTATTGATGTATATAGATGTCCCACGAAGACGTAGAGGACAACAAGCCAGGAATGTGGTCAAATATTACCGCTGAGATTTTAGGTTGGGTTAGGTTAGGTTATATTACGTTATTGATGTATATCAAGGTCAAACGGAGACCTAGAGGCCAACTCGTCAGGAATGTTGTCAAATATTACTGCCGAGAAGTTAGGTTGGGTTAGGTTAGGTTATATTACGTTATTGATGTATATAAAGGTCCCACGGAGACGTAGAGGACAACAAGCCAGGAATGTGGTCAAATGTTACCGCCGGGATGTTAGGTTGGGTTAGGTTAGGTTATATTACGTTATTGATGTATATAGATGTCCCACGAAGACGTAGAGGACAACAAGCCAGGAATGTGGTCAAATATTACCGCCGGGATGTTAGGTTGTGTTAGGTTAGGTTATATTACGTTATTGATGTATATGAAGGTCAAACGGAGAACTAGAGGCCAACTCGTCAGGAATGTTGTCAAATATTACCGCCGAGATGTTAGGTTGGGTTAGGTTAGGTTATATTACGTTATTGATGTATATAGATGTCCCACGAAGACGTAGAGGACAACAAGCCAGGAATGTGGTCTAATATTACCGCCGGGATGTTAGGTTGTGTTAGGTTAGGTTATATTACGTTATTGATGTATATGAAGGTCAAACGGAGACCTAGAGGCCAACTCGTCAGGAATGTTGTCAAATATTACCGCCGAGAAGTTAGGTTGGGTTAGGTTAGGTTATATTACGTTATTGATGTATATAAAGGTCCCACGGAGACGTAGAGGACAACAAGCCAGGAATGTGGTCAAATATTACCGCCGGGATGTTAGGTTGGGTTAGGTTAGGTTATATTACGTTATTGATGTATATAAATGTCCCACGAAGACGTAGAGGACAACAAGCCAGGAATGTGGTCAAATATTACCGCCGGGATGTTAGGTTGGGTTAGGTTACGTTATATTACGTTATTGATGTATATGATGGTCAAACGGAGACGTAGAGGCTAACTCGCCAGGAATGATGTCAAATATTACCGCAGAGATTTTAGGTTGGGTTAGGTTAGGTTATATTACGTTATTGATGTATATAAAGGTCCCACGTAGACGTAGAGGCCAACAAGACAGGAATGTGGTCAAATATTACCGCCGAGATGTTAGGATGGGTTAGGTTAGGTTATATTACGTTATTGATGTATATAAAGGTCCCACGGAATCGTAGAGGCCAACTCGCCAGGAATGATGTCAAATATTACCGCTGAGATTTTAGGTTGGGTTAGGTTAGGTTATATTACGTTATTGATGTATATAAAGGTCCCACGGAGACGTAGAGGCCAAAAAGACAAGAATGTGGTCAAATATTACCGCCGCGATGTTAGGTTGGGTTAGGTTAGGTTATATTACGTTATTGATGTATATAAAGGTCCCACGTAGACGTAGAGGCCAACAAGCCAGGAATGTGGTCAAATATTACCGCCGAGATGTTAGGTTGGTTTAGGTTATGTTATATTACGTTATTGATGTATATAAAGGTCCCACGCAGACGTAGAGGCCAACAAGCCAGGAATGTGGTCAAATATTACCGCCGAGATGTTAGGTTGGGTTAGGTTAGGTTATATTACGTTATTGATGTATATGAAGGTCAAACGGAGACGTAGAGGCCAAATCGCCAGGAATGTTGTCGAATATTACAGCCGAGATGTTAGGTTGTGTTAGGTTAGGTTATATTACGTTATTGATGTATATGAAGGACAAACGGAGACCTAGAGGCCAACTCGTCAGGAATGTTGTCAAATATTACCGCCGAGATGTTAGGTTGGGTTAGGTTAGGTTATATTACGTTATTGATGTATATAAATGTCCCACGAAGACGTAGAGGACAACAAGCCAGGAATGTGGTCAAATATTACCGCCGGGATGTTAGGTTGTGTTAGGTTAGGTTATATTACGTTATTGATGTATATGAAGGTCAAACGGAGAACTAGAGGCCAACTCGTCAGGAATGTTGTCAAATATTACCGCCGAGAAGTTAGGTTGGGTTAGGTTAGGTTATATTACGTTATTGATGTATATAAAGGTCCCACGGAGACGTAGAGGACAACAAGCCAGGAATGTGGTCAAATATTACCGCCGGGATGTTAGGTTGGGTTAGGTTAGGTTATATTACGTTATTGATGTATATAAAGGTCCCACGGAGACGTAGAGGCCAACTCGTCAGGAATGTTGTCAAACATTACCGCCGAGATGTTAGGTTGGGTTAGGTTAGGTTATATTACGTTATTGATGTATATAAATGTCCCACGAAGACGTAGAGGACAACAAGCCAGGAATGTAGTCAAATATTACCGCCGAAATGTTAGGTTGGGTTAGGTTAGGTTATATTACGTTATTGATGTATATAAAGGTCCCACGGACACGTAGAGGCCAACAAGACAGGAATGTGGTCAAATATTACCGCCGAGATGTTAGGTTGGGTTAGGTTAGGTTATATTACGTTATTGATGTATATAAAGGTCCCACGGAGACGTAGGGGCCAACAAGCCAGGAATGATGTCAAATATTACCGCCGAGATTTTAGGTTGGGTTAGGTTAGGTTATATTACGTTATTGATGTATATAAAGGTCCCACGGAGACGTAGAGGCCAACAAGACAGGAATGTGGTCAAATATTACCGCCGCGATGTTAGGTTGGGTTAGGTTAGGTTATATTACGTTATTGATGTATATAAAGGTCCCACGGAGATGCAGAGGCCAACAAGACAGGAATCTGGTCAAATATTACCGCCGAGATGTTAGGTTGGGTTAGGTTAGGTTATATTACGTTATTGATGTATATAAAGGTCCCACGGAGACGTAGGGGCCAACAAGCCAGGAATGTTGTCAAATATTACCGCCGAGATGTTAGGTTGGGTTAGGTTAGGTTATATTACGTTATTGATGTATATAGATGTCCCACGAAGACGTAGAGGCCAACAAGACAGGAATGTGGTCAACTATTACCGCCGAGATGTTAGGTTGGGTTAGGTTAGGTTATATTACCTTATTGATGTATATAAAGGTCCCACGGAATCGTAGAGGCCAACTCGCCAGGAATGATGTCAAATATTACCGCTGAGATTTTAGGTTGGGTTAGGTTAGGTTATATTACGTTATTGATGTATATAAAGGTCCCACGGAGACGTAGAGGCCAACTCGCCAGGAATGTTGTCGAATATTACAGCCGAGATGTTAGGTTGTGTTAGGTTAGGTTATATTACGTTATTGATGTATATAGATGTCCCACGAAGACGTAGAGGACAACAAGCCAGGAATGTGGTCAAATATTACCGCCGGGATGTTAGGTTGTGTTAGGTTAGGTTATATTACGTTATTGATGTATATGAAGGTCAAACGGAGAACTAGAGGCCAACTCGTCAGGAATGTTGTCAAATATTACCGCCGAGAAGTTAGGTTGGGTTAGGTTAGGTTATATTACGTTATTGATGTATATAAAGGTCCCACGGAGATGCAGAGGCCAACAAGACAGGAATCTGGTCAAATATTACCGCCGAGATGTTAGGTTGGGTTAGGTTAGGTTATATTACGTTATTGATGTATATAAAGGTCCCACGGAGACGTAGAGGACAACAAGCCAGGAATGTGGTCAAATATTACCGCCGGGATGTTAGGTTGGGTTAGGTTAGGTTATATTACGTTATTGATGTATATAAATGTCCCACGAAGATGTAGAGGACAACAAGCCAGGAATGTGGTCAAATATTACCGCCGGGATGTTAGGTTGGGTTAGGTTACGTTATATTACGTTATTGATGTATATGATGGTCAAACGGAGACGTAGAGGCCAACTCGCCAGGAATGATGTCAAATATTACCGCAGAGATTTTAGGTTGGGTTAGGTTAGGTTATATTACGTTATTGATGTATATAAAGGTCCCACGTAGACGTAGAGGCCAACAAGACAGGAATGTGGTCAAATATTACCGCCGAGATGTTAGGTTGGGTTAGGTTAGGTTATATTACGTTATTGATGTATATAAAGGTCCCACGGAATCGTAGAGGCCAACTCGCCAGGAATGATGTCAAATATTACCGCTGAGATTTTAGGTTGGGTTAGGTTAGGTTATATTACGTTATTGATGTATATAAAGGTCCCACGGAGACGTAGAGGCCAACAAGACAAGAATGTGGTCAAATATTACCGCCGCGAATGTTAGGTTGGGTTAGGTTAGGTTATATTACGTTATTGATGTATATAAAGGTCCCACGTAGACGTAGAGGCCAACAAGCCAGGAATGTGGTCAAATATTACCGCCGAGATGTTAGGTTGGTTTAGGTTATGTTATATTACGTTATTGATGTATATAAAGGTCCCACGCAGACGTAGAGGCCAACAAGCCAGGAATGTGGTCAAATATTACCGCCGAGATGTTAGGTTGGGTTAGGTTAGGTTATATTACGTTATTGATGTATATGAAGGTCAAACGGAGACGTAGAGGCCAACTCGCCAGGAATGTTGTCGAATATTACAGCCGAGATGTTAGGTTGTGTTAGGTTAGGTTATATTACGTTATTGATGTATATGAAGGTCAAACGGAGACCTAGAGGCCAACTCGTCAGGAATGTTGTCAAATATTACCGCCGAGATGTTAGGTTGGGTTAGGTTAGGTTATATTACGTTATTGATGTATATAAATGTCCCACGAAGACGTAGAGGACAACAAGCCAGGAATGTGGTCAAATATTACCGCCGGGATGTTAGGTTGTGTTAAGTTAAGTTAAATTACGTTATTGATGTATATCAAGGTCAAACGGAGACCTAGAGGCCAACTCGTCAGGAATGTTGTCAAATATTACTGCCGAGAAGTTAGGTTGGGTTAGGTTAGGTTATATTACGTTATTGATGTATATAAAGGTCCCACGGAGACGTAGAGGACAACAAGCCAGGAATGTGGTCAAATATTACCGCCGGGATGTTAGGTTGGGTTAGGTTAGGTTATATTACGTTATTGATGTATATAGATGTCCCACGAAGACGTAGAGGACAACAAGCCAGGAATGTGGTCAAATATTACCGCCGGGATGTTAGGTTGTGTTAGGTTAGGTTATATTACGTTATTGATGTATATGAAGGTCAAACGGAGAACTAGAGGCCAACTCGTCAGGAATGTTGTCAAATATTACCGCCGAGAAGTTAGGTTGGGTTAGGTTAGGTTATATTACGTTATTGATGTATATAAAGGTCCCACGGAGACGTAGAGGACAACAAGCCAGGAATGTGGTCAAATATTACCGCCGGGATGTTAGGTTGGGTTAGGTTAGGTTATATTACGTTATTGATGTATGTAAAGGTCCCACGGAGACGTAGAGGCCAACTCGTCAGGAATGTTGTCAAATATTACCGCCGAGATGTTAGGTTGGGTTAGGTTAGGTTATATTACGTTATTGATGTATATAAATGTCCCACGAAGACGTAGAGGACAACAAGCCAGGAATGTGGTCAAATATTACCGCCGGGATGTTAGGTTGGGTTAGGTTACGTTATATTACGTTATTGATGTATATGATGGTCAAACGGAGACGTAGAGGCCAACTCGCCAGGAATGATGTCAAATATTACCGCCGGGATGTTAGGTTGTGTTAGGTTAGGTTATATTACGTTATTGATGTATATAAAGGTCCCTCGGAGACGTAGAGGCCAACAAGCCAGGAATGTGGTCAAATATTACCGCCGAGATTTTAGGTTGGGTTAGGTTAGGTTATATTACGTTATTGATGTATATGATGGTCAAACGGAGACGTAGAGGCCAACTCGCCAGGAATGATGTCAAATATTACCGCCGAGATGTTAGGTTGGTTTAGGTTATGTTATATTACGTTATTGATGTATATAAAGGTCCCACGCAGACGTAGATGCCAACAAGCCAGGAATGTGGTCAAATATTACCGCCGAGATGTTAGGTTGGGTTAGGTTAGGTTATATTACGTTATTGATGTATATAAAGGTCCCACGGAGACGTAGAGGACAACAAGCCAGGAATGTGGTCAAATATTACCGCCGGGATGTTAGGTTGGGTTAGGTTAGGTTATATTACGTTATTGATGTATATGAAGGTCAAACGGAGACGTAGAGGCCAAATCGCCAGGAATGTTGTCGAATATTACAGCCGAGATGTTAGGTTGTGTTAGGTTAGGTTATATTACGTTATTGATGTATATGAAGGACAAACGGAGACCTAGAGGCCAACTCGTCAGGAATGTTGTCAAATATTACCGCCGAGATGTTAGGTTGGGTTAGGTTAGGTTATATTACGTTATTGATGTATATAAATGTCCACGAAGACGTAGAGGACAACAAGCCAGGAATGTGGTCAAATATTACCGCCGGGATGTTAGGTTGTGTTAAGTTAAGTTATATTACGTTATTGATGTATATCAAGGTCAAACGGAGACCTAGAGGCCAACTCGTCAGGAATGTTGTCAAATATTACTGCCGAGAAGTTAGGTTGGGTTAGGTTAGGTTATATTACGTTATTGATGTATATAAAGGTCCCACGGAGACGTAGAGGACAACAAGCCAGGAATGTGGTCAAATATTACCGCCGGGATGTTAGGTTGGGTTAGGTTAGGTTATATTACGTTATTGATGTATATAGATGTCCCACGAAGACGTAGAGGACAACAAGCCAGGAATGTGGTCAAATATTACCGCCGGGATGTTAGGTTGTGTTAGGTTAGGTTATATTACGTTATTGATGTATATGAAGGTCAAACGGAGAACTAGAGGCCAACTCGTCAGGAATGTTGTCAAATATTACCGCCGAGAAGTTAGGTTGGGTTAGGTTAGGTTATATTACGTTATTGATGTATATAAAGGTCCCACGGAGACGTAGAGGACAACAAGCCAGGAATGTGGTCAAATATTACCGCCGGGATGTTAGGTTGGGTTAGGTTAGGTTATATTACGTTATTGATGTATATAAAGGTCCCACGGAGACGTAGAGGCCAACTCGTCAGGAATGTTGTCAAATATTACCGCCGAGATGTTAGGTTGGGTTAGGTTAGGTTATATTACGTTATTGATGTATATAAATGTCCCACGAAGACGTAGAGGACAACAAGCCAGGAATGTAGTCAAATATTACCGCCGAAATGTTAGGTTGGGTTAGGTTAGGTTATATTACGTTATTGATGTATATAAAGGTCCCACGGAGACGTAGAGGCCAACTCGCCAGGAATGATGTCAAATATTACCGCCGAGATTTTAGGTTGGGTTAGGTTAGGTTATATTACGTTATTGATGTATATAAAGGTCCCACGGACACGTAGAGGCCAACAAGACAGGAATGTGGTCAAATATTACCGCCGAGATGTTAGGTTGGGTTAGGTTAGGTTATATTACGTTATTGATGTATATAAAGGTCCCACGGAGACGTAGGGGCCAACAAGCCAGGAATGATGTCAAATATTACCGCCGAGATTTTAGGTTGGGTTAGGTTAGGTTATATTACGTTATTGATGTATATAAAGGTCCCACGGAGACGTAGAGGCCAACAAGACAGGAATGTGGTCAAATATTACCGCCGCGATGTTAGGTTGGGTTAGGTTAGGTTATATTACGTTATTGATGTATATAAAGGTCCCACGGAGATGCAGAGGCCAACAAGACAGGAATCTGGTCAAATATTACCGCCGAGATGTTAGGTTGGGTTAGGTTAGATTATATTACGTTATTGATGTATATAAAGGTCCCACGGAGACGTAGGGGCCAACAAGCCAGGAATGTTGTCAAATATTACCGCCGAGATGTTAGGTTGGGTTAGGTTAGGTTATATTACGTTATTGATGTATATAGATGTCCCACGAAGACGTAGAGGCCAACAAGACAGGAATGTGGTCAACTATTACCGCCGAGATGTTAGGTTGGGTTAGGTTAGGTTATATTACCTTATTGATGTATATAAAGGTCCCACGGAATCGTAGAGGCCAACTCGCCAGGAATGATGTCAAATATTACCGCTGAGATTTTAGGTTGGGTTAGGTTAGGTTATATTACGTTATTGATGTATATAAAGGTCCCACGGAGACGTAGAGGCCAACTCGCCAGGAATGTTGTCGAATATTACAGCCGAGATGTTAGGTTGTGTTAGGTTAGGTTATATTACGTTATTGATGTATATAGATGTCCCACGAAGACGTAGAGGACAACAAGCCAGGAATGTGGTCAAATATTACCGCCGGGATGTTAGGTTGTGTTAGGTTAGGTTATATTACGTTATTGATGTATATGAAGGTCAAACGGAGAACTAGAGGCCAACTCGTCAGGAATGTTGTCAAATATTACCGCCGAGAAGTTAGGTTGGCTTAGGTTAGGTTATATTACGTTATTGATGTATATAAAGGTCCCACGGAGATGCAGAGGCCAACAAGACAGGAATCTGGTCAAATATTACCGCCGAGATGTTAGGTTGGGTTAGGTTAGGTTATATTACGTTATTGATGTATATAAAGGTCCCACGGAGACGTAGGGGCCAACAAGCCAGGAATGTTGTCAAATATTACCGCCGAGATGTTAGGTTGGGTTAGGTTAGGTTATATTACGTTATTGATGTATATAGATGTCCCACGAAGACGTAGAGGACAACAAGCCAGGAATGTGGTCTAATATTACCGCCGGGATGTTAGGTTGTGTTAGGTTAGGTTATATTACGTTATTGATGTATATGAAGGTCAAACGGAGACCTAGAGGCCAACTCGTCAGGAATGTTGTCAAATATTACCGCCGAGAAGTTAGGTTGGGTTAGGTTAGGTTATATTACGTTATTGATGTATATAAAGGTCCCACGGAGACGTAGAGGACAACAAGCCAGGAATGTGGTCAAATATTACCGCCGGGATGTTAGGTTGGGTTAGGTTAGGTTATATTACGTTATTGATGTATATAAAGGTCCCACGGAGACGTAGAGGCCAACTCGTCAGGAATGTTGTCAAATATTACCGCCGAGATGTTAGGTTGGGTTAGGTTAGGTTATATTACGTTATTGATGTATATAAATGTCCCACGAAGACGTAGAGGACAACAAGCCAGGAATGTAGTCAAATATTACCGCCGAAATGTTAGGTTGGGTTAGGTTAGGTTATATTACGTTATTGATGTATATAAAGGTCCCACGGAGACGTAGAGGCCAACTCGCCAGGAATGATGTCAAATATTACCGCCGAGATTTTAGGTTGGGTTAGGTTAGGTTATATTACGTTATTGATGTATATAAAGGTCCCACGGACACGTAGAGGCCAACAAGACAGGAATGTGGTCAAATATTACCGCCGAGATGTTAGGTTGGGTTAGGTTAGGTTATATTACGTTATTGATGTATATAAAGGTCCCACGGAGACGTAGGGGCCAACAAGCCAGGAATGATGTCAAATATTACCGCCGAGATTTTAGGTTGGGTTAGGTTAGGTTATATTACGTTATTGATGTATATAAAGGTCCCACGGAGACGTAGAGGCCAACAAGACAGGAATGTGGTCAAATATTACCGCCGCGATGTTAGGTTGGGTTAGGTTAGGTTATATTACGTTATTGATGTATATAAAGGTCCCACGGAGATGCAGAGGCCAACAAGACAGGAATCTGGTCAAATATTACCGCCGAGATGTTAGGTTGGGTTAGGTTAGGTTATATTACGTTATTGATGTATATAAAGGTCCCACGGAGACGTAGGGGCCAACAAGCCAGGAATGTTGTCAAATATTACCGCCGAGATGTTAGGTTGGGTTAGGTTAGGTTATATTACGTTATTGATGTATATAGATGTCCCACGAAGACGTAGAGGCCAACAAGACAGGAATGTGGTCAACTATTACCGCCGAGATGTTAGGTTGGGTTAGGTTAGGTTATATTACCTTATTGATGTATATAAAGGTCCCACGGAATCGTAGAGGCCAACTCGCCAGGAATGATGTCAAATATTACCGCTGAGATTTTAGGTTGGGTTAGGTTAGGTTATATTACGTTATTGATGTATATAAAGGTCCCACGGAGACGTAGAGGCCAACTCGCCAGGAATGTTGTCGAATATTACAGCCGAGATGTTAGGTTGTGTTAGGTTAGGTTATATTACGTTATTGATGTATATAGATGTCCCACGAAGACGTAGAGGACAACAAGCCAGGAATGTGGTCAAATATTACCGCCGGGATGTTAGGTTGTGTTAGGTTAGGTTATATTACGTTATTGATGTATATGAAGGTCAAACGGAGAACTAGAGGCCAACTCGTCAGGAATGTTGTCAAATATTACCGCCGAGAAGTTAGGTTGGGTTAGGTTAGGTTATATTACGTTATTGATGTATATAAAGGTCCCACGGAGATGCAGAGGCCAACAAGACAGGAATCTGGTCAAATATTACCGCCGAGATGTTAGGTTGGGTTAGGTTAGGTTATATTACGTTATTGATGTATATAAAGGTCCCACGGAATCGTAGAGGCCAACTCGCCAGGAATGATGTCAAATATTACCGCTGAGATTTTAGGTTGGGTTAGGTTAGGTTATATTACGTTATTGATGTATATAAAGGTCCCACGGAGACGTAGAGGCCAACAAGACAAGAATGTGGTCAAATATTACCGCCGCGAATGTTAGGTTGGGTTAGGTTAAGTTATATTACGTTATTGATGTATATAAAGGTCCCACGTAGACGTAGAGGCCAACAAGCCAGGAATGTGGTCAAATATTACCGCCGAGATGTTAGGTTGGTTTAGGTTATGTTATATTACGTTATTGATGTATATAAAGGTCCCACGCAGACGTAGAGGCCAACAAGCCAGGAATGTGGTCAAATATTACCGCCGAGATGTTAGGTTGGGTTAGGTTAGGTTATATTACGTTATTGATGTATATGAAGGTCAAACGGAGACGTAGAGGCCAACTCGCCAGGAATGTTGTCGAATATTACAGCCGAGATGTTAGGTTGTGTTAGGTTAGGTTATATTACGTTATTGATGTATATGAAGGTCAAACGGAGACCTAGAGGCCAACTCGTCAGGAATGTTGTCAAATATTACCGCCGAGATGTTAGGTTGGGTTAGGTTAGGTTATATTACGTTATTGATGTATATAAATGTCCCACGAAGACGTAGAGGACAACAAGCCAGGAATGTGGTCAAATATTACCGCCGGGATGTTAGGTTCTGTTAAGTTAAGTTAAATTACGTTATTGATGTATATCAAGGTCAAACGGAGACCTAGAGGCCAACTCGTCAGGAATGTTGTCAAATATTACTGCCGAGAAGTTAGGTTGGGTTAGGTTAGGTTATATTACGTTATTGATGTATATAAAGGTCCCACGGAGACGTAGAGGACAACAAGCCAGGAATGTGGTCAAATATTACCGCCGGGATGTTAGGTTCGGTTAGGTTAGGTTATATTACGTTATTGATGTATATAGATGTCCCACGAAGACGTAGAGGACAACAAGCCAGGAATGTGGTCAAATATTACCGCCGGGATGTTAGGTTGTGTTAGGTTAGGTTATATTACGTTATTGATGTATATGAAGGTCAAACGGAGAACTAGAGGCCAACTCGTCAGGAATGTTGTCAAATATTACCGCCGAGAAGTTAGGTTGGGTTAGGTTAGGTTATATTACGTTATTGATGTATATAAAGGTCCCACGGAGACGTAGAGGACAACAAGCCAGGAATGTGGTCAAATATTACCGCCGGGATGTTAGGTTGGGTTAGGTTAGGTTATATTACGTTATTGATGTATGTAAAGGTCCCACGGAGACGTAGAGGCCAACTCGTCAGGAATGTTGTCAAATATTACCGCCGAGATGTTAGGTTGGGTTAGGTTAGGTTATATTACGTTATTGATGTATATAAATGTCCCACGAAGACGTAGAGGACAACAAGCCAGGAATGTAGTCAAATATTACCGCCGAAATGTTAGGTTGGGTTAGGTTAGGTTATATTACGTTATTGATGTATATAAAGGTCCCACGGAGACGTAGAGGCCAACTCGCCAGGAATGATGTCAAATATTACCGCCGAGATTTTAGGTTGGCTTAGGTTAGGTTATATTACGTTATTGATGTATATAAAGGTCCCACGGACACGTAGAGGCCAACAAGACAGGAATGTGGTCAAATATTACCGCCGAGATGTTAGGTTGGGTTAGGTTAGGTTATATTACGTTATTGATGTATATAAAGGTCCCACGGAGACGTAGGGGCCAACAAGCCAGGAATGATGTCAAATATTACCGCCGAGATTTTAGGTTGGGTTAGGTTAGGTTATATTACGTTATTGATGTATATAAAGGTCCCACGGAGACGTAGAGGCCAACAAGACAGGAATGTGGTCAAATATTACCGCCGCGATGTTAGGTTGGGTTAGGTTAGGTTATATTACGTTATTGATGTATATAAAGGTCCCACGGAGATGCAGAGGCCAACAAGACAGGAATCTGGTCAAATATTACCGCCGAGATGTTAGGTTGGGTTAGGTTAGGTTATATTACGTTATTGATGTATATAAAGGTCCCACGGAGACGTAGGGGCCAACAAGCCAGGAATGTTGTCAAATATTACCGCCGAGATGTTAGGTTGGGTTAGGTTAGGTTATATTACGTTATTGATGTATATAGATGTCCCACGAAGACGTAGAGGCCAACAAGACAGGAATGTGGTCAACTATTACCGCCGAGATGTTAGGTTGGGTTAGGTTAGGTTATATTACCTTATTGATGTATATAAAGGTCCCACGGAATCGTAGAGGCCAACTCGCCAGGAATGATGTCAAATATTACCGCTGAGATTTTAGGTTGGGTTAGGTTAGGTTATATTACGTTATTGATGTATATAAAGGTCCCACGGAGACGTAGAGGCCAACTCGCCAGGAATGTTGTCGAATATTACAGCCGAGATGTTAGGTTGTGTTAGGTTAGGTTATATTACGTTATTGATGTATATAGATGTCCCACGAAGACGTAGAGGACAACAAGCCAGGAATGTGGTCAAATATTACCGCCGGGATGTTAGGTTGTGTTAGGTTAGGTTATATTACGTTATTGATGTATATGAAGGTCAAACGGAGAACTAGAGGCCAACTCGTCAGGAATGTTGTCAAATATTACCGCCGAGATTTTAGGTTGGGTTAGGTTAGGTTATATTACGTTATTGATGTATATAAAGGTCCCACGGACACGTAGAGGCCAACAAGACAGGAATGTGGTCAAATATTACCGCCGAGATGTTAGGTTGGGTTAGGTTAGGTTATATTACGTTATTGATGTATATAAAGGTCCCACGGAGACGTAGGGGCCAACAAGCCAGGAATGATGTCAAATATTACCGCCGAGATTTTAGGTTGGGTTAGGTTAGGTTATATTACGTTATTGATGTATATAAAGGTCCCACGGAGACGTAGAGGCCAACAAGACAGGAATGTGGTCAAATATTACCGCCGCGATGTTAGGTTGGGTTAGGTTAGGTTATATTACGTTATTGATGTATATAAAGGTCCCACGGAGATGCAGAGGCCAACAAGACAGGAATCTGGTCAAATATTACCGCCGAGATGTTAGGTTGGGTTAGGTTAGGTTATATTACGTTATTGATGTATATAAAGGTCCCACGGAGACGTAGGGGCCAACAAGCCAGGAATGTTGTCAAATATTACCGCCGAGATGTTAGGTTGGGTTAGGTTAGGTTATATTACGTTATTGATGTATATAGATGTCCCACGAAGACGTAGAGGCCAACAAGACAGGAATGTGGTCAACTATTACCGCCGAGATGTTAGGTTGGGTTAGGTTAGGTTATATTACCTTATTGATGTATATAAAGGTCCCACGGAATCGTAGAGGCCAACTCGCCAGGAATGATGTCAAATATTACCGCTGAGATTTTAGGTTGGGTTAGGTTAGGTTATATTACGTTATTGATGTATATAAAGGTCCCACGGAGACGTAGAGGCCAACTCGCCAGGAATGTTGTCGAATATTACAGCCGAGATGTTAGGTTGTGTTAGGTTAGGTTATATTACGTTATTGATGTATATAGATGTCCCACGAAGACGTAGAGGACAACAAGCCAGGAATGTGGTCAAATATTACCGCCGGGATGTTAGGTTGTGTTAGGTTAGGTTATATTACCTTATTGATGTATATAAAGGTCCCACGGAATCGTAGAGGCCAACAAGCCAGGAATGTGGTCAAATATTACCGCCGAGATGTTAGGTTGGGTTAGGTTAGGTTATATTACGTTATTGATGTATATGAAGGTCAAACGGAGACGTAGAGGCCAACTCGCCAGGAATGTTGTCGAATATTACAGCCGAGATGTTAGGTTGTGTTAGGTTAGGTTATATTACGTTATTGATGTATATGAAGGTCAAACGGAGACCTAGAGGCCAACTCGTCAGGAATGTTGTCAAATATTACCGCCGAGATGTTAGGTTGGGTTAGGTTAGGTTATATTACGTTATTGATGTATATAAATGTCCCACGAAGACGTAGAGGACAACAAGCCAGGAATGTGGTCAAATATTACCGCCGGGATGTTAGGTTCTGTTAAGTTAAGTTAAATTACGTTATTGATGTATATCAAGGTCAAACGGAGACCTAGAGGCCAACTCGTCAGGAATGTTGTCAAATATTACTGCCGAGAAGTTAGGTTGGGTTAGGTTAGGTTATATTACGTTATTGATGTATATAAAGGTCCCACGGAGACGTAGAGGACAACAAGCCAGGAATGTGGTCAAATATTACCGCCGGGATGTTAGGTTCGGTTAGGTTAGGTTATATTACGTTATTGATGTATATAGATGTCCCACGAAGACGTAGAGGACAACAAGCCAGGAATGTGGTCAAATATTACCGCCGGGATGTTAGGTTGTGTTAGGTTAGGTTATATTACGTTATTGATGTATATGAAGGTCAAACGGAGAACTAGAGGCCAACTCGTCAGGAATGTTGTCAAATATTACCGCCGAGAAGTTAGGTTGGGTTAGGTTAGGTTATATTACGTTATTGATGTATATAAAGGTCCCACGGAGACGTAGAGGACAACAAGCCAGGAATGTGGTCAAATATTACCGCCGGGATGTTAGGTTGGGTTAGGTTAGGTTATATTACGTTATTGATGTATGTAAAGGTCCCACGGAGACGTAGAGGCCAACTCGTCAGGAATGTTGTCAAATATTACCGCCGAGATGTTAGGTTGGGTTAGGTTAGGTTATATTACGTTATTGATGTATATAAATGTCCCACGAAGACGTAGAGGACAACAAGCCAGGAATGTAGTCAAATATTACCGCCGAAATGTTAGGTTGGGTTAGGTTAGGTTATATTACGTTATTGATGTATATAAAGGTCCCACGGAGACGTAGAGGCCAACTCGCCAGGAATGATGTCAAATATTACCGCCGAGATTTTAGGTTGGCTTAGGTTAGGTTATATTACGTTATTGATGTATATAAAGGTCCCACGGACACGTAGAGGCCAACAAGACAGGAATGTGGTCAAATATTACCGCCGAGATGTTAGGTTGGGTTAGGTTAGGTTATATTACGTTATTGATGTATATAAAGGTCCCACGGAGACGTAGGGGCCAACAAGCCAGGAATGATGTCAAATATTACCGCCGAGATTTTAGGTTGGGTTAGGTTAGGTTATATTACGTTATTGATGTATATAAAGGTCCCACGGAGACGTAGAGGCCAACAAGACAGGAATGTGGTCAAATATTACCGCCGCGATGTTAGGTTGGGTTAGGTTAGGTTATATTACGTTATTGATGTATATAAAGGTCCCACGGAGATGCAGAGGCCAACAAGACAGGAATCTGGTCAAATATTACCGCCGAGATGTTAGGTTGGGTTAGGTTAGGTTATATTACGTTATTGATGTATATAAAGGTCCCACGGAGACGTAGGGGCCAACAAGCCAGGAATGTTGTCAAATATTACCGCCGAGATGTTAGGTTGGGTTAGGTTAGGTTATATTACGTTATTGATGTATATAGATGTCCCACGAAGACGTAGAGGCCAACAAGACAGGAATGTGGTCAACTATTACCGCCGAGATGTTAGGTTGGGTTAGGTTAGGTTATATTACCTTATTGATGTATATAAAGGTCCCACGGAATCGTAGAGGCCAACTCGCCAGGAATGATGTCAAATATTACCGCTGAGATTTTAGGTTGGGTTAGGTTAGGTTATATTACGTTATTGATGTATATAAAGGTCCCACGGAGACGTAGAGGCCAACTCGCCAGGAATGTTGTCGAATATTACAGCCGAGATGTTAGGTTGTGTTAGGTTAGGTTATATTACGTTATTGATGTATATAGATGTCCCACGAAGACGTAGAGGACAACAAGCCAGGAATGTGGTCAAATATTACCGCCGGGATGTTAGGTTGTGTTAGGTTAGGTTATATTACGTTATTGATGTATATGAAGGTCAAACGGAGAACTAGAGGCCAACTCGTCAGGAATGTTGTCAAATATTACCGCCGAGATTTTAGGTTGGGTTAGGTTAGGTTATATTACGTTATTGATGTATATAAAGGTCCCACGGACACGTAGAGGCCAACAAGACAGGAATGTGGTCAAATATTACCGCCGAGATGTTAGGTTGGGTTAGGTTAGGTTATATTACGTTATTGATGTATATAAAGGTCCCACGGAGACGTAGGGGCCAACAAGCCAGGAATGATGTCAAATATTACCGCCGAGATTTTAGGTTGGGTTAGGTTAGGTTATATTACGTTATTGATGTATATAAAGGTCCCACGGAGACGTAGAGGCCAACAAGACAGGAATGTGGTCAAATATTACCGCCGCGATGTTAGGTTGGGTTAGGTTAGGTTATATTACGTTATTGATGTATATAAAGGTCCCACGGAGATGCAGAGGCCAACAAGACAGGAATCTGGTCAAATATTACCGCCGAGATGTTAGGTTGGGTTAGGTTAGGTTATATTACGTTATTGATGTATATAAAGGTCCCACGGAGACGTAGGGGCCAACAAGCCAGGAATGTTGTCAAATATTACCGCCGAGATGTTAGGTTGGGTTAGGTTAGGTTATATTACGTTATTGATGTATATAGATGTCCCACGAAGACGTAGAGGCCAACAAGACAGGAATGTGGTCAACTATTACCGCCGAGATGTTAGGTTGGGTTAGGTTAGGTTATATTACCTTATTGATGTATATAAAGGTCCCACGGAATCGTAGAGGCCAACTCGCCAGGAATGATGTCAAATATTACCGCTGAGATTTTAGGTTGGGTTAGGTTAGGTTATATTACGTTATTGATGTATATAAAGGTCCCACGGAGACGTAGAGGCCAACTCGCCAGGAATGTTGTCGAATATTACAGCCGAGATGTTAGGTTGTGTTAGGTTAGGTTATATTACGTTATTGATGTATATAGATGTCCCACGAAGACGTAGAGGACAACAAGCCAGGAATGTGGTCAAATATTACCGCCGGGATGTTAGGTTGTGTTAGGTTAGGTTATATTACGTTATTGATGTATATGAAGGTCAAACGGAGAACTAGAGGCCAACTCGTCAGGAATGTTGTCAAATATTACCGCCGAGAAGTTAGGTTGGGTTAGGTTAGGTTATATTACGTTATTGATGTATATAAAGGTCCCACGGAGATGCAGAGGCCAACAAGACAGGAATCTGGTCAAATATTACCGCCGAGATGTTAGGTTGGGTTAGGTTAGGTTATATTACGTTATTGATGTATATAAAGGTCCCACGGAGACGTAGGGGCCAACAAGCCAGGAATGTTGTCAAATATTACCGCCGAGATGTTAGGTTGGGTTAGGTTAGGTTATATTACGTTATTGATGTATATAGATGTCCCACGAAGACGTAGAGGACAACAAGCCAGGAATGTGGTCTAATATTACCGCCGGGATGTTAGGTTGTGTTAGGTTAGGTTATATTACGTTATTGATGTATATGAAGGTCAAACGGAGACCTAGAGGCCAACTCGTCAGGAATGTTGTCAAATATTACCGCCGAGAAGTTAGGTTGGGTTAGGTTAGGTTATATTACGTTATTGATGTATATAAAGGTCCCACGGCGACGTAGAGGACAACAAGCCAGGAATGTGGTCAAATATTACCGCCGGGATGTTAGGTTGGGTTAGGTTAGGTTATATTACGTTATTGATGTATATAAATGTCCCACGAAGATGTAGAGGACAACAAGCCAGGAATGTGGTCAAATATTACCGCCGGGATGTTAGGTTGGGTTAGGTTACGTTATACTACGTTATTGATGTAAATGATGGTCAAACGGAGACGTAGAGGCCAACTCGCCAGGAATGATGTCAAATATTACCGCAGAGATTTTAGGTTGGGTTAGGTTAGGTTATATTACGTTATTGATGTATATAAAGGTCCCACGTAGACGTAGAGGCCAACAAGACAGGAATGTGGTCAAATATTACCGCCGAGATGTTAGGTTGGGTTAGGTTAGGTTATATTACGTTATTGATGTATATAAAGGTCCCACGGAATCGTAGAGGCCAACTCGCCAGGAATGATGTCAAATATTACCGCTGAGATTTTAGGTTGGGTTAGGTTAGGTTATATTACGTTATTGATGTATATAAAGGTCCCACGGAGACGTAGAGGCCAACAAGACAAGAATGTGGTCAAATATTACCGCCGCGAATGTTAGGTTGGGTTAGGTTAAGTTATATTACGTTATTGATGTATATAAAGGTCCCACGTAGACGTAGAGGCCAACAAGCCAGGAATGTGGTCAAATATTACCGCCGAGATGTTAGGTTGGTTTAGGTTATGTTATATTACGTTATTGATGTATATAAAGGTCCCACGCAGACGTAGAGGCCAACAAGCCAGGAATGTGGTCAAATATTACCGCCGAGATGTTAGGTTGGGTTAGGTTAGGTTATATTACGTTATTGATGTATATGAAGGTCAAACGGAGACGTAGAGGCCAACTCGCCAGGAATGTTGTCGAATATTACAGCCGAGATGTTAGGTTGTGTTAGGTTAGGTTATATTACGTTATTGATGTATATGAAGGTCAAACGGAGACCTAGAGGCCAACTCGTCAGGAATGTTGTCAAATATTACCGCCGAGATGTTAGGTTGGGTTAGGTTAGGTTATATTACGTTATTGATGTATATAAATGTCCCACGAAGACGTAGAGGACAACAAGCCAGGAATGTGGTCAAATATTACCGCCGGGATGTTAGGTTCTGTTAAGTTAAGTTAAATTACGTTATTGATGTATATCAAGGTCAAACGGAGACCTAGAGGCCAACTCGTCAGGAATGTTGTCAAATATTACTGCCGAGAAGTTAGGTTGGGTTAGGTTAGGTTATATTACGTTATTGATGTATATAAAGGTCCCACGGAGACGTAGAGGACAACAAGCCAGGAATGTGGTCAAATATTACCGCCGGGATGTTAGGTTCGGTTAGGTTAGGTTATATTACGTTATTGATGTATATAGATGTCCCACGAAGACGTAGAGGACAACAAGCCAGGAATGTGGTCAAATATTACCGCCGGGATGTTAGGTTGTGTTAGGTTAGGTTATATTACGTTATTGATGTATATGAAGGTCAAACGGAGAACTAGAGGCCAACTCGTCAGGAATGTTGTCAAATATTACCGCCGAGAAGTTAGGTTGGGTTAGGTTAGGTTATATTACGTTATTGATGTATATAAAGGTCCCACGGAGACGTAGAGGACAACAAGCCAGGAATGTGGTCAAATATTACCGCCGGGATGTTAGGTTGGGTTAGGTTAGGTTATATTACGTTATTGATGTATGTAAAGGTCCCACGGAGACGTAGAGGCCAACTCGTCAGGAATGTTGTCAAATATTACCGCCGAGATGTTAGGTTGGGTTAGGTTAGGTTATATTACGTTATTGATGTATATAAATGTCCCACGAAGACGTAGAGGACAACAAGCCAGGAATGTAGTCAAATATTACCGCCGAAATGTTAGGTTGGGTTAGGTTAGGTTATATTACGTTATTGATGTATATAAAGGTCCCACGGAGACGTAGAGGCCAACTCGCCAGGAATGATGTCAAATATTACCGCCGAGATTTTAGGTTGGCTTAGGTTAGGTTATATTACGTTATTGATGTATATAAAGGTCCCACGGACACGTAGAGGCCAACAAGACAGGAATGTGGTCAAATATTACCGCCGAGATGTTAGGTTGGGTTAGGTTAGGTTATATTACGTTATTGATGTATATAAAGGTCCCACGGAGACGTAGGGGCCAACAAGCCAGGAATGATGTCAAATATTACCGCCGAGATTTTAGGTTGGGTTAGGTTAGGTTATATTACGTTATTGATGTATATAAAGGTCCCACGGAGACGTAGAGGCCAACAAGACAGGAATGTGGTCAAATATTACCGCCGCGATGTTAGGTTGGGTTAGGTTAGGTTATATTACGTTATTGATGTATATAAAGGTCCCACGGAGATGCAGAGGCCAACAAGACAGGAATCTGGTCAAATATTACCGCCGAGATGTTAGGTTGGGTTAGGTTAGGTTATATTACGTTATTGATGTATATAAAGGTCCCACGGAGACGTAGGGGCCAACAAGCCAGGAATGTTGTCAAATATTACCGCCGAGATGTTAGGTTGGGTTAGGTTAGGTTATATTACGTTATTGATGTATATAGATGTCCCACGAAGACGTAGAGGCCAACAAGACAGGAATGTGGTCAACTATTACCGCCGAGATGTTAGGTTGGGTTAGGTTAGGTTATATTACCTTATTGATGTATATAAAGGTCCCACGGAATCGTAGAGGCCAACTCGCCAGGAATGATGTCAAATATTACCGCTGAGATTTTAGGTTGGGTTAGGTTAGGTTATATTACGTTATTGATGTATATAAAGGTCCCACGGAGACGTAGAGGCCAACTCGCCAGGAATGTTGTCGAATATTACAGCCGAGATGTTAGGTTGTGTTAGGTTAGGTTATATTACGTTATTGATGTATATAGATGTCCCACGAAGACGTAGAGGACAACAAGCCAGGAATGTGGTCAAATATTACCGCCGGGATGTTAGGTTGTGTTAGGTTAGGTTATATTACGTTATTGATGTATATGAAGGTCAAACGGAGAACTAGAGGCCAACTCGTCAGGAATGTTGTCAAATATTACCGCCGAGATTTTAGGTTGGGTTAGGTTAGGTTATATTACGTTATTGATGTATATAAAGGTCCCACGGACACGTAGAGGCCAACAAGACAGGAATGTGGTCAAATATTACCGCCGAGATGTTAGGTTGGGTTAGGTTAGGTTATATTACGTTATTGATGTATATAAAGGTCCCACGGAGACGTAGGGGCCAACAAGCCAGGAATGATGTCAAATATTACCGCCGAGATTTTAGGTTGGGTTAGGTTAGGTTATATTACGTTATTGATGTATATAAAGGTCCCACGGAGACGTAGAGGCCAACAAGACAGGAATGTGGTCAAATATTACCGCCGCGATGTTAGGTTGGGTTAGGTTAGGTTATATTACGTTATTGATGTATATAAAGGTCCCACGGAGATGCAGAGGCCAACAAGACAGGAATCTGGTCAAATATTACCGCCGAGATGTTAGGTTGGGTTAGGTTAGGTTATATTACGTTATTGATGTATATAAAGGTCCCACGGAGACGTAGGGGCCAACAAGCCAGGAATGTTGTCAAATATTACCGCCGAGATGTTAGGTTGGGTTAGGTTAGGTTATATTACGTTATTGATGTATATAGATGTCCCACGAAGACGTAGAGGCCAACAAGACAGGAATGTGGTCAACTATTACCGCCGAGATGTTAGGTTGGGTTAGGTTAGGTTATATTACCTTATTGATGTATATAAAGGTCCCACGGAATCGTAGAGGCCAACTCGCCAGGAATGATGTCAAATATTACCGCTGAGATTTTAGGTTGGGTTAGGTTAGGTTATATTACGTTATTGATGTATATAAAGGTCCCACGGAGACGTAGAGGCCAACTCGCCAGGAATGTTGTCGAATATTACAGCCGAGATGTTAGGTTGTGTTAGGTTAGGTTATATTACGTTATTGATGTATATAGATGTCCCACGAAGACGTAGAGGACAACAAGCCAGGAATGTGGTCAAATATTACCGCCGGGATGTTAGGTTGTGTTAGGTTAGGTTATATTACCTTATTGATGTATATAAAGGTCCCACGGAATCGTAGAGGCCAACAAGCCAGGAATGTGGTCAAATATTACCGCCGAGATGTTAGGTTGGGTTAGGTTAGGTTATATTACGTTATTGATGTATATGAAGGTCAAACGGAGACGTAGAGGCCAACTCGCCAGGAATGTTGTCGAATATTACAGCCGAGATGTTAGGTTGTGTTAGGTTAGGTTATATTACGTTATTGATGTATATGAAGGTCAAACGGAGACCTAGAGGCCAACTCGTCAGGAATGTTGTCAAATATTACCGCCGAGATGTTAGGTTGGGTTAGGTTAGGTTATATTACGTTATTGATGTATATAAATGTCCCACGAAGACGTAGAGGACAACAAGCCAGGAATGTGGTCAAATATTACCGCCGGGATGTTAGGTTCTGTTAAGTTAAGTTAAATTACGTTATTGATGTATATCAAGGTCAAACGGAGACCTAGAGGCCAACTCGTCAGGAATGTTGTCAAATATTACTGCCGAGAAGTTAGGTTGGGTTAGGTTAGGTTATATTACGTTATTGATGTATATAAAGGTCCCACGGAGACGTAGAGGACAACAAGCCAGGAATGTGGTCAAATATTACCGCCGGGATGTTAGGTTCGGTTAGGTTAGGTTATATTACGTTATTGATGTATATAGATGTCCCACGAAGACGTAGAGGACAACAAGCCAGGAATGTGGTCAAATATTACCGCCGGGATGTTAGGTTGTGTTAGGTTAGGTTATATTACGTTATTGATGTATATGAAGGTCAAACGGAGAACTAGAGGCCAACTCGTCAGGAATGTTGTCAAATATTACCGCCGAGAAGTTAGGTTGGGTTAGGTTAGGTTATATTACGTTATTGATGTATATAAAGGTCCCACGGAGACGTAGAGGACAACAAGCCAGGAATGTGGTCAAATATTACCGCCGGGATGTTAGGTTGGGTTAGGTTAGGTTATATTACGTTATTGATGTATGTAAAGGTCCCACGGAGACGTAGAGGCCAACTCGTCAGGAATGTTGTCAAATATTACCGCCGAGATGTTAGGTTGGGTTAGGTTAGGTTATATTACGTTATTGATGTATATAAATGTCCCACGAAGACGTAGAGGACAACAAGCCAGGAATGTAGTCAAATATTACCGCCGAAATGTTAGGTTGGGTTAGGTTAGGTTATATTACGTTATTGATGTATATAAAGGTCCCACGGAGACGTAGAGGCCAACTCGCCAGGAATGATGTCAAATATTACCGCCGAGATTTTAGGTTGGCTTAGGTTAGGTTATATTACGTTATTGATGTATATAAAGGTCCCACGGACACGTAGAGGCCAACAAGACAGCAATGTGGTCAAATATTACCGCCGAGATGTTAGGTTGGGTTAGGTTAGGTTATATTACGTTATTGATGTATATAAAGGTCCCACGGAGACGTAGGGGCCAACAAGCCAGGAATGATGTCAAATATTACCGCCGAGATTTTAGGTTGGGTTAGGTTAGGTTATATTACGTTATTGATGTATATAAAGGTCCCACGGAGACGTAGAGGCCAACAAGACAGGAATGTGGTCAAATATTACCGCCGCGATGTTAGGTTGGGTTAGGTTAGGTTATATTACGTTATTGATGTATATAAAGGTCCCACGGAGATGCAGAGGCCAACAAGACAGGAATCTGGTCAAATATTACCGCCGAGATGTTAGGTTGGGTTAGGTTAGGTTATATTACGTTATTGATGTATATAAAGGTCCCACGGAGACGTAGGGGCCAACAAGCCAGGAATGTTGTCAAATATTACCGCCGAGATGTTAGGTTGGGTTAGGTTAGGTTATATTACGTTATTGATGTATATAGATGTCCCACGAAGACGTAGAGGCCAACAAGACAGGAATGTGGTCAACTATTACCGCCGAGATGTTAGGTTGGGTTAGGTTAGGTTATATTACCTTATTGATGTATATAAAGGTCCCACGGAATCGTAGAGGCCAACTCGCCAGGAATGATGTCAAATATTACCGCTGAGATTTTAGGTTGGGTTAGGTTAGGTTATATTACGTTATTGATGTATATAAAGGTCCCACGGAGACGTAGAGGCCAACTCGCCAGGAATGTTGTCGAATATTACAGCCGAGATGTTAGGTTGTGTTAGGTTAGGTTATATTACGTTATTGATGTATATAGATGTCCCACGAAGACGTAGAGGACAACAAGCCAGGAATGTGGTCAAATATTACCGCCGGGATGTTAGGTTGTGTTAGGTTAGGTTATATTACGTTATTGATGTATATGAAGGTCAAACGGAGAACTAGAGGCCAACTCGTCAGGAATGTTGTCAAATATTACCGCCGAGATTTTAGGTTGGGTTAGGTTAGGTTATATTACGTTATTGATGTATATAAAGGTCCCACGGACACGTAGAGGCCAACAAGACAGGAATGTGGTCAAATATTACCGCCGAGATGTTAGGTTGGGTTAGGTTAGGTTATATTACGTTATTGATGTATATAAAGGTCCCACGGAGACGTAGGGGCCAACAAGCCAGGAATGATGTCAAATATTACCGCCGAGATTTTAGGTTGGGTTAGGTTAGGTTATATTACGTTATTGATGTATATAAAGGTCCCACGGAGACGTAGAGGCCAACAAGACAGGAATGTGGTCAAATATTACCGCCGCGATGTTAGGTTGGGTTAGGTTAGGTTATATTACGTTATTGATGTATATAAAGGTCCCACGGAGATGCAGAGGCCAACAAGACAGGAATCTGGTCAAATATTACCGCCGAGATGTTAGGTTGGGTTAGGTTAGGTTATATTACGTTATTGATGTATATAAAGGTCCCACGGAGACGTAGGGGCCAACAAGCCAGGAATGTTGTCAAATATTACCGCCGAGATGTTAGGTTGGGTTAGGTTAGGTTATATTACGTTATTGATGTATATAGATGTCCCACGAAGACGTAGAGGCCAACAAGACAGGAATGTGGTCAACTATTACCGCCGAGATGTTAGGTTGGGTTAGGTTAGGTTATATTACCTTATTGATGTATATAAAGGTCCCACGGAATCGTAGAGGCCAACTCGCCAGGAATGATGTCAAATATTACCGCTGAGATTTTAGGTTGGGTTAGGTTAGGTTATATTACGTTATTGATGTATATAAAGGTCCCACGGAGACGTAGAGGCCAACTCGCCAGGAATGTTGTCGAATATTACAGCCGAGATGTTAGGTTGTGTTAGGTTAGGTTATATTACGTTATTGATGTATATAGATGTCCCACGAAGACGTAGAGGACAACAAGCCAGGAATGTGGTCAAATATTACCGCCGGGATGTTAGGTTGTGTTAGGTTAGGTTATATTACGTTATTGATGTATATGAAGGTCAAACGGAGAACTAGAGGCCAACTCGTCAGGAATGTTGTCAAATATTACCGCCGAGAAGTTAGGTTGGGTTAGGTTAGGTTATATTACGTTATTGATGTATATAAAGGTCCCACGGAGATGCAGAGGCCAACAAGACAGGAATCTGGTCAAATATTACCGCCGAGATGTTAGGTTGGGTTAGGTTAGGTTATATTACGTTATTGATGTATATAAAGGTCCCACGGAGACGTAGGGGCCAACAAGCCAGGAATGTTGTCAAATATTACCGCCGAGATGTTAGGTTGGGTTAGGTTAGGTTATATTACGTTATTGATGTATATAGATGTCCCACGAAGACGTAGAGGACAACAAGCCAGGAATGTGGTCTAATATTACCGCCGGGATGTTAGGTTGTGTTAGGTTAGGTTATATTACGTTATTGATGTATATGAAGGTCAAACGGAGACCTAGAGGCCAACTCGTCAGGAATGTTGTCAAATATTACCGCCGAGAAGTTAGGTTGGGTTAGGTTAGGTTATATTACGTTATTGATGTATATAAAGGTCCCACGGAGACGTAGAGGACAACAAGCCAGGAATGTGGTCAAATATTACCGCCGGGATGTTAGGTTGGGTTAGGTTAGGTTATATTACGTTATTGATGTATATAAATGTCCCACGAAGATGTAGAGGACAACAAGCCAGGAATGTGGTCAAATATTACCGCCGGGATGTTAGGTTGGGTTAGGTTACGTTATACTACGTTATTGATGTAAATGATGGTCAAACGGAGACGTAGAGGCCAACTCGCCAGGAATGATGTCAAATATTACCGCAGAGATTTTAGGTTGGGTTAGGTTAGGTTATATTACGTTATTGATGTATATAAAGGTCCCACGTAGACGTAGAGGCCAACAAGACAGGAATGTGGTCAAATATTACCGCCGAGATGTTAGGTTGGGTTAGGTTAGGTTATATTACGTTATTGATGTATATAAAGGTCCCACGGAATCGTAGAGGCCAACTCGCCAGGAATGATGTCAAATATTACCGCTGAGATTTTAGGTTGGGTTAGGTTAGGTTATATTACGTTATTGATGTATATAAAGGTCCCACGGAGACGTAGAGGCCAACAAGACAAGAATGTGGTCAAATATTACCGCCGCGAATGTTAGGTTGGGTTAGGTTAAGTTATATTACGTTATTGATGTATATAAAGGTCCCACGTAGACGTAGAGGCCAACAAGCCAGGAATGTGGTCAAATATTACCGCCGAGATGTTAGGTTGGTTTAGGTTATGTTATATTACGTTATTGATGTATATAAAGGTCCCACGCAGACGTAGAGGCCAACAAGCCAGGAATGTGGTCAAATATTACCGCCGAGATGTTAGGTTGGGTTAGGTTAGGTTATATTACGTTATTGATGTATATGAAGGTCAAACGGAGACGTAGAGGCCAACTCGCCAGGAATGTTGTCGAATATTACAGCCGAGATGTTAGGTTGTGTTAGGTTAGGTTATATTACGTTATTGATGTATATGAAGGTCAAACGGAGACCTAGAGGCCAACTCGTCAGGAATGTTGTCAAATATTACCGCCGAGATGTTAGGTTGGGTTAGGTTAGGTTATATTACGTTATTGATGTATATAAATGTCCCACGAAGACGTAGAGGACAACAAGCCAGGAATGTGGTCAAATATTACCGCCGGGATGTTAGGTTCTGTTAAGTTAAGTTAAATTACGTTATTGATGTATATCAAGGTCAAACGGAGACCTAGAGGCCAACTCGTCAGGAATGTTGTCAAATATTACTGCCGAGAAGTTAGGTTGGGTTAGGTTAGGTTATATTACGTTATTGATGTATATAAAGGTCCCACGTAGACGTAGAGGCCAACAAGCCAGGAATGTGGTCAAATATTACCGCCGAGATGTTAGGTTGGTTTAGGTTATGTTATATTACGTTATTGATGTATATAAAGGTCCCACGCAGACGTAGAGGCCAACAAGCCAGGAATGTGGTCAACTATTACCGCCGAGATGTTAGGTTGGGTTAGGTTAGGTTATATTACCTTATTGATGTATATAAAGGTCCCACGGAATCGTAGAGGCCAACTCGCCAGGAATGATGTCAAATATTACCGCTGAGATTTTAGGTTGGGTTAGGTTAGGTTATATTACGTTATTGATGTATATAAAGGTCCCACGGAGACGTAGAGGCCAACTCGCCAGGAATGTTGTCGAATATTACAGCCGAGATGTTAGGTTGTGTTAGGTTAGGTTATATTACGTTATTGATGTATATAGATGTCCCACGAAGACGTAGAGGACAACAAGCCAGGAATGTGGTCAAATATTACCGCCGGGATGTTAGGTTGTGTTAGGTTAGGTTATATTACGTTATTGATGTATATGAAGGTCAAACGGAGAACTAGAGGCCAACTCGTCAGGAATGTTGTCAAATATTACCGCCGAGATTTTAGGTTGGGTTAGGTTAGGTTATATTACGTTATTGATGTATATAAAGGTCCCACGGACACGTAGAGGCCAACAAGACAGGAATGTGGTCAAATATTACCGCCGAGATGTTAGGTTGGGTTAGGTTAGGTTATATTACGTTATTGATGTATATAAAGGTCCCACGGAGACGTAGGGGCCAACAAGCCAGGAATGATGTCAAATATTACCGCCGAGATTTTAGGTTGGGTTAGGTTAGGTTATATTACGTTATTGATGTATATAAAGGTCCCACGGAGACGTAGAGGCCAACAAGACAGGAATGTGGTCAAATATTACCGCCGCGATGTTAGGTTGGGTTAGGTTAGGTTATATTACGTTATTGATGTATATAAAGGTCCCACGGAGATGCAGAGGCCAACAAGACAGGAATCTGGTCAAATATTACCGCCGAGATGTTAGGTTGGGTTAGGTTAGGTTATATTACGTTATTGATGTATATAAAGGTCCCACGGAGACGTAGGGGCCAACAAGCCAGGAATGTTGTCAAATATTACCGCCGAGATGTTAGGTTGGGTTAGGTTAGGTTATATTACGTTATTGATGTATATAGATGTCCCACGAAGACGTAGAGGCCAACAAGACAGGAATGTGGTCAACTATTACCGCCGAGATGTTAGGTTGGGTTAGGTTAGGTTATATTACCTTATTGATGTATATAAAGGTCCCACGGAATCGTAGAGGCCAACTCGCCAGGAATGATGTCAAATATTACCGCTGAGATTTTAGGTTGGGTTAGGTTAGGTTATATTACGTTATTGATGTATATAAAGGTCCCACGGAGACGTAGAGGCCAACTCGCCAGGAATGTTGTCGAATATTACAGCCGAGATGTTAGGTTGTGTTAGGTTAGGTTATATTACGTTATTGATGTATATAGATGTCCCACGAAGACGTAGAGGACAACAAGCCAGGAATGTGGTCAAATATTACCGCCGGGATGTTAGGTTGTGTTAGGTTAGGTTATATTACGTTATTGATGTATATGAAGGTCAAACGGAGAACTAGAGGCCAACTCGTCAGGAATGTTGTCAAATATTACCGCCGAGAAGTTAGGTTGGGTTAGGTTAGGTTATATTACGTTATTGATGTATATAAAGGTCCCACGGAGATGCAGAGGCCAACAAGACAGGAATCTGGTCAAATATTACCGCCGAGATGTTAGGTTGGGTTAGGTTAGGTTATATTACGTTATTGATGTATATAAAGGTCCCACGGAGACGTAGGGGCCAACAAGCCAGGAATGTTGTCAAATATTACCGCCGAGATGTTAGGTTGGGTTAGGTTAGGTTATATTACGTTATTGATGTATATAGATGTCCCACGAAGACGTAGAGGACAACAAGCCAGGAATGTGGTCTAATATTACCGCCGGGATGTTAGGTTGTGTTAGGTTAGGTTATATTACGTTATTGATGTATATGAAGGTCAAACGGAGACCTAGAGGCCAACTCGTCAGGAATGTTGTCAAATATTACCGCCGAGAAGTTAGGTTGGGTTAGGTTAGGTTATATTACGTTATTGATGTATATAAAGGTCCCACGGAGACGTAGAGGACAACAAGCCAGGAATGTGGTCAAATATTACCGCCGGGATGTTAGGTTGGGTTAGGTTAGGTTATATTACGTTATTGATGTATATAAATGTCCCACGAAGATGTAGAGGACAACAAGCCAGGAATGTGGTCAAATATTACCGCCGGGATGTTAGGTTGGGTTAGGTTACGTTATACTACGTTATTGATGTAAATGATGGTCAAACGGAGACGTAGAGGCCAACTCGCCAGGAATGATGTCAAATATTACCGCAGAGATTTTAGGTTGGGTTAGGTTAGGTTATATTACGTTATTGATGTATATAAAGGTCCCACGTAGACGTAGAGGCCAACAAGACAGGAATGTGGTCAAATATTACCGCCGAGATGTTAGGTTGGGTTAGGTTAGGTTATATTACGTTATTGATGTATATAAAGGTCCCACGGAATCGTAGAGGCCAACTCGCCAGGAATGATGTCAAATATTACCGCTGAGATTTTAGGTTGGGTTAGGTTAGGTTATATTACGTTATTGATGTATATAAAGGTCCCACGGAGACGTAGAGGCCAACAAGACAAGAATGTGGTCAAATATTACCGCCGCGAATGTTAGGTTGGGTTAGGTTAAGTTATATTACGTTATTGATGTATATAAAGGTCCCACGTAGACGTAGAGGCCAACAAGCCAGGAATGTGGTCAAATATTACCGCCGAGATGTTAGGTTGGTTTAGGTTATGTTATATTACGTTATTGATGTATATAAAGGTCCCACGCAGACGTAGAGGCCAACAAGCCAGGAATGTGGTCAAATATTACCGCCGAGATGTTAGGTTGGGTTAGGTTAGGTTATATTACGTTATTGATGTATATGAAGGTCAAACGGAGACGTAGAGGCCAACTCGCCAGGAATGTTGTCGAATATTACAGCCGAGATGTTAGGTTGTGTTAGGTTAGGTTATATTACGTTATTGATGTATATGAAGGTCAAACGGAGACCTAGAGGCCAACTCGTCAGGAATGTTGTCAAATATTACCGCCGAGATGTTAGGTTGGGTTAGGTTAGGTTATATTACGTTATTGATGTATATAAATGTCCCACGAAGACGTAGAGGACAACAAGCCAGGAATGTGGTCAAATATTACCGCCGGGATGTTAGGTTCTGTTAAGTTAAGTTAAATTACGTTATTGATGTATATCAAGGTCAAACGGAGACCTAGAGGCCAACTCGTCAGGAATGTTGTCAAATATTACTGCCGAGAAGTTAGGTTGGGTTAGGTTAGGTTATATTACGTTATTGATGTATATAAAGGTCCCACGGAGACGTAGAGGACAACAAGCCAGGAATGTGGTCAAATATTACCGCCGGGATGTTAGGTTCGGTTAGGTTAGGTTATATTACGTTATTGATGTATATAGATGTCCCACGAAGACGTAGAGGACAACAAGCCAGGAATGTGGTCAAATATTACCGCCGGGATGTTAGGTTGTGTTAGGTTAGGTTATATTACGTTATTGATGTATATGAAGGTCAAACGGAGAACTAGAGGCCAACTCGTCAGGAATGTTGTCAAATATTACCGCCGAGAAGTTAGGTTGGGTTAGGTTAGGTTATATTACGTTATTGATGTATATAAAGGTCCCACGGAGACGTAGAGGACAACAAGCCAGGAATGTGGTCAAATATTACCGCCGGGATGTTAGGTTGGGTTAGGTTAGGTTATATTACGTTATTGATGTATGTAAAGGTCCCACGGAGACGTAGAGGCCAACTCGTCAGGAATGTTGTCAAATATTACCGCCGAGATGTTAGGTTGGGTTAGGTTAGGTTATATT
Source organism: Xylocopa violacea (assembly GCA_963969225.1). NCBI lineage: Eukaryota > Metazoa > Arthropoda > Insecta > Hymenoptera > Apidae > Xylocopa > Xylocopa violacea. The sequence goes on along the minus strand of CAXAJV010000306.1, from coordinate 3,078,420 downwards.
ACGTTATTGATGTATATAAATGTCCCACGAAGACGTAGAGGACAACAAGCCAGGAATGTAGTCAAATATTACCGCCGAAATGTTAGGTTGGGTTAGGTTAGGTTATATTACGTTATTGATGTATATAAAGGTCCCACGGAGACGTAGAGGCCAACTCGCCAGGAATGATGTCAAATATTACCGCCGCGATGTTAGGTTGGGTTAGGTTAGGTTATATTACGTTATTGATGTATATAAAGGTCCCACGGAGATGCAGAGGCCAACAAGACAGGAATCTGGTCAAATATTACCGCCGAGATGTTAGGTTGGGTTAGGTTAGGTTATATTACGTTATTGATGTATATAAAGGTCCCACGGAGACGTAGGGGCCAACAAGCCAGGAATGTTGTCAAATATTACCGCCGAGATGTTAGGTTGGGTTAGGTTAGGTTATATTACGTTATTGATGTATATAGATGTCCCACGAAGACGTAGAGGCCAACAAGACAGGAATGTGGTCAACTATTACCGCCGAGATGTTAGGTTGGGTTAGGTTAGGTTATATTACCTTATTGATGTATATAAAGGTCCCACGGAATCGTAGAGGCCAACTCGCCAGGAATGATGTCAAATATTACCGCTGAGATTTTAGGTTGGGTTAGGTTAGGTTATATTACGTTATTGATGTATATAAAGGTCCCACGGAGACGTAGAGGCCAACTCGCCAGGAATGTTGTCGAATATTACAGCCGAGATGTTAGGTTGTGTTAGGTTAGGTTATATTACGTTATTGATGTATATAGATGTCCCACGAAGACGTAGAGGACAACAAGCCAGGAATGTGGTCAAATATTACCGCCGGGATGTTAGGTTGTGTTAGGTTAGGTTATATTACGTTATTGATGTATATGAAGGTCAAACGGAGAACTAGAGGCCAACTCGTCAGGAATGTTGTCAAATATTACCGCCGAGAAGTTAGGTTGGGTTAGGTTAGGTTATATTACGTTATTGATGTATATAAAGGTCCCACGGAGATGCAGAGGCCAACAAGACAGGAATCTGGTCAAATATTACCGCCGAGATGTTAGGTTGGGTTAGGTTAGGTTATATTACGTTATTGATGTATATAAAGGTCCCACGGAGACGTAGGGGTCAACAAGCCAGGAATGTTGTCAAATATTACCGCCGAGATGTTAGGTTGGGTTAGGTTAGGTTATATTACGTTATTGATGTATATAGATGTCCCACGAAGACGTAGAGGACAACAAGCCAGGAATGTGGTCTAATATTACCGCCGGGATGTTAGGTTGTGTTAGGTTAGGTTATATTACGTTATTGATGTATATGAAGGTCAAACGGAGACCTAGAGGCCAACTCGTCAGGAATGTTGTCAAATATTACCGCCGAGAAGTTAGGTTGGGTTAGGTTAGGTTATATTACGTTATTGATGTATATAAAGGTCCCACGGAGACGTAGAGGACAACAAGCCAGGAATGTGGTCAAATATTACCGCCGGGATGTTAGGTTGGGTTAGGTTAGGTTATATTACGTTATTGATGTATATAAATGTCCCACGAAGATGTAGAGGACAACAAGCCAGGAATGTGGTCAAATATTACCGCCGGGATGTTAGGTTGGGTTAGGTTACGTTATATTACGTTATTGATGTATATGATGGTCAAACGGAGACGTAGAGGCCAACTCGCCAGGAATGATGTCAAATATTACCGCAGAGATTTTAGGTTGGGTTAGGTTAGGTTATATTACGTTATTGATGTATATAAAGGTCCCACGTAGACGTAGAGGCCAACAAGACAGGAATGTGGTCAAATATTACCGCCGAGATGTTAGGTTGGGTTAGGTTAGGTTATATTACGTTATTGATGTATATAAAGGTCCCACGGAATCGTAGAGGCCAACTCGCCAGGAATGATGTCAAATATTACCGCTGAGATTTTAGGTTGGGTTAGGTTAGGTTATATTACGTTATTGATGTATATAAAGGTCCCACGGAGACGTAGAGGCCAACAAGACAAGAATGTGGTCAAATATTACCGCCGCGAATGTTAGGTTGGGTTAGGTTAGGTTATATTACGTTATTGATGTATATAAAGGTCCCACGTAGACGTAGAGGCCAACAAGCCAGGAATGTGGTCAAATATTACCGCCGAGATGTTAGGTTGGTTTAGGTTATGTTATATTACGTTATTGATGTATATAAAGGTCCCACGCAGACGTAGAGGCCAACAAGCCAGGAATGTGGTCAAATATTACCGCCGAGATGTTAGGTTGGGTTAGGTTAGGTTATATTACGTTATTGATGTATATGAAGGTCAAACGGAGACGTAGAGGCCAACTCGCCAGGAATGTTGTCGAATATTACAGCCGAGATGTTAGGTTGTGTTAGGTTAGGTTATATTACGTTATTGATGTATATGAAGGTCAAACGGAGACCTAGAGGCCAACTCGTCAGGAATGTTGTCAAATATTACCGCCGAGATGTTAGGTTGGGTTAGGTTAGGTTATATTACGTTATTGATGTATATAAATGTCCCACGAAGACGTAGAGGACAACAAGCCAGGAATGTGGTCAAATATTACCGCCGGGATGTTAGGTTGTGTTAAGTTAAGTTAAATTACGTTATTGATGTATATCAAGGTCAAACGGAGACCTAGAGGCCAACTCGTCAGGAATGTTGTCAAATATTACTGCCGAGAAGTTAGGTTGGGTTAGGTTAGGTTATATTACGTTATTGATGTATATAAAGGTCCCACGGAGACGTAGAGGACAACAAGCCAGGAATGTGGTCAAATATTACCGCCGGGATGTTAGGTTGGGTTAGGTTAGGTTATATTACGTTATTGATGTATATAGATGTCCCACGAAGACGTAGAGGACAACAAGCCAGGAATGTGGTCAAATATTACCGCCGGGATGTTAGGTTGTGTTAGGTTAGGTTATATTACGTTATTGATGTATATGAAGGTCAAACGGAGTACTAGAGGCCAACTCGTCAGGAATGTTGTCAAATATTACCGCCGAGAAGTTAGGTTGGGTTAGGTTAGGTTATATTACGTTATTGATGTATATAAAGGTCCCACGGAGACGTAGAGGACAACAAGCCAGGAATGTGGTCAAATATTACCGCCGGGATGTTAGGTTGGGTTAGGTTAGGTTATATTACGTTATTGATGTATGTAAAGGTCCCACGGAGACGTAGAGGCCAACTCGTCAGGAATGTTGTCAAATATTACCGCCGAGATGTTAGGTTGGGTTAGGTTAGGTTATATTACGTTATTGATGTATATAAATGTCCCACGAAGACGTAGAGGACAACAAGCCAGGAATGTGGTCAAATATTACCGCCGGGATGTTAGGTTGGGTTAGGTTACGTTATATTACGTTATTGATGTATATGATGGTCAAACGGAGACGTAGAGGCCAACTCGCCAGGAATGATGTCAAATATTACCGCAGAGATTTTAGGTTGGGTTAGGTTAGGTTATATTACGTTATTGATGTATATAAAGGTCCCACGGAGACGTAGAGGCCAACAAGACAGGAATGTGGTCAAATGTTACCGCCGAGATGTTAGGTTGGGTTAGGTTAGGTTATATTACGTTATTGATGTATATAAAGGTCCCACGGAGACGTAGGGGCCAAAAAGCCAGGAATGTTGTCAAATATTACCGCCGAGATGTTAGGTTGGGTTAGGTTAGGTTATATTACGTTATTGATGTATATAGATGTCCCACGAAGACGTAGAGGACAACAAGCCAGGAATGTGGTCAAATATTACCGCCGGGATGTTAGGTTGTGTTAGGTTAGGTTATATTACGTTATTGATGTATATGAAGGTCAAACGGAGACCTAGAGGCCAACTCGTCAGGAATGTTGTCAAATATTACCGCCGAGAAGTTTGGTTCGGTTAGGTTAGGTTATATTACGTTATTGATGTATATAAAGGTCCCTCGGAGACGTAGAGGCCAACAAGCCAGGAATGTGGTCAAATATTACCGCCGAGATTTTAGGTTGGGTTAGGTTAGGTTATATTACGTTATTGATGTATATGATGGTCAAACGGAGACGTAGAGGCCAACTCGCCAGGAATGATGTCAAATATTACCGCCGAGATGTTAGGTTGGTTTAGGTTATGTTATATTACGTTATTGATGTATATAAAGGTCCGACGCAGACGTAGATGCCAACAAGCCAGGAATGTGGTCAAATATTACCGCCGAGATGTTAGGTTGGGTTAGGTTAGGTTATATTACGATATTGATGTATATGATGGTCAAACGGAGACGTAGAGGCCAACTCGCCAGGAATGATGTCAAATATTACCGCAGAGATTTTAGGTTGGGTTAGGTTAGGTTATATTACGTTATTGATGTATATAAATGTCCCACGAAGACGTAGAGGACAACAAGCCAGGAATGTGGTCAAATATTACCGCCGGGATGTTAGGTTGGGTTAGGTTAGGTTATATTACGTTATTGATGTATATAAAGGTCCCACGGAGACGTAGAGGCCAACAAGACAGGAATCTGGTCAAATATTACCGCCGAGATGTTAGGTTGGGTTAGGTTAGGTTATATTACGTTATTGATGTATATAAAGGTCCCACGGAGACGTAGGGTCCAACAAGCCAGGAATGTTGTCAAATATTACCGCCGAGATGTTAGGTTGGGTTAGGTTAGGTTATATTACGTTATTGATGTATATAGATGTCCCACGAAGACGTAGAGGACAACAAGCCAGGAATGTGGTCAAATATTACCGCCGGGATGTTAGGTTGTGTTAGGTTAGGTTATATTACGTTATTGATGTATATGAAGGTCAAACGGAGAACTAGAGGCCAACTCGTCAGGAATGTTGTCAAATATTACCGCCGAGAAGTTAGGTTGGTTTAGGTTAGGTTATATTACGTTATTGATGTATATAAAGGTCCCACGGAGACGTAGAGGACAACAAGTCAGGAATGTGGTCAAATATTACCGCCGGGATGTTAGGTTGGGTTAGGTTAGGTTATATTACGCTATTGATGTATATAAAGGTCCCACGGAGACGTAGAGGCAACAAGACAGGAATGTGGTCAAATATTACCGCCGAGATGTTAGGTTGGGTTAGGGTAGGTTATATTACGTTATTGATGTATATAAAGGTCCCACGGAGACGTAGGGGCCAACAAGCCAGGAATGTGTTCAAATATTACCTCCGAGATGTTAGGTTGTGTTAGGTTAGGTTATATTACGTTATTGATGTATATAAAGGTCCCTCGGAGACGTAGAGGCCAACAAGCCAGGAATGTGGTCAAATATTACCGCCGAGATTTTAGGTTGGGTTAGGTTAGGTTATATTACGTTATTGATGTATATAGATGTCCCACGAAGACGTAGAGGACAACAAGCCAGGAATGTGGTCAAATATTACCGCCGGGATGTTAGGTTGTGTTAGGTTAGGTTATATTACGTTATTGATGTATATGAAGGTCAAACGGAGAACTAGAGGCCAACTCGTCAGGAATGTTGTCAAATATTACCGGCGAGAAGTTAGGTTGGGTTAGGTTAGGTTATATTACGTTATTGATGTATATAAAGGTCCCACGGAGACGTAGGGGCCAACAAGCCAGGAATGTGGTCAAATATTACCTCCGAGATGTTAGGTTGTGTTAGGTTAGGTTATATTACGTTATTGATGTATATAAAGGTCCCTCGGAGACGTAGAGGCCAACAAGCCAGGAATGTGGTCAAATATTACCGCCGAGATTTTAGGTTGGGTTAGGTTAGGTTATATTACGTTATTGATGTATATAGATGTCCCACGAAGACGTAGAGGACAACAAGCCAGGAATGTGGTCAAATATTACCGCCGGGATGTTAGGTTGTGTTAGGTTAGGTTATATTACGTTGTTGATGTATATGAAGGTCAAACGGAGAACTAGAGGCCAACTCGTCAGGAATGTTGTCAAATATTACCGCCGAGATTTTAGGTTGGGTTAGGTTAGGTTGTATTACGTATTCATGTATATGATGGTCAAACGGAGACGTAGAGGCCAACTCGCCATGAATGATGTCAAATATTACCGCCGAGATGTTAGGTTGGTTTAGGTTATGTTATATTACGTTATTGATGTATATAAAGGTCCCACGCAGACGTAGAGGACAACAAGCCAGGAATGTGGTCAAATATTACCTCCGAGATGTTAGGTTGTGTTAGGTTAGGTTATATTACGTTATTGATGTATATAAAGGTCCCTCGGAGACGTAGAGGCCAACAAGCCAGGAATGTGGTCAAATATTACCGCCGAGATTTTAGGTTGGGTTAGGTTAGGTTATATTACGTTATTGATGTATATAGATGTCCCACGAAGACGTAGAGGACAACAAGCCAGGAATGTGGTCAAATATTACCGCCGGGATGTTAGGTTGTGTTAGGTTAGGTTATATTACGTTATTGATGTATATGAAGGTCAAACGGAGAACTAGTGGCCAACTCGTCAGGAATGTTGTCAAATATTACCGCCGAGAAGTTAGGTTGGGTTAGGTTAGGTTATATTACGTTATTGATGTATATAAAGGTCCCATGGAGACGTAGAGGACAACAAGCCAGGAATGTGGTCAAATATTACCGCCGGGATGTTAGGTTGGGTTAGGTTAGGTTATATTACGTTATTGATGTATATAAAGGTCCCACGGAGACGTAGAGGCAACAAGACAGGAATGTGGTCAAATATTACCGCCGAGATGTTAGGTTGGGTTAGGTTAGGTTATATTACGTTATTGATGTATATAAAGGTCCCACGGAGACGTAGGGGCCAACAAGCCAGGAATGTGGTCAAATATTACCTCCGAGATGTTAGGTTGGGTTAGGTTAGGTTATATTACGTTATTGATGTATATAAAGGTCCCTCGGAGACGTAGAGGCCAACAAGCCAGGAATGTGGTCAAATATTACCGCCGAGATTTTAGGTTGGGTTAGGTTAGGTTGTATTACGTTATTCATGTATATGATGGTCAAACGGAGACGTAGAGGCCAACTCGCCATGAATGATGTCAAATATTACCGCCGAGATGTTAGGTTGGTTTAGGTTATGTTATATTACGTTATTGATGTATATAAAGGTCCCACGCAGACGTAGAGGACAACAAGCCAGGAATGTGGTCAAATATTACCGCCGGGATGTTAGGTTGGGTTAGGTTACGTTATATTACGTTATTGATGTATATGATGGTCAAACGGAGACGTAGAGGCCAACTCGCCAGGAATGATGTCAAATATTACCGCAGAGATTTTAGGTTGGGTTAGGTTAGGTTATATTACGTTATTGATGTATATAAAGGTCCCACGGAGACGTAGAGGCCAACAAGACAGGAATGTGGTCAAATATTACCGCCGAGATGTTAGGTTGGGTTAGGTTAGGTTATATTACGTTATTGATGTATATGAAGGTCAAACGGAGACGTAGAGGCCAACTCGCCAGGAATGTTGTCGAATATTACAGCCGAGATGTTTGGTTGTGTTAGGTTAGGTTATATTACGTTATTGATGTATATGAAGGTCAAACGGAGACCTAGAGGCCAACTCGTCAGGAATGTTGTCAAATATTACCGCCGGGATGTTAGGTTGGGTTAGGTTAGGTTATATTACGTTATTGATGTATATAAAGGTCCCACGGAGACGTAGAGGCAACAAGACAGGAATGTGGTCAAATATTACCGCCGAGATGTTAGGTTGGGTTAGGTTAGGTTATATTACGTTATTGATGTATATAAAGGTCCCACGGAGACGTAGGGGCCAACAAGCCAGGAATGTGGTCAAATATTACCTCCGAGATGTTAGGTTGGGTTAGGTTAGGTTATATTACGTTATTGATGTATATAAAGGTCCCTCGGAGACGTAGAGGCCAACAAGCCAGGAATGTGGTCAAATATTACCGCCGAGATTTTAGGTTGGGTTAGGTTAGGTTGTATTACGTTATTCATGTATATGATGGTCAAACGGAGACGTAGAGGCCAACTCGCCATGAATGATGTCAAATATTACCGCCGAGATGTTAGGTTGGTTTAGGTTATGTTATATTACGTTATTGATGTATATAAAGGTCCCACGCAGACGTAGAGGACAACAAGCCAGGAATGTGGTCAAATATTACCGCCGGGATGTTAGGTTGGGTTAGGTTAGGTTATATTACGTTATTGATGTATATAGATGTCCCACGAAGACGTAGAGGACAACAAGCCAGGAATGTGGTCAAATATTACCGCCGGGATGTTAGGTTGTGTTAGGTTAGGTTATATTACGTTATTGATGTATATGAAGGTCAAACGGAGAACTAGAGGCCAACTCGTCAGGAATGTTGTCAAATATTACCGCCGAGAAGTTGGGTTGGGTTAGGTTAGGTTATATTACGTTATTGATGTATATGAAGGTCAAACGGAGACCTAGAGGCCAACTCGTCAGGAATGTTGTCAAATATTACCGCCGAGATGTTAGGTTGGGTTAGGTTAGGTTATATTACGTTATTGATGTATATAAATGTCCCACGAAGACGTAGAGGACAACAAGCCAGGAATGTGGTCAAATATTACCGCCGGGATGTTAGGTTGTGTTAAGTTAAGTTAAATTACGTTATTGATGTATATCAAGGTCAAACGGAGACCTAGAGGCCAACTCGTCAGGAATGTTGTCAAATATTACTGCCGAGAAGTTAGGTTGGGTTAGGTTAGGTTATATTACGTTATTGATGTATATAAAGGTCCCACGGAGACGTAGAGGACAACAAGCCAGGAATGTGGTCAAATATTACCGCCGGGATGTTAGGTTGGGTTAGGTTAGGTTATATTACGTTATTGATGTATATAGATGTCCCACGAAGACGTAGAGGACAACAAGCCAGGAATGTGGTCAAATATTACCGCCGGGATGTTAGGTTGTGTTAGGTTAGGTTATATTACGTTATTGATGTATATGAAGGTCAAACGGAGAACTAGAGGCCAACTCGTCAGGAATGTTGTCAAATATTACCGCCGAGAAGTTAGGTTGGGTTAGGTTAGGTTATATTACGTTATTGATGTATATAAAGGTCCCACGGAGACGTAGAGGACAACAAGCCAGGAATGTGGTCAAATATTACCGCCGGGATGTTAGGTTGGGTTAGGTTAGGTTATATTACGTTATTGATGTATGTAAAGGTCCCACGGAGACGTAGAGGCCAACTCGTCAGGAATGTTGTCAAATATTACCGCCGAGATGTTAGGTTGGGTTAGGTTAGGTTATATTACGTTATTGATGTATATAAATGTCCCACGAAGACGTAGAGGACAACAAGCCAGGAATGTGGTCAAATATTACCGCCGGGATGTTAGGTTGGGTTAGGTTACGTTATATTACGTTATTGATGTATATGATGGTCAAACGGAGACGTAGAGGCCAACTCGCCAGGAATGATGTCAAATATTACCGCAGAGATTTTAGGTTGGGTTAGGTTAGGTTATATTACGTTATTGATGTATATAAAGGTCCTACGGAGACGTAGAGGCCAACAAGACAGGAATGTGGTCAAATGTTACCGCCGAGATGTTAGGTTGGGTTAGGTTAGGTTATATTACGTTATTGATGTATATAAAGGTCCCACGGAGACGTAGGGGCCAACAAGCCAGGAATGTTGTCAAATATTACCGCCGAGATGTTAGGTTGGGTTAGGTTAGGTTATATTACGTTATTGATGTATATAGATGTCCCACGAAGACGTAGAGGACAACAAGCCAGGAATGTGGTCAAATATTACCGCCGGGACGTTAGGTTGTGTTAGGTTAGGTTATATTACGTTATTGATGTATATGAAGGTCAAACGGAGACCTAGAGGCCAACTCGTCAGGAATGTTGTCAAATATTACCGCCGAGAAGTTAGGTTCGGTTAGGTTAGGTTATATTACGTTATTGATGTATATAAAGGTCCCTCGGAGACGTAGAGGCCAACAAGCCAGGAATGTGGTCAAATATTACCGCCGAGATTTTAGGTTGGGTTAGGTTAGGTTATATTACGTTATTGATGCATATGATGGTCAAACGGAGACGTAGAGGCCAACTCGCCAGGAATGATGTCAAATATTACCGCCGAGATGTTAGGTTGGTTTAGGTTATGTTATATTACGTTATTGATGTATATAAAGGTCCCACGCAGACGTAGATGCCAACAAGCCAGGAATGTGGTCAAATATTACCGCCGAGATGTTAGGTTGGGTTAGGTTAGGTTATATTACGTTATTGATGTATATAAAGGTCCCACGGAGACGTAGGGGCCAAAAAGCCAGGAATGTTGTCAAATATTACCGCCGAGATGTTAGGTTGGGTTAGGTTAGGTTATATTACGTTATTGATGTATATAGATGTCCCACGAAGACGTAGAGGACAACAAGCCAGGAATGTGGTCAAATATTACCGCCGGGATGTTAGGTTGTGTTAGGTTAGGTTATATTACGTTATTGATGTATATGAAGGTCAAACGGAGACCTAGAGGCCAACTCGTCAGGAATGTTGTCAAATATTACCGCCGAGAAGTTAGGTTCGGTTAGGTTAGGTTATATTACGTTATTGATGTATATAAAGGTCCCTCGGAGACGTAGAGGCCAACAAGCCAGGAATGTGGTCAAATATTACCGCCGAGATTTTAGGTTGGGTTAGGTTAGGTTATATTACGTTATTGATGTATATGATGGTCAAACGGAGACGTAGAGGCCAACTCGCCAGGAATGATGTCAAATATTACCGCCGAGATGTTAGGTTGGTTTAGGTTATGTTATATTACGTTATTGATGTATATAAAGGTCCGACGCAGACGTAGATGCCAACAAGCCAGGAATGTGGTCAAATATTACCGCCGAGATGTTAGGTTGGGTTAGGTTAGGTTATATTACGTTATTGATGTATATGATGGTCAAACGGAGACGTAGAGGCCAACTCGCCAGGAATGATGTCAAATATTACCGCAGAGATTTTAGGTTGGGTTAGGTTAGGTTATATTACGTTATTGATGTATATAAATGTCCCACGAAGACGTAGAGGACAACAAGCCAGGAATGTGGTCAAATATTACCGCCGGGATGTTAGGTTGGGTTAGGTTAGGTTATATTACGTTATTGATGTATATAAAGGTCCCACGGAGACGTAGAGGCCAACAAGACAGGAATCTGGTCAAATATTACCGCCGAGATGTTAGGTTGGGTTAGGTTAGGTTATATTACGTTATTGATGTATATAAAGGTCCCACGGAGACGTAGGGTCCAACAAGCCAGGAATGTTGTCAAATATTACCGCCGAGATGTTAGGTTGGGTTAGGTTAGGTTATATTACGTTATTGATGTATATAGATGTCCCACGAAGACGTAGAGGACAACAAGCCAGGAATGTGGTCAAATATTACCGCCGGGATGTTAGGTTGTGTTAGGTTAGGTTATATTACGTTATTGATGTATATGAAGGTCAAACGGAGAACTAGAGGCCAACTCGTCAGGAATGTTGTCAAATATTACCGCCGAGAAGTTAGGTTGGTTTAGGTTAGGTTATATTACGTTATTGATGTATATAAAGGTCCCACGGAGACGTAGAGGACAACAAGTCAGGAATGTGGTCAAATATTACCGCCGGGATGTTAGGTTGGGTTAGGTTAGGTTATATTACGCTATTGATGTATATAAAGGTCCCACGGAGACGTAGAGGCAACAAGACAGGAATGTGGTCAAATATTACCGCCGAGATGTTAGGTTGGGTTAGGGTAGGTTATATTACGTTATTGATGTATATAAAGGTCCCACGGAGACGTAGGGGCCAACAAGCCAGGAATGTGGTCAAATATTACCTCCGAGATGTTAGGTTGTGTTAGGTTAGGTTATATTACGTTATTGATGTATATAAAGGTCCCTCGGAGACGTAGAGGCCAACAAGCCAGGAATGTGGTCAAATATTACCGCCGAGATTTTAGGTTGGGTTAGGTTAGGTTATATTACGTTATTGATGTATATAGATGTCCCACGAAGACGTAGAGGACAACAAGCCAGGAATGTGGTCAAATATTACCGCCGGGATGTTAGGTTGTGTTAGGTTAGGTTATATTACGTTATTGATGTATATGAAGGTCAAACGGAGAACTAGAGGCCAACTCGTCAGGAATGTTGTCAAATATTACCGCCGAGAAGTTAGGTTGGGTTAGGTTAGGTTATATTACGTTATTGATGTATATAAAGGTCCCACGGAGACGTAGGGGCCAACAAGCCAGGAATGTGGTCAAATATTACCTCCGAGATGTTAGGTTGTGTTAGGTTAGGTTATATTACGTTATTGATGTATATAAAGGTCCCTCGGAGACGTAGAGGCCAACAAGCCAGGAATGTGGTCAAATATTACCGCCGAGATTTTAGGTTGGGTTAGGTTAGGTTATATTACGTTATTGATGTATATAGATGTCCCACGAAGACGTAGAGGACAACAAGCCAGGAATGTGGTCAAATATTACCGCCGGGATGTTAGGTTGTGTTAGGTTAGGTTATATTACGTTGTTGATGTATATGAAGGTCAAACGGAGAACTAGAGGCCAACTCGTCAGGAATGTTGTCAAATATTACCGCCGAGATTTTAGGTTGGGTTAGGTTAGGTTGTATTACGTATTCATGTATATGATGGTCAAACGGAGACATAGAGGCCAACTCGCCATGAATGATGTCAAATATTACCGCCGAGATGTTAGGTTGGTTTAGGTTATGTTATATTACGTTATTGATGTATATAAAGGTCCCACGCAGACGTAGAGGACAACAAGCCAGGAATGTGGTCAAATATTACCTCCGAGATGTTAGGTTGTGTTAGGTTAGGTTATATTACGTTATTGATGTATATAAAGGTCCCTCGGAGACGTAGAGGCCAACAAGCCAGGAATGTGGTCAAATATTACCGCCGAGATTTTAGGTTGGGTTAGGTTAGGTTATATTACGTTATTGATGTATATAGATGTCCCACGAAGACGTAGAGGACAACAAGCCAGGAATGTGGTCAAATATTACCGCCGGGATGTTAGGTTGTGTTAGGTTAGGTTATATTACGTTATTGATGTATATGAAGGTCAAACGGAGAACTAGTGGCCAACTCGTCAGGAATGTTGTCAAATATTACCGCCGAGAAGTTAGGTTGGGTTAGGTTAGGTTATATTACGTTATTGATGTATATAAAGGTCCCATGGAGACGTAGAGGACAACAAGCCAGGAATGTGGTCAAATATTACCGCCGGGATGTTAGGTTGGGTTAGGTTAGGTTATATTACGTTATTGATGTATATAAAGGTCCCACGGAGACGTAGAGGCAACAAGACAGGAATGTGGTCAAATATTACCGCCGAGATGTTAGGTTGGGTTAGGTTAGGTTATATTACGTTATTGATGTATATAAAGGTCCCACGGAGACGTAGGGGCCAACAAGCCAGGAATGTGGTCAAATATTACCTCCGAGATGTTAGGTTGGGTTAGGTTAGGTTATATTACGTTATTGATGTATATAAAGGTCCCTCGGAGACGTAGAGGCCAACAAGCCAGGAATGTGGTCAAATATTACCGCCGAGATTTTAGGTTGGGTTAGGTTAGGTTGTATTACGTTATTCATGTATATGATGGTCAAACGGAGACGTAGAGGCCAACTCGCCATGAATGATGTCAAATATTACCGCCGAGATGTTAGGTTGGTTTAGGTTATGTTATATTACGTTATTGATGTATATAAAGGTCCCACGCAGACGTAGAGGACAACAAGCCAGGAATGTGGTCAAATATTACCGCCGGGATGTTAGGTTGGGTTAGGTTACGTTATATTACGTTATTGATGTATATGATGGTCAAACGGAGACGTAGAGGCCAACTCGCCAGGAATGATGTCAAATATTACCGCAGAGATTTTAGGTTGGGTTAGGTTAGGTTATATTACGTTATTGATGTATATAAAGGTCCCACGGAGACGTAGAGGCCAACAAGACAGGAATGTGGTCAAATATTACCGCCGAGATGTTAGGTTGGGTTAGGTTAGGTTATATTACGTTATTGATGTATATGAAGGTCAAACGGAGACGTAGAGGCCAACTCGCCAGGAATGTTGTCGAATATTACAGCCGAGATGTTTGGTTGTGTTAGGTTAGGTTATATTACGTTATTGATGTATATGAAGGTCAAACGGAGACCTAGAGGCCAACTCGTCAGGAATGTTGTCAAATATTACCGCCGAGATGTTAGGTTGGGTTAGGTTAGGTTATATTACGTTATTGACGTATATAAATGTCCCACGAAGACGTAGAGGACAACAAGCCAGGAATGTGGTCAAATATTACCGCCGGGATGTTAGGTTGGGTTAGGTTAGGTTATATTACGTTATTGATGTATATAAAGGTCCCACGGAGACGTAGGGTCCAACAAGCCAGGAATGTTGTCAAATATTACCGCCGAGATGTTAGGTTGGGTTAGGTTAGGTTATATTACGTTCTTGATGTATATAGATGTCCCACGAAGACGTAGAGGACAACAAGCCAGGAATGTGGTCAAATATTACCGCCGGGATGTTAGGTTGTGTTAGGTTAGGTTATATTACGTTATTGATGTATATGAAGGTCAAACGGAGAACTAGAGGCCAACTCGTCAGGAATGTTGTCAAATATTACCGCCGAGAAGTTAGGTTGGGTTAGGTTAGGTTATATTACGTTATTGATGTATATAAAGGTCCCACGGAGACGTAGAGGACAACAAGCCAGGAATGTGGTCAAATATTACCGCCGGGATGTTAGGTTGGGTTAGGTTAGGTTATATTACGTTATTGATGTATATAAAGGTCCCACGGAGACGTAGAGGCCAACTCGTCAGGAATGTTGTCAAATATTACCGCCGAGATGTTAGGTTGGGTTAGGTTAGGTTATATTACGTTATTGATGTATATAAATGTCCCACGAAGACGTAGAGGACAACAAGCCAGGAATGTGGTCAAATATTACCGCCGGGATGTTAGGTTGGGTTAGGTTAGGTTATATTACGTTATTGATGTATATAAAGGTCCCACGGAGACGTAGAGGCAACAAGACAGGAATGTGGTCAAATATTACCGCCGAGATGTTAGGTTGGGTTAGGTTAGGTTATATTACGTTATTGATGTATATAAAGGTCCCACGGAGACGTAGGGGCCAACAAGCCAGGAATGTGGTCAAATATTACCTCCGAGATGTTAGGTTGGGTTAGGTTAGGTTATATTACGTTATTGATGTATATAAAGGTCCCTCGGAGACGTAGAGGCCAACAAGCCAGGAATGTGGTCAAATATTACCGCCGAGATTTTAGGTTGGGTTAGGTTAGGTTGTATTACGTTATTCATGTATATGATGGTCAAACGGAGACGTAGAGGCCAACTCGCCATGAATGATGTCAAATATTACCGCCGAGATGTTAGGTTGGTTTAGGTTATGTTATATTACGTTATTGATGTATATAAAGGTCCCACGCAGACGTAGAGGACAACAAGCCAGGAATGTGGTCAAATATTACCGCCGGGATGTTAGGTTGGGTTAGGTTAGGTTATATTACGTTATTGATGTATATAGATGTCCCACGAAGACGTAGAGGACAACAAGCCAGGAATGTGGTCAAATATTACCGCCGGGATGTTAGGTTGTGTTAGGTTAGGTTATATTACGTTATTGATGTATATAAAGGTCCCATGGAGACGTAGAGGACAACAAGCCAGGAATGTGGTCAAATATTACCGCCGGGATGTTAGGTTGGGTTAGGTTAGGTTATATTACGTTATTGATGTATATAAAGGTCCCACGGAGACGTAGAGGCAACAAGACAGGAATGTGGTCAAATATTACCGCCGAGATGTTAGGTTGGGTTAGGTTAGGTTATATTACGTTATTGATGTATATAAAGGTCCCACGGAGACGTAGGGGCCAACAAGCCAGGAATGTGGTCAAATATTACCTCCGAGATGTTAGGTTGGGTTAGGTTAGGTTATATTACGTTATTGATGTATATAAAGGTCCCTCGGAGACGTAGAGGCCAACAAGCCAGGAATGTGGTCAAATATTACCGCCGAGATTTTAGGTTGGGTTAGGTTAGGTTGTATTACGTTATTCATGTATATGATGGTCAAACGGAGACGTAGAGGCCAACTCGCCATGAATGATGTCAAATATTACCGCCGAGATGTTAGGTTGGTTTAGGTTATGTTATATTACGTTATTGATGTATATAAAGGTCCCACGCAGACGTAGAGGACAACAAGCCAGGAATGTGGTCAAATATTACCGCCGGGATGTTAGGTTGGGTTAGGTTACGTTATATTACGTTATTGATGTATATGATGGTCAAACGGAGACGTAGAGGCCAACGCGCCAGGAATGATGTCAAATATTACCGCAGAGATTTTAGGTTGGGTTAGGTTAGGTTATATTACGTTATTGATGTATATAAAGGTCCCACGGAGACGTAGAGGCCAACAAGACAGGAATGTGGTCAAATATTACCGCCGAGATGTTAGGTTGGGTTAGGTTAGGTTATATTACGTTATTGATGTATATGAAGGTCAAACGGAGACGTAGAGGCCAACTCGCCAGGAATGTTGTCGAATATTACAGCCGAGATGTTTGGTTGTGTTAGGTTAGGTTATATTACGTTATTGATGTATATGAAGGTCAAACGGAGACCTAGAGGCCAACTCGTCAGGAATGTTGTCAAATATTACCGCCGAGATGTTAGGTTGGGTTAGGTTAGGTTATATTACGTTATTGACGTATATAAATGTCCCACGAAGACGTAGAGGACAACAAGCCAGGAATGTGGTCAAATATTACCGCCGGGATGTTAGGTTGGGTTAGGTTAGGTTATATTACGTTATTGATGTATATAAAGGTCCCACGGAGACGTAGGGTCCAACAAGCCAGGAATGTTGTCAAATATTACCGCCGAGATGTTAGGTTGGGTTAGGTTAGGTTATATTACGTTCTTGATGTATATAGATGTCCCACGAAGACGTAGAGGACAACAAGCCAGGAATGTGGTCAAATATTACCGCCGGGATGTTAGGTTGTGTTAGGTTAGGTTATATTACGTTATTGATGTATATGAAGGTCAAACGGAGAACTAGAGGCCAACTCGTCAGGAATGTTGTCAAATATTACCGCCGAGAAGTTAGGTTGGGTTAGGTTAGGTTATATTACGTTATTGATGTATATAAAGGTCCCACGGAGACGTAGAGGACAACAAGCCAGGAATGTGGTCAAATATTACCGCCGGGATGTTAGGTTGGGTTAGGTTAGGTTATATTACGTTATTGATGTATATAAAGGTCCCACGGAGACGTAGAGGCCAACTCGTCAGGAATGTTGTCAAATATTACCGCCGAGATGTTAGGTTGGGTTAGGTTAGGTTATATTACGTTATTGATGTATATGAAGGTCAAACGGAGAACTAGAGGCCAACTCGTCAGGAATGTTGTCAAATATTACCGCCGAGAAGTTGGGTTGGGTTAGGTTAGGTTATATTACGTTATTGATGTATATGAAGGTCAAACGGAGACCTAGAGGCCAACTCGTCAGGAATGTTGTCAAATATTACCGCCGAGATGTTAGGTTGGGTTAGGTTAGGTTATATTACGTTATTGATGTATATAAATGTCCCACGAAGACGTAGAGGACAACAAGCCAGGAATGTGGTCAAATATTACCGCCGGGATGTTAGGTTGTGTTAAGTTAAGTTAAATTACGTTATTGATGTATATCAAGGTCAAACGGAGACCTAGAGGCCAACTCGTCAGGAATGTTGTCAAATATTACTGCCGAGAAGTTAGGTTGGGTTAGGTTAGGTTATATTACGTTATTGATGTATATAAAGGTCCCACGGAGACGTAGAGGACAACAAGCCAGGAATGTGGTCAAATATTACCGCCGGGATGTTAGGTTGGGTTAGGTTAGGTTATATTACGTTATTGATGTATATAGATGTCCCACGAAGACGTAGAGGACAACAAGCCAGGAATGTGGTCAAATATTACCGCCGGGATGTTAGGTTGTGTTAGGTTAGGTTATATTACGTTATTGATGTATATGAAGGTCAAACGGAGAACTAGAGGCCAACTCGTCAGGAATGTTGTCAAATATTACCGCCGAGAAGTTAGGTTGGGTTAGGTTAGGTTATATTACGTTATTGATGTATATAAAGGTCCCACGGAGACGTAGAGGACAACAAGCCAGGAATGTGGTCAAATATTACCGCCGGGATGTTAGGTTGGGTTAGGTTAGGTTATATTACGTTATTGATGTATGTAAAGGTCCCACGGAGACGTAGAGGCCAACTCGTCAGGAATGTTGTCAAATATTACCGCCGAGATGTTAGGTTGGGTTAGGTTAGGTTATATTACGTTATTGATGTATATAAATGTCCCACGAAGACGTAGAGGACAACAAGCCAGGAATGTGGTCAAATATTACCGCCGGGATGTTAGGTTGGGTTAGGTTACGTTATATTACGTTATTGATGTATATGATGGTCAAACGGAGACGTAGAGGCCAACTCGCCAGGAATGATGTCAAATATTACCGCAGAGATTTTAGGTTGGGTTAGGTTAGGTTATATTACGTTATTGATGTATATAAAGGTCCCACGGAGACGTAGAGGCCAACAAGACAGGAATGTGGTCAAATGTTACCGCCGAGATGTTAGGTTGGGTTAGGTTAGGTTATATTACGTTATTGATGTATATAAAGGTCCCACGGAGACGTAGGGGCCAACAAGCCAGGAATGTTGTCAAATATTACCGCCGAGATGTTAGGTTGGGTTAGGTTAGGTTATATTACGTTATTGATGTATATAGATGTCCCACGAAGACGTAGAGGACAACAAGCCAGGAATGTGGTCAAATATTACCGCCGGGACGTTAGGTTGTGTTAGGTTAGGTTATATTACGTTATTGATGTATATGAAGGTCAAACGGAGACCTAGAGGCCAACTCGTCAGGAATGTTGTCAAATATTACCGCCGAGAAGTTAGGTTCGGTTAGGTTAGGTTATATTACGTTATTGATGTATATAAAGGTCCCTCGGAGACGTAGAGGCCAACAAGCCAGGAATGTGGTCAAATATTACCGCCGAGATTTTAGGTTGGGTTAGGTTAGGTTATATTACGTTATTGATGTATATGATGGTCAAACGGAGACGTAGAGGCCAACTCGCCAGGAATGATGTCAAATATTACCGCCGAGATGTTAGGTTGGTTTAGGTTATGTTATATTACGTTATTGATGTATATAAAGGTCCCACGCAGACGTAGATGCCAACAAGCCAGGAATGTGGTCAAATATTACCGCCGAGATGTTAGGTTGGGTTAGGTTAGGTTATATTACGTTATTGATGTATATGATGGTCAAACGGAGACGTAGAGGCCAACTCGCCAGGAATGATGTCAAATATTACCGCAGAGATTTTAGGTTGGGTTAGGTTAGGTTATATTACGTTATTGATGTATATAAAGGTCCCACGGAGACGTAGAGGCCAACAAGACAGGAATGTGGTCAAATATTACCGCCGAGATGTTAGGTTGGGTTAGGTTAGGTTATATTACGTTATTGATGTATATGAAGGTCAAACGGAGACGTAGAGGCCAACTCGCCAGGAATGATGTCAAATATTACCGCAGAGATTTTAGGTTGGGTTAGGTTAGGTTATATTACGTTATTGATGTATATAAAGGTCCCACGGAGACGTAGAGGCCAACAAGACAGGAATGTGGTCAAATGTTACCGCCGAGATGTTAGGTTGGGTTAGGTTAGGTTATATTACGTTATTGATGTATATAAAGGTCCCACGGAGACGTAGGGGCCAACAAGCCAGGAATGTTGTCAAATATTACCGCCGAGATGTTAGGTTGGGTTAGGTTAGGTTATATTACGTTATTGATGTATATAGATGTCCCACGAAGACGTAGAGGACAACAAGCCAGGAATGTGGTCAAATATTACCGCCGGGATGTTAGGTTGTGTTAGGTTAGGTTATATTACGTTATTGATGTATATGAAGGTCAAACGGAGACCTAGAGGCCAACTCGTCAGGAATGTTGTCAAATATTACCGCCGAGAAGTTAGGTTCGGTTAGGTTAGGTTATATTACGTTATTGATGTATATAAAGGTCCCTCGGAGACGTAGAGGCCAACAAGCCAGGAATGTGGTCAAATATTACCGCCGAGATTTTAGGTTGGGTTAGGTTAGGTTATATTACGTTATTGATGTATATGATGGTCAAACGGAGACGTAGAGGCCAACTCGCCAGGAATGATGTCAAATATTACCGCCGAGATGTTAGGTTGGTTTAGGTTATGTTATATTACGTTATTGATGTATATAAAGGTCCCACGCAGACGTAGATGCCAACAAGCCAGGAATGTGGTCAAATATTACCGCCGATATGTTAGGTTGGGTTAGGTTAGGTTATATTACGTTATTGATGTATATGATGGTCAAACGGAGACGTAGAGGCCAACTCGCCAGGAATGATGTCAAATATTACCGCAGAGATTTTAGGTTGGGTTAGGTTAGGTTATATTACGTTATTGATGTATATAAAGGTCCCACGGAGACGTAGAGGCCAACAAGACAGGAATGTGGTCAAATATTACCGCCGAGATGTTAGGTTGGGTTAGGTTAGGTTATATTACGTTATTGATGTATATGAAGGTCAAACGGAGACGTAGAGGCCAACTCGCCAGGAATGTTGTCGAATATTACAGCCGAGATGTTTGGTTGTGTTAGGTTAGGTTATATTACATTATTGATGTATATGAAGGTCAAACGGAGACCTAGAGGCCAACTCGTCAGGAATGTTGTCAAATATTACCGCCGAGATGTTAGGTTGGGTTAGGTTAGGTTATATTACGTTATTGATGTATATAAATGTCCCACGAAGACGTAGAGGACAACAAGCCAGGAATGTGGTCAAATATTACCGCCGGGATGTTAGGTTGGGTTAGGTTAGGTTATATTACGTTATTGATGTATATAAAGGTCCCACGGAGACGTAGAGGCCAACAAGACAGGAATCTGGTCAAATATTACCGCCGAGATGTTAGGTTGGGTTAGGTTAGGTTATATTACGTTATTGATGTATATAAAGGTCCCACGGAGACGTAGGGTCCAACAAGCCAGGAATGTTGTCAAATATTACCGCCGAGATGTTAGGTTGGGTTAGGTTAGGTTATATTACGTTATTGATGTATATAGATGTCCCACGAAGACGTAGAGGACAACAAGCCAGGAATGTGGTCAAATATTACCGCCGGGATGTTAGGTTGTGTTAGGTTAGGTTATATTACGTTATTGATGTATATGAAGGTCAAACGGAGAACTAGAGGCCAACTCGTCAGGAATGTTGTCAAATATTACCGCCGAGAAGTTAGGTTGGGTTAGGTTAGGTTATATTACGTTATTGATGTATATAAAGGTCCCACGGAGACGTAGGGGCCAACAAGCCAGGAATGTGGTCAAATATTACCTCCGAGATGTTAGGTTGTGTTAGGTTAGGTTATATTACGTTATTGATGTATATAAAGGTCCCTCGGAGACGTAGAGGCCAACAAGCCAGGAATGTGGTCAAATATTACCGCCGAGATTTTAGGTTGGGTTAGGTTAGGTTATATTACGTTATTGATGTATATAGATGTCCCACGAAGACGTAGAGGACAACAAGCCAGGAATGTGGTCAAATATTACCGCCGGGATGTTAGGTTGTGTTAGGTTAGGTTATATTACGTTGTTGATGTATATGAAGGTCAAACGGAGAACTAGAGGCCAACTCGTCAGGAATGTTGTCAAATATTACCGCCGAGATTTTAGGTTGGGTTAGGTTAGGTTGTATTACGTTATTCATGTATATGATGGTCAAACGGAGACGTAGAGGCCAACTCGCCATGAATGATGTCAAATATTACCGCCGAGATGTTAGGTTGGTTTAGGTTATGTTATATTACGTTATTGATGTATATAAAGGTCCCACGCAGACGTAGAGGACAACAAGCCAGGAATGTGGTCAAATATTACCTCCGAGATGTTAGGTTGTGTTAGGTTAGGTTATATTACGTTATTGATGTATATAAAGGTCCCTCGGAGACGTAGAGGCCAACAAGCCAGGAATGTGGTCAAATATTACCGCCGAGATTTTAGGTTGGGTTAGGTTAGGTTATATTACGTTATTGATGTATATAGATGTCCCACGAAGACGTAGAGGACAACAAGCCAGGAATGTGGTCAAATATTACCGCCGGGATGTTAGGTTGTGTTAGGTTAGGTTATATTACGTTATTGATGTATATGAAGGTCAAACGGAGAACTAGTGGCCAACTCGTCAGGAATGTTGTCAAATATTACCGCCGAGAAGTTGGGTTGGGTTAGGTTAGGTTATATTACGTTATTGATGTATATAAAGGTCCCATGGAGACGTAGAGGACAACAAGCCAGGAATGTGGTCAAATATTACCGCCGGGATGTTAGGTTGGGTTAGGTTAGGTTATATTACGTTATTGATGTATATAAAGGTCCCACGGAGACGTAGAGGCAACAAGACAGGAATGTGGTCAAATATTACCGCCGAGATGTTAGGTTGGGTTAGGTTAGGTTATATTACGTTATTGATGTATATAAAGGTCCCACGGAGACGTAGGGGCCAACAAGCCAGAAATGTGGTCAAATATTACCTCCGAGATGTTAGGTTGGGTTAGGTTAGGTTATATTACGTTATTGATGTATATAAAGGTCCCTCGGAGACGTAGAGGCCAACAAGCCAGGAATGTGGTCAAATATTACCGCCGAGATTTTAGGTTGGGTTAGGTTAGGTTGTATTACGTTATTCATGTATATGATGGTCAAACGGAGACGTAGAGGCCAACTCGCCATGAATGATGTCAAATATTACCGCCGAGATGTTAGGTTGGTTTAGGTTATGTTATATTACGTTATTGATGTATATAAAGGTCCCACGCAGACGTAGAGGACAACAAGCCAGGAATGTGGTCAAATATTACCGCCGGGATGTTAGGTTGGGTTAGGTTACGTTATATTACGTTATTGATGTATATGATGGTCAAACGGAGACGTAGAGGCCAACTCGCCAGGAATGATGTCAAATATTACCGCAGAGATTTTAGGTTGGGTTAGGTTAGGTTATATTACGTTATTGATGTATATAAAGGTCCCACGGAGACGTAGAGGCCAACAAGACAGGAATGTGGTCAAATATTACCGCCGAGATGTTAGGTTGGGTTAGGTTAGGTTATATTACGTTATTGATGTATATGAAGGTCAAACGGAGACGTAGAGGCCAACTCGCCAGGAATGTTGTCGAATATTACAGCCGAGATGTTTGGTTGTGTTAGGTTAGGTTATATTACGTTATTGATGTATATGAAGGTCAAACGGAGACCTAGAGGCCAACTCGTCAGGAATGTTGTCAAATATTACCGCCGAGATGTTAGGTTGGGTTAGGTTAGGTTATATTACGTTATTGACGTATATAAATGTCCCACGAAGACGTAGAGGACAACAAGCCAGGAATGTGGTCAAATATTACCGCCGGGATGTTAGGTTGGGTTAGGTTAGGTTATATTACGTTATTGATGTATATAAAGGTCCCACGGAGACGTAGAGGCCAACAAGACAGGAATCTGGTCAAATATTACCGCCGAGATGTTAGGTTGGGTTAGGTTAGGTTATATTACGTTATTGATGTATATAAAGGTCCCACGGAGACGTAGGGTCCAACAAGCCAGGAATGTTGTCAAATATTACCGCCGAGATGTTAGGTTGGGTTAGGTTAGGTTATATTACGTTCTTGATGTATATAGATGTCCCACGAAGACGTAGAGGACAACAAGCCAGGAATGTGGTCAAATATTACCGCCGGGATGTTAGGTTGTGTTAGGTTAGGTTATATTACGTTATTGATGTATATGAAGGTCAAACGGAGAACTAGAGGCCAACTCGTCAGGAATGTTGTCAAATATTACCGCCGAGAAGTTAGGTTGGGTTAGGTTAGGTTATATTACGTTATTGATGTATATAAAGGTCCCACGGAGACGTAGAGGACAACAAGCCAGGAATGTGGTCAAATATTACCGCCGGGATGTTAGGTTGGGTTAGGTTAGGTTATATTACGTTATTGATGTATATAAAGGTCCCACGGAGACGTAGAGGCCAACTCGTCAGGAATGTTGTCAAATATTACCGCCGAGATGTTAGGTTGGGTTAGGTTAGGTTATATTACGTTATTGATGTATATAAATGTCCCACGAAGACGTAGAGGACAACAAGCCAGGAATGTGGTCAAATATTACCGCCGGGATGTTAGGTTGGGTTAGGTTAGGTTATATTACGTTATTGATGTATATAAAGGTCCCACGGAGACGTAGAGGCAACAAGACAGGAATGTGGTCAAATATTACCGCCGAGATGTTAGGTTGGGTTAGGTTAGGTTATATTACGTTATTGATGTATATAAAGGTCCCACGGAGACGTAGGGGCCAACAAGCCAGGAATGTGGTCAAATATTACCTCCGAGATGTTAGGTTGGGTTAGGTTAGGTTATATTACGTTATTGATGTATATAAAGGTCCCTCGGAGACGTAGAGGCCAACAAGCCAGGAATGTGGTCAAATATTACCGCCGAGATTTTAGGTTGGGTTAGGTTAGGTTGTATTACGTTATTCATGTATATGATGGTCAAACGGAGACGTAGAGGCCAACTCGCCATGAATGATGTCAAATATTACCGCCGAGATGTTAGGTTGGTTTAGGTTATGTTATATTACGTTATTGATGTATATAAAGGTCCCACGCAGACGTAGAGGACAACAAGCCAGGAATGTGGTCAAATATTACCGCCGGGATGTTAGGTTGGGTTAGGTTAGGTTATATTACGTTATTGATGTATATAAAGGTCCCACGGAGACGTAGAGGCCAACAAGACAGGAATCTGGTCAAATATTACCGCCGAGATGTTAGGTTGGGTTAGGTTAGGTTATATTACGTTATTGATGTATATAAAGGTCCCACGGAGACGTAGGGTCCAACAAGCCAGGAATGTTGTCAAATATTACCGCCGAGATGTTAGGTTGGGTTAGGTTAGGTTATATTACGTTATTGATGTATATATATGTCCCACGAAGACGTAGAGGACAACAAGCCAGGAATGTGGTCAAATATTACCGCCGGGATGTTAGGTTGTGTTAGGTTAGGTTATATTACGTTATTGATGTATATGAAGGTCAAACGGAGAACTAGAGGCCAACTCGTCAGGAATGTTGTCAAATATTACCGCCGAGAAGTCAGGTTGGGTTAGGTTAGGTTATATTACGTTATTGATGTATATAAAGGTCCCACGGAGACGTAGAGGACAACAAGCCAGGAATGTGGTCAAATATTACCGCCGGGATGTTAGGTTGGGTTAGGTTAGGTTATATTACGTTATTGATGTATATAAAGGTCCCACGGAGACGTAGAGGCCAACTCGTCAGGAATGTTGTCAAATATTACCGCCGAGATGTTAGGTTGCGTTAGGTTAGGTTATATTACGTTATTGATGTATATAAATGTCCCACGAAGACGTAGAGGACAACAAGCCAGGAATGTGGTCAAATATTACCGCCGGGATGTTAGGTTGGGTTAGGTTACGTTATATTACGTTATTGATGTATATGATGGTCAAACGGAGACGTAGAGGCCAACTCGCCAGGAATGATGTCAAATATTACCGCCGAGAAGTTAGGTTGGGTTAGGTTAGGTTATATTACGTTATTGATGTATATAAAGGTCCCACGGAGGCGTAGAGGACAACAAGCCAGGAATGTGGTCCAATATTACCGCCGGGATGTTAGGTTGGGTTAGGTTAGGTTATATTACGTTATTGATGTATATAAAGGTCCCACGGAGACGTAGAGGCAACAAGACAGGAATGTGGTCAAATATTACCGCCGAGATGTTAGGTTGGGTTAGGTTAGGTTATATTACGTTATTGATGTATATAAAGGTCCCTCGGAGACGTAGAGGCCAACAAGCCAGGAATGTGGTCAAATATTACCGCCGAGATTTTAGGTTGGGTTAGGTTAGGTTATATTACGTTATTGATGTATATAGATGTCCCACGAAGACGTAGAGGACAACAAGCCAGGAATGTGGTCAAATATTACCGCCGGGATGTTAGGTTGTGTTAGGTTAGGTTATATTACGTTATTGATGTATATGAAGGTCAAACGGAGAACTAGTGGCCAACTCGTCAGGAATGTTGTCAAATATTACCGCCGAGAAGTTAGGTTGGGTTAGGTTAGGTTATATTACGTTATTGATGTATATAAAGGTCCCATGGAGACGTAGAGGACAACAAGCCAGGAATGTGGTCAAATATTACCGCCGGGATGTTAGGTTGGGTTAGGTTAGGTTATATTACGTTATTGATGTATATAAAGGTCCCACGGAGACGTAGAGGCAACAAGACAGGAATGTGGTCAAATATTACCGCCGAGATGTTAGGTTGGGTTAGGTTAGGTTATATTACGTTATTGATGTATATAAAGGTCCCACGGAGACGTAGGGGCCAACAAGCCAGGAATGTGGTCAAATATTACCTCCGAGATGTTAGGTTGGGTTAGGTTAGGTTATATTACGTTATTGATGTATATAAAGGTCCCTCGGAGACGTAGAGGCCAACAAGCCAGGAATGTGGTCAAATATTACCGCCGAGATTTTAGGTTGGGTTAGGTTAGGTTGTATTACGTTATTCATGTATATGATGGTCAAACGGAGACGTAGAGGCCAACTCGCCATGAATGATGTCAAATATTACCGCCGAGATGTTAGGTTGGTTTAGGTTATGTTATATTACGTTATTGATGTATATAAAGGTCCCACGCAGACGTAGAGGACAACAAGCCAGGAATGTGGTCAAATATTACCGCCGGGATGTTAGGTTGGGTTAGGTTACGTTATATTACGTTATTGATGTATATGATGGTCAAACGGAGACGTAGAGGCCAACTCGCCAGGAATGATGTCAAATATTACCGCAGAGATTTTAGGTTGGGTTAGGTTAGGTTATATTACGTTATTGATGTATATAAAGGTCCCACGGAGACGTAGAGGCCAACAAGACAGGAATGTGGTCAAATATTACCGCCGAGATGTTAGGTTGGGTTAGGTTAGGTTATATTACGTTATTGATGTATATGAAGGTCAAACGGAGACGTAGAGGCCAACTCGCCAGGAATGTTGTCGAATATTACAGCCGAGATGTTTGGTTGTGTTAGGTTAGGTTATATTACGTTATTGATGTATATGAAGGTCAAACGGAGACCTAGAGGCCAACTCGTCAGGAATGTTGTCAAATATTACCGCCGAGATGTTAGGTTGGGTTAGGTTAGGTTATATTACGTTATTGACGTATATAAATGTCCCACGAAGACGTAGAGGACAACAAGCCAGGAATGTGGTCAAATATTACCGCCGGGATGTTAGGTTGGGTTAGGTTAGGTTATATTACGTTATTGATGTATATAAAGGTCCCACGGAGACGTAGAGGCCAACAAGACAGGAATCTGGTCAAATATTACCGCCGAGATGTTAGGTTGGGTTAGGTTAGGTTATATTACGTTATTGATGTATATAAAGGTCCCACGGAGACGTAGGGTCCAACAAGCCAGGAATGTTGTCAAATATTACCGCCGAGATGTTAGGTTGGGTTAGGTTAGGTTATATTACGTTCTTGATGTATATAGATGTCCCACGAAGACGTAGAGGACAACAAGCCAGGAATGTGGTCAAATATTACCGCCGGGATGTTAGGTTGTGTTAGGTTAGGTTATATTACGTTATTGATGTATATGAAGGTCAAACGGAGAACTAGAGGCCAACTCGTCAGGAATGTTGTCAAATATTACCGCCGAGAAGTTAGGTTGGGTTAGGTTAGGTTATATTACGTTATTGATGTATATAAAGGTCCCACGGAGACGTAGAGGACAACAAGCCAGGAATGTGGTCAAATATTACCGCCGGGATGTTAGGTTGGGTTAGGTTAGGTTATATTACGTTATTGATGTATATAAAGGTCCCACGGAGACGTAGAGGCCAACTCGTCAGGAATGTTGTCAAATATTACCGCCGAGATGTTAGGTTGGGTTAGGTTAGGTTATATTACGTTATTGATGTATATAAATGTCCCACGAAGACGTAGAGGACAACAAGCCAGGAATGTGGTCAAATATTACCGCCGGGATGTTAGGTTGGGTTAGGTTAGGTTATATTACGTTATTGATGTATATAAAGGTCCCACGGAGACGTAGAGGCAACAAGACAGGAATGTGGTCAAATATTACCGCCGAGATGTTAGGTTGGGTTAGGTTAGGTTATATTACGTTATTGATGTATATAAAGGTCCCACGGAGACGTAGGGGCCAACAAGCCAGGAATGTGGTCAAATATTACCTCCGAGATGTTAGGTTGGGTTAGGTTAGGTCATATTACGTTATTGATGTATATAAAGGTCCCTCGGAGACGTAGAGGCCAACAAGCCAGGAATGTGGTCAAATATTACCGCCGAGATTTTAGGTTGGGTTAGGTTAGGTTGTATTACGTTATTCATGTATATGATGGTCAAACGGAGACGTAGAGGCCAACTCGCCATGAATGATGTCAAATATTACCGCCGAGATGTTAGGTTGGTTTAGGTTATGTTATATTACGTTATTGATGTATATAAAGGTCCCACGCAGACGTAGAGGACAACAAGCCAGGAATGTGGTCAAATATTACCGCCGGGATGTTAGGTTGGGTTAGGTTAGGTTATATTACGTTATTGATGTATATAAAGGTCCCACGGAGACGTAGAGGCCAACAAGACAGGAATCTGGTCAAATATTACCGCCGAGATGTTAGGTTGGGTTAGGTTAGGTTATATTACGTTATTGATGTATATAAAGGTCCCACGGAGACGTAGGGTCCAACAAGCCAGGAATGTTGTCAAATATTACCGCCGAGATGTTAGGTTGGGTTAGGTTAGGTTATATTACGTTATTGATGTATATAGATGTCCCACGAAGACGTAGAGGACAACAAGCCAGGAATGTGGTCAAATATTACCGCCGGGATGTTAGGTTGTGTTAGGTTAGGTTATATTACGTTATTGATGTATATGAAGGTCAAACGGAGAACTAGAGGCCAACTCGTCAGGAATGTTGTCAAATATTACCGCCGAGAAGTTAGGTTGGGTTAGGTTAGGTTATATTACGTTATTGATGTATATAAAGGTCCCACGGAGACGTAGAGGACAACAAGCCAGGAATGTGGTCAAATATTACCGCCGGGATGTTAGGTTGGGTTAGGTTAGGTTATATTACGTTATTGATGTATATAAAGGTCCCACGGAGACGTAGAGGCCAACTCGTCAGGAATGTTGTCAAATATTACCGCCGAGATGTTAGGTTGCGTTAGGTTAGGTTATATTACGTTATTGATGTATATAAATGTCCCACGAAGACGTAGAGGACAACAAGCCAGGAATGTGGTCAAATATTACCGCCGGGATGTTAGGTTGGGTTAGGTTACGTTATATTACGTTATTGATGTATATGATGGTCAAACGGAGACGTAGAGGCCAACTCGCCAGGAATGATGTCAAATATTACCGCCGAGAAGTTAGGTTGGGTTAGGTTAGGTTATATTACGTTATTGATGTATATAAAGGTCCCACGGAGGCGTAGAGGACAACAAGCCAGGAATGTGGTCCAATATTACCGCCGGGATGTTAGGTTGGGTTAGGTTAGGTTATATTACGTTATTGATGTATATAAAGGTCCCACGGAGACGTAGAGGCAACAAGACAGGAATGTGGTCAAATATTACCGCCGAGATGTTAGGTTGGGTTAGGTTAGGTTATATTACGTTATTGATGTATATAAAGGTCCCTCGGAGACGTAGAGGCCAACAAGCCAGGAATGTGGTCAAATATTACCGCCGAGATGTTAGGTTGGGTTAGGTTAGGTTATATTACGTTATTGATGTATATAAAGGTCCCACGGAGACGTAGAGGCCAACTCGTCAGGAATGTTGTCAAATATTACCGCCGAGATGTTAGGTTGGGTTAGGTTAGGTTATATTACGTTATTGATGTATATAAATGTCCCACGAAGACGTAGAGGACAACAAGCCAGGAATGTGGTCAAATATTACCGCCGGGATGTTAGGTTGGGTTAGGTTAGGTTATATTACGTTATTGATGTATATAAAGGTCCCACGGAGACGTAGAGGCAACAAGACAGGAATGTGGTCAAATATTACCGCCGAGATGTTAGGTTGGGTTAGGTTAGGTTATATTACGTTATTGATGTATATAAAGGTCCCACGGAGACGTAGGGGCCAACAAGCCAGGAATGTGGTCAAATATTACCTCCGAGATGTTAGGTTGGGTTAGGTTAGGTTATATTACGTTATTGATGTATATAAAGGTCCCTCGGAGACGTAGAGGCCAACAAGCCAGGAATGTGGTCAAATATTACCGCCGAGATTTTAGGTTGGGTTAGGTTAGGTTGTATTACGTTATTCATGTATATGATGGTCAAACGGAGACGTAGAGGCCAACTCGCCATGAATGATGTCAAATATTACCGCCGAGATGTTAGGTTGGTTTAGGTTATGTTATATTACGTTATTGATGTATATAAAGGTCCCACGCAGACGTAGAGGACAACAAGCCAGGAATGTGGTCAAATATTACCGCCGGGATGTTAGGTTGGGTTAGGTTAGGTTATATTACGTTATTGATGTATATAAAGGTCCCACGGAGACGTAGAGGCCAACAAGACAGGAATCTGGTCAAATATTACCGCCGGGATGTTAGGTTGGGTTAGGTTAGGTTATATTACGTTATTGATGTATATAAAGGTCCCACGGAGACGTAGAGGCCAACTCGTCAGGAATGTTGTCAAATATTACCGCCGAGATGTTAGGTTGCGTTAGGTTAGGTTATATTACGTTATTGATGTATATAAATGTCCCACGAAGACGTAGAGGACAACAAGCCAGGAATGTGGTCAAATATTACCGCCGGGATGTTAGGTTGGGTTAGGTTACGTTATATTACGTTATTGATGTATATGATGGTCAAACGGAGACGTAGAGGCCAACTCGCCATGAATGATGTCAAATATTACCGCCGAGATGTTAGGTTGGT
Organism: Xylocopa violacea; assembly: GCA_963969225.1. Taxonomy (NCBI): domain Eukaryota; kingdom Metazoa; phylum Arthropoda; class Insecta; order Hymenoptera; family Apidae; genus Xylocopa; species Xylocopa violacea. The sequence continues at coordinate 3,047,169 of CAXAJV010000306.1, read as the reverse complement.
TTAGGTTATGTTATATTACGTTATTGATGTATATAAAGGTCCCACGCAGACGTAGAGGACAACAAGCCAGGAATGTGGTCAAATATTACCGCCGGGATGTTAGGTTGGGTTAGGTTACGTTATATTACGTTATTGATGTATATGATGGTCAAACGGAGACGTAGAGGCCAACTCGCCAGGAATGATGTCAAATATTACCGCAGAGATTTTAGGTTGGGTTAGGTTAGGTTATATTACGTTATTGATGTATATAAAGGTCCCACGGAGACGTAGAGGCCAACAAGACAGGAATGTGGTCAAATATTACCGCCGAGATGTTAGGTTGGGTTAGGTTAGGTTATATTACGTTATTGATGTATATGAAGGTCAAACGGAGACGTAGAGGCCAACTCGCCAGGAATGTTGTCGAATATTACAGCCGAGATGTTTGGTTGTGTTAGGTTAGGTTATATTACGTTATTGATGTATATGAAGATCAAACGGAGACCTAGAGGCCAACTCGTCAGGAATGTTGTCAAATATTACCGCCGAGATGTTAGGTTGGGTTAGGTTAGGTTATATTACGTTATTGACGTATATAAATGTCCCACGAAGACGTAGAGGACAACAAGCCAGGAATGTGGTCAAATATTACCGCCGGGATGTTAGGTTGGGTTAGGTTAGGTTATATTACGTTATTGATGTATATAAAGGTCCCACGGAGACGTAGAGGCAACAAGACAGGAATGTGGTCAAATATTACCGCCGAGATGTTAGGTTGGGTTAGGTTAGGTTATATTACGTTATTGATGTATATAGATGTCCCACGAAGACGTAGAGGACAACAAGCCAGGAATGTGGTCAAATATTACCGCCGGGATGTTAGGTTGTGTTAGGTTAGGTTATATTACGTTATTGATGTATATGAAGGTCAAACGGAGAACTAGAGGCCAACTCGTCAGGAATGTTGTCAAATATTACCGCCGAGAAGTTAGGTTGGGTTAGGTTAGGTTATATTACGTTATTGATGTATATAAAGGTCCCACGGAGACGTAGAGGACAACAAGCCAGGAATGTGGTCAAATATTACCGCCGGGATGTTAGGTTGGGTTAGGTTAGGTTATATTACGTTATTGATGTATATAAAGGTCCCACGGAGACGTAGAGGCCAACTCGTCAGGAATGTTGTCAAATATTACCGCCGAGATGTTAGGTTGGGTTAGGTTAGGTTATATTACGTTATTGATGTATATAAATGTCCCACGAAGACGTAGAGGACAACAAGCCAGGAATGTGGTCAAATATTACCGCCGGGATGTTAGGTTGGGTTAGGTTAGGTTATATTACGTTATTGATGTATATAAAGGTCCCACGGAGACGTAGAGGCAACAAGACAGGAATGTGGTCAAATATTACCGCCGAGATGTTAGGTTGGGTTAGGTTAGGTTATATTACGTTATTGATGTATATAAAGGTCCCACGGAGACGTAGGGGCCAACAAGCCAGGAATGTGGTCAAATATTACCTCCGAGGTGTTAGGTTGGGTTAGGTTAGGTTATATTACGTTATTGATGTATATAAAGGTCCCTCGGAGACGTAGAGGCCAACAAGCCAGGAATATGGTCAAATATTACCGCCGAGATTTTAGGTTGGGTTAGGTTAGGTTGTATTACGTTATTCATGTATATGATGGTCAAACGGAGACGTAGAGGCCAACTCGCCATGAATGATGTCAAATATTACCGCCGAGATGTTAGGTTGGTTTAGGTTATGTTATATTACGTTATTGATGTATATAAAGGTCCCACGCAGACGTAGAGGACAACAAGCCAGGAATGTGGTCAAATATTACCGCCGGGATGTTAGGTTGGGTTAGGTTACGTTATATTACGTTATTGATGTATATGATGGTCAAACGGAGACATAGAGGCCAACTCGCCAGGAATGATGTCAAATATTACCGCAGAGATTTTAGGTTGGGTTAGGTTAGGTTATATTACGTTATTGATGTATATAAAGGTCCCACGGAGACGTAGAGGCCAACAAGACAGGAATGTGGTCAAATATTACCGCCGAGATGTTAGGTTGGGTTAGGTTAGGTTATATTACGTTATTGATGTATATGAAGGTCAAACGGAGACGTAGAGGCCAACTCGCCAGGAATGTTGTCGAATATTACAGCCGAGATGTTTGGTTGTGTTAGGTTAGGTTATATTACGTTATTGATGTATATGAAGGTCAAACGGAGGCCTAGAGGCCAACTCGTCAGGAATGTTGTCAAATATTACCGCCGAGATGTTAGGTTGGGTTAGGTTAGGTTATATTACGTTATTGACGTATATAAATGTCCCACGAAGACGTAGAGGACAACAAGCCAGGAATGTGGTCAAATATTACCGCCGGGATGTTAGGTTGGGTTAGGTTAGGTTATATTACGTTATTGATGTATATGAAGGTCAAACGGAGAACTAGAGGCCAACTCGTCAGGAATGTTGTCAAATATTACCGCCGAGAAGTTAGGTTGGGTTAGGTTAGGTTATATTACGTTATTGATGTATATAAAGGTCCCACGGAGACGTAGAGGACAACAAGCCAGGAATGTGGTCAAATATTACCGCCGGGATGTTAGGTTGGGTTAGGTTAGGTTATATTACGTTATTGATGTATATAAAGGTCCCACGGAGACGTAGAGGCAACAAGACAGGAATGTGGTCAAATATTACCGCCGAGATGTTAGGTTGGGTTAGGTTAGGTTATATTACGTTATTGATGTATATAAAGGTCCCACGGAGACGTAGGGTCCAACAAGCCAGGAATGTTGTCAAATATTACCGCCGAGATGTTAGGTTGGGTTAGGTTAGGTTATATTACGTTATTGATGTATATAGATGTCCCACGAAGACGTAGAGGACAACAAGCCAGGAATGTGGTCAAATATTACCGCCGGGATGTTAGGTTGTGTTAGGTTAGGTTATATTACGTTATTGATGTATATGAAGGTCAAACGGAGAACTAGAGGCCAACTCGTCAGGAATGTTGTCAAATATTACCGCCGAGAAGTTAGGTTGGGTTAGGTTAGGTTATATTACGTTATTGATGTATATAAAGGTCCCACGGAGACGTAGAGGACAACAAGCCAGGAATGTGGTCAAATATTACCGCCGGGATGTTAGGTTGGGTTAGGTTAGGTTATATTACGTTATTGATGTATATAAAGGTCCCACGGAGACGTAGAGGCAACAAGACAGGAATGTGATCAAATATTACCGCCGAGATGTTAGGTTGGGTTAGGTTAGGTTATATTACGTTATTGATGTATATAAAGGTCCCACGGAGACGTAGGGGCCAACAAGCCAGGAATGTGGTCAAATATTACCTCCGAGATGTTAGGTTGGGTTAGGTTAGGTTATATTACGTTATTGATGTATATAAAGGTCCCTCGGAGACATAGAGGCCAACAAGCCAGGAATGTGGTCAAATATTACCGCCGAGATTTTAGGTTGGGTTAGGTTAGGTTGTATTACGTTATTCATGTATATGATGGTCAAACGGAGACGTAGAGGCCAACTCGCCATGAATGATGTCAAATATTACCGCCGAGATGTTAGGTTGGTTTAGGTTATGTTATATTACGTTATTGATGTATATAAAGGTCCCACGCTGACGTAGAGGACAACAAGCCAGGAATGTGGTCAAATATTACCGCCGGGATGTTAGGTTGGGTTAGGTTACGTTATATTACGTTATTGATGTATATGATGGTCAAACGGAGACGTAGAGGCCAACTCGCCAGGAATGATGTCAAATATTACCGCAGAGATTTTAGGTTGGGTTAGGTTAGGTTATATTACGTTATTGATGTATATAAAGGTCCCACGGAGACGTAGAGGCCAACAAGACAGGAATGTGGTCAAATATTACCGCCGAGATGTTAGGTTGGGTTAGGTTAGGTTATATTACGTTATTGATGTATATGAAGGTCAAACGGAGACGTAGAGGCCAACTCGCCAGGAATGTTGTCGAATATTACAGCCGAGATGTTTGGTTGTGTTAGGTTAGGTTATATTACGTTATTGATGTATATGAAGGTCAAACGGAGACCTAGAGGCCAACTCGTCAGGAATGTTGTCAAATATTACCGCCGAGATGTTAGGTTGGGTTAGGTTAGGTTATATTACGTTATTGACGTATATAAATGTCCCACGGAGACGTAGGGTCCAACAAGCCAGGAATGTTGTCAAATATTACCGCCGAGATGTTAGGTTGGGTTAGGTTAGGTTATATTACGTTATTGATGTATATAAAGGTCCCACGGAGACGTAGGGTCCAACAAGCCAGGAATGTTGTCAAATATTACCGCCGAGATGTTAGGTTGGGTTAGGTTAGGTTATATTACGTTCTTGATGTATATAGATGTCCCACGAAGACGTAGAGGACAACAAGCCAGGAATGTGGTCAAATATTACCGCCGGGATGTTAGGTTGTGTTAGGTTAGGTTATATTACGTTATTGATGTATATGAAGGTCAAACGGAGAACTAGAGGCCAACTCGTCAGGAATGTTGTCAAATATTACCGCCGAGAAGTTAGGTTGGGTTAGGTTAGGTTATATTACGTTATTGATGTATATAAAGGTCCCACGGAGACGTAGAGGACAACAAGCCAGGAATGTGGTCAAATATTACCGCCGGGATGTTAGGTTGGGTTAGGTTAGGTTATATTACGTTATTGATGTATATAAAGGTCCCACGGAGACGTAGAGGCCAACAAGACAGGAATGTTGTCAAATATTACCGCCGAGATGTTAGGTTGGGTTAGGTTAGGTTATATTACGTTATTGATGTATATAAATGTCCCACGAAGACGTAGAGGACAACAAGCCAGGAATGTGGTCAAATATTACCGCCGGGATGTTAGGTTGGGTTAGGTTAGGTTATATTACGTTATTGATGTATATAAAGGTCCCACGGAGACGTAGAGGCCAACAAGACAGGAATCTGGTCAAATATTACCGCCGAGATGTTAGGTTGGGTTAGGTTAGGTTATATTACGTTATTGATGTATATAAAGGTCCCACGGAGACGTAGAGGACAACAAGCCAGGAATGTGGTCAAATATTACCGCCGGGATGTTAGGTTGGGTTAGGTTAGGTTATATTACGTTATTGATGTATATAAAGGTCCCACGGAGACGTAGAGGCAACAAGACAGGAATGTGGTCAAATATTACCGCCGAGATGTTAGGTTGGGTTAGGTTAGGTTATATTACGTTATTGATGTATATAAAGGTCCCACGGAGACGTAGGGGCCAACAAGCCAGGAATGTGGTCAAATATTACGTCCGAGATGTTAGGTTGGGTTAGGTTAGGTTATATTACGTTATTGATGTATATAAAGGTCCCTCGGAGACGTAGAGGCCAACAAGCCAGGAATGTGGTCAAATATTACCGCCGAGATTTTAGGTTGGGTTAGGTTAGGTTGTATTACGTTATTCATGTATATGATGGTCAAACGGAGACGTAGAGGCCAACTCGCCATGAATGATGTCAAATATTACCGCCGAGATGTTAGGTTGGTTTAGGTTATGTTATATTACGTTATTGATGTATATAAAGGTCCCACGCAGACGTAGAGGACAACAAGCCAGGAATGTGGTCAAATATTACCGCCGGGATGTTAGGTTGGGTTAGGTTACGTTATATTACGTTATTGATGTATATGATGGTCAAACGGAGACATAGAGGCCAACTCGCCAGGAATGATGTCAAATATTACCGCAGAGATTTTAGGTTGGGTTAGGTTAGGTTATATTACGTTATTGATGTATATAAAGGTCCCACGGAGACGTAGAGGCCAACAAGACAGGAATGTGGTCAAATATTACCGCCGAGATGTTAGGTTGGGTTAGGTTAGGTTATATTACGTTATTGATGTATATGAAGGTCAAACGGAGACGTAGAGGCCAACTCGCCAGGAATGTTGTCGAATATTACAGCCGAGATGTTTGGTTGTGTTAGGTTAGGTTATATTACGTTATTGATGTATATGAAGGTCAAACGGAGACCTAGAGGCCAACTCGTCAGGAATGTTGTCAAATATTACCGCCGAGATGTTAGGTTGGGTTAGGTTAGGTTATATTACGTTATTGACGTATATAAATGTCCCACGAAGACGTAGAGGACAACAAGCCAGGAATGTGGTCAAATATTACCGCCGGGATGTTAGGTTGGGTTAGGTTAGGTTATATTACGTTATTGATGTATATAAAGGTCCCACGGAGACGTAGAGGCCAACAAGACAGGAATCTGGTCAAATATTACCGCCGAGATGTTAGGTTGGGTTAGGTTAGGTTATATTACGTTATTGATGTATATAAAGGTCCCACGGAGACGTAGGGTCCAACAAGCCAGGAATGTTGTCAAATATTACCGCCGAGATGTTAGGTTGGGTTAGGTTAGGTTATATTACGTTATTGATGTATATAGATGTCCCACGAAGACGTAGAGGACAACAAGCCAGGAATGTGGTCAAATATTACCGCCGGGATGTTAGGTTGTGTTAGGTTAGGTTATATTACGTTATTGATGTATATAAAGGTCCCACGGAGACGTAGGGTCCAACAAGCCAGGAATGTTGTCAAATATTACCGCCGAGATGTTAGGTTGGGTTAGGTTAGGTTATATTACGTTCTTGATGTATATAGATGTCCCACGAAGACGTAGAGGACAACAAGCCAGGAATGTGGTCAAATATTACCGCCGGGATGTTAGGTTGTGTTAGGTTAGGTTATATTACGTTATTGATGTATATGAAGGTCAAACGGAGAACTAGAGGCCAACTCGTCAGGAATGTTGTCAAATATTACCGCCGAGAAGTTAGGTTGGGTTAGGTTAGGTTATATTACGTTATTGATGTATATAAAGGTCCCACGGAGACGTAGAGGACAACAAGCCAGGAATGTGGTCAAATATTACCGCCGGGATGTTAGGTTGGGTTAGGTTAGGTTATATTACGTTATTGATGTATATAAAGGTCCCACGGAGACGTAGAGGCCAACAAGACAGGAATGTTGTCAAATATTACCGCCGAGATGTTAGGTTGGGTTAGGTTAGGTTATATTACGTTATTGATGTATATAAATGTCCCACGAAGACGTAGAGGACAACAAGCCAGGAATGTGGTCAAATATTACCGCCGGGATGTTAGGTTGGGTTAGGTTAGGTTATATTACGTTATTGATGTATATAAAGGTCCCACGGAGACGTAGAGGCCAACAAGACAGGAATCTGGTCAAATATTACCGCCGAGATGTTAGGTTGGGTTAGGTTAGGTTATATTACGTTATTGATGTATATAAAGGTCCCACGGAGACGTAGAGGACAACAAGCCAGGAATGTGGTCAAATATTACCGCCGGGATGTTAGGTTGGGTTAGGTTAGGTTATATTACGTTATTGATGTATATAAAGGTCCCACGGAGACGTAGAGGCAACAAGACAGGAATGTGGTCAAATATTACCGCCGAGATGTTAGGTTGGGTTAGGTTAGGTTATATTACGTTATTGATGTATATAAAGGTCCCACGGAGACGTAGGGGCCAACAAGCCAGGAATGTGGTCAAATATTACGTCCGAGATGTTAGGTTGGGTTAGGTTAGGTTATATTACGTTATTGATGTATATAAAGGTCCCTCGGAGACGTAGAGGCCAACAAGCCAGGAATGTGGTCAAATATTACCGCCGAGATTTTAGGTTGGGTTAGGTTAGGTTGTATTACGTTATTCATGTATATGATGGTCAAACGGAGACGTAGAGGCCAACTCGCCATGAATGATGTCAAATATTACCGCCGAGATGTTAGGTTGGTTTAGGTTATGTTATATTACGTTATTGATGTATATAAAGGTCCCACGCAGACGTAGAGGACAACAAGCCAGGAATGTGGTCAAATATTACCGCCGGGATGTTAGGTTGGGTTAGGTTACGTTATATTACGTTATTGATGTATATGATGGTCAAACGGAGACATAGAGGCCAACTCGCCAGGAATGATGTCAAATATTACCGCAGAGATTTTAGGTTGGGTTAGGTTAGGTTATATTACGTTATTGATGTATATAAAGGTCCCACGGAGACGTAGAGGCCAACAAGACAGGAATGTGGTCAAATATTACCGCCGAGATGTTAGGTTGGGTTAGGTTAGGTTATATTACGTTATTGATGTATATGAAGGTCAAACGGAGACGTAGAGGCCAACTCGCCAGGAATGTTGTCGAATATTACAGCCGAGATGTTTGGTTGTGTTAGGTTAGGTTATATTACGTTATTGATGTATATGAAGGTCAAACGGAGACCTAGAGGCCAACTCGTCAGGAATGTTGTCAAATATTACCGCCGAGATGTTAGGTTGGGTTAGGTTAGGTTATATTACGTTATTGACGTATATAAATGTCCCACGAAGACGTAGAGGACAACAAGCCAGGAATGTGGTCAAATATTACCGCCGGGATGTTAGGTTGGGTTAGGTTAGGTTATATTACGTTATTGATGTATATAAAGGTCCCACGGAGACGTAGAGGCCAACAAGACAGGAATCTGGTCAAATATTACCGCCGAGATGTTAGGTTGGGTTAGGTTAGGTTATATTACGTTATTGATGTATATAAAGGTCCCACGGAGACGTAGGGTCCAACAAGCCAGGAATGTTGTCAAATATTACCGCCGAGATGTTAGGTTGGGTTAGGTTAGGTTATATTACGTTATTGATGTATATAGATGTCCCACGAAGACGTAGAGGACAACAAGCCAGGAATGTGGTCAAATATTACCGCCGGGATGTTAGGTTGTGTTAGGTTAGGTTATATTACGTTATTGATGTATATGAAGGTCAAACGGAGAACTAGAGGCCAACTTGTCAGGAATGTTGTCAAATATTACCGCCGAGAAGTTAGGTTGGGTTAGGTTAGGTTATATTACGTTATTGATGTATATAAAGGTCCCACGGAGACGTAGAGGACAACAAGCCAGGAATGTGGTCAAATATTACCGCCGGGATGTTAGGTTGGGTTAGGTTAGGTTATATTACGTTATTGATGTATATAAAGGTCCCACGGAGACGTAGAGGCCAACTCGTCAGGAATGTTGTCAAATATTACCGCCGAGATGTTAGGTTGGGTTAGGTTAGGTTATATTACGTTATTGATGTATATAAATGTCCCACGAAGACGTAGAGGACAACAAGCCAGGAATGTGGTCAAATATTACCGCCGGGATGTTAGGTTGGGTTAGGTTACGTTATATTACGTTATTGATGTATATGATGGTCAAACGGAGACGTAGAGGCCAACTCGCCAGGAATGATGTCAAATATTACCGCCGAGAAGTTAGGTTGGGTTAGGTTAGGTTATATTACGTTATTGATGTATATAAAGGTCCCACGGAGACGTAGAGGACAACAAGCCAGGAATGTGGTCAAATATTACCGCCGGGATGTTAGGTTGGGTTAGGTTAGGTTATATTACGTTATTGATGTATATAAAGGTCCCACGGAGACGTAGAGGCAACAAGACAGGAATGTGGTCAAATATTACCGCCGAGATGTTAGGTTGGGTTGGGTTAGGTTATATTACGTTATTGATGTATATAAAGGTCCCACGGAGACGTAGGGGCCAACAAGCCAGGAATGTGGTCAAATATTACCTCCGAGATGTTAGGTTGGGTTAGGTTAGGTTATATTACGTTATTGATGTATATAAAGGTCCCTCGGAGACGTAGAGGCCAACAAGCCAGGAATGTGGTCAAATATTACCGCAGAGATTTTAGGTTGGGTTAGGTTAGGTTATATTACGTTATTGATGTATATAAAGGTCCCACGGAGACGTAGAGGCCAACAAGACAGGAATGTGGTCAAATATTACCCCCGAGATGTTAGGTTGGGTTAGGTTAGGTTATATTACGTTATTGATGTATATGAAGGTCAAACGGAGACGTAGAGGCCAACTCGCCAGGAATGTTGTCGAATATTACAGCCGAGATGTTTGGTTGTGTTAGGTTAGGTTATATTACGTTATTGATGTATATGAAGGTCAAACGGAGACCTAGAGGCCAACTCGTCAGGAATGTTGTCAAATATTACCGCCGAGATGTTAGGTTGGTTTAGGTTAGGTTATATTACGTTATTGACGTATATAAATGTCCCACGAAGACGTAGAGGACAACAAGCCAGGAATGTGGTCAAATATTACCGCCGGGATGTTAGGTTGGGTTAGGTTAGGTTATATTACGTTATTGATGTATATAAAGGTCCCACGGAGACGTAGAGGCCAACAAGACAGGAATCTGGTCAAATATTACCGCCGAGATGTTAGGTTGGGTTAGGTTAGGTTATATTACGTTATTGATGTATATAAAGGTCCCACGGAGACGTAGGGTCCAACAAGCCAGGAATGTTGTCAAATATTACCGCCGAGATGTTAGGTTGGGTTAGGTTAGGTTATATTACGTTATTGATGTATATAGATGTCCCACGAAGACGTAGAGGACAACAAGCCAGGAATGTGGTCAAATATTACCGCCGGGATGTTAGGTTGTGTTAGGTTAGGTTATATTACGTTATTGATGTATATGAAGGTCAAACGGAGAACTAGAGGCCAACTCGTCAGGAATGTTGTCAAATATTACCGCCGAGAAGTTAGGTTGGGTTAGGTTAGGTTATATTACGTTATTGATGTATATAAAGGTCCCACGGAGACGTAGAGGACAACAAGCCAGGAATGTGGTCAAATATTACCGCCGGGATGTTAGGTTGGGTTAGGTTAGGTTATATTACGTTATTGATGTATATAAAGGTCCCACGGAGACGTAGAGGCCAACTCGTCAGGAATGTTGTCAAATATTACCGCCGAGATGTTAGGTTGGGTTAGGTTAGGTTATATTACGTTATTGATGTATATAAATGTCCCACGAAGACGTAGAGGACAACAAGCCAGGAATGTGGTCAAATATTACGGCCGGGATGTTAGGTTGGGTTAGGTTACGTTATATTACGTTATTGATGTATATGATGGTCAAACGGAGACGTAGAGGCCAACTCGCCAGGAATGATGTCAAATATTACCGCCGAGAAGTTAGGTTGGGTTAGGTTAGGTTATATTACGTTATTGATGTATATAAAGGTCCCACGGAGACGTAGAGGACAACAAGCCAGGAATGTGGTCAAATATTACCGCCGGGATGTTAGGTTGGGTTAGGTTAGGTTATATTACGTTATTGATGTATATAAAGGTCCCACGGAGACGTAGAGGCAACAAGACAGGAATGTGGTCAAATATTACCGCCGAGATGTTAGGTTGGGTTAGGTTAGGTTATATTACGTTATTGATGTATATAAAGGTCCCACGGAGACGTAGGGGCCAACAAGCCAGGAATGTGGTCAAATATTACCTCCGAGATGTTAGGTTGGGTTAGGTTAGGTTATATTACGTTATTGATGTATATAAAGGTCCCTCGGAGACGTAGAGGCCAACAAGCCAGGAATGTGGTCAAATATTACCGCAGAGATTTTAGGTTGGGTTAGGTTAGGTTATATTACGTTATTGATGTATATAAAGGTCCCACGGAGACGTAGAGGCCAACAAGACAGGAATGTGGTCAAATATTACCGCCGAGATGTTAGGTTGGGTTAGGTTAGGTTATATTACGTTATTGATGTATATGAAGGTCAAACGGAGACGTAGAGGCCAACTCGCCAGGAATGTTGTCGAATATTACAGCCGAGATGTTTGGTTGTGTTAGGTTAGGTTATATTACGTTATTGATGTATATGAAGGTCAAACGGAGACCTAGAGGCCAACTCGTCAGGAATGTTGTCAAATATTACCGCCGAGATGTTAGGTTGGGTTAGGTTAGGTTATATTACGTTATTGACGTATATAAATGTCCCACGAAGACGTAGAGGACAACAAGCCAGGAATGTGGTCAAATATTACCGCCGGGATGTTAGGTTGGGTTAGGTTAGGTTATATTACGTTATTGATGTATATAAAGGTCACACGGAGACGTAGAGGCCAACAAGACAGGAATCTGGTCAAATATTACCGCCGAGATGTTAGGTTGGGTTAGGTTAGGTTATATTACGTTATTGATGTATATAAAGGTCCCACGGAGACGTAGGGTCCAACAAGCCAGGAATGTTGTCAAATATTACCGCCGAGATGTTAGGTTGGGTTAGGTTAGGTTATATTACGTTATTGATGTATATAGATGTCCCACGAAGACGTAGAGGACAACAAGCCAGGAATGTGGTCAAATATTACCGCCGGGATGTTAGGTTGTGTTAGGTTAGGTTATATTACGTTATTGATGTATATGAAGGTCAAACGGAGAACTAGAGGCCAACTCGTCAGGAATGTTGTCAAATATTACCGCCGAGAAGTTAGGTTCGGTTAGGTTAGGTTATATTACGTTATTGATGTATATAAAGGTCCCACGGAGACGTAGAGGACAACAAGCCAGGAATGTGGTCAAATATTACCGCCGGGATGTTAGGTTGGGTTAGGTTAGGTTATATTACGTTATTGATGTATATAAAGGTCCCACGGAGACGTAGAGGCCAACTCGTCAGGAATGTTGTCAAATATTACCGCCGAGATGTTAGGTTGGGTTAGGTTAGGTTATATTACGTTATTGATGTATATAAATGTCCCACGAAGACGTAGAGGACAACAAGCCAGGAATGTGGTTAAATATTACCGCCGGGATGTTAGGTTGTGTTAGGTTAGGTTATATTACGTTATTGATGTATATAAAGGTCCCACGGAGACGTAGAGGCCAACAAGACAGGAATCTGGTCAAATATTACCGCCGAGATGTTAGGTTGGGTTAGGTTAGGTTATATTACGTTATTGATGTATATAAAGGTCCCACGGAGACGTAGGGTCCAACAAGCCAGGAATGTTGTCAAATATTACCGCCGAGATGTTAGGTTGGGTTAGGTTAGGTTATATTACGTTATTGATGTATATAGATGTCCCACGAAGACGTAGAGGACAACAAGCCAGGAATGTGGTCAAATATTACCGCCGGGATGTTAGGTTGTGTTAGGTTAGGTTATATTACGTTATTGGTGTATATAGATGTCCCACGAAGACGTAGAGGACAACAAGCCAGGAATGTGGTCAAATATTACCGCCGGGATGTTAGGTTGTGTTAGGTTAGGTTATATTACGTTATTGATGTATATAGATGTCCCACGAAGACGTAGAGGACAACAAGCCAGGAATGTGGTCAAATATTACCGCCGGGATGTTAGGTTGTGTTAGGTTAGGTTATATTACGTTATTGGTGTATATGAAGGTCAAACGGAGAACTAGAGGCCAACTCGTCAGGAATGTTGTCAAATATTACCGCCGAGAAGTTAGGTTGGGTTAGGTTAGGTTATATTACGTTATTGATGTATATAAAGGTCCCACGGAGACGTAGAGGACAACAAGCCAGGAATGTGGTCAAATATTACCGCCGGGATGTTAGGTTGGGTTAGGTTAGGTTATATTACGTTATTGATGTATATAAAGGTCCCACGGAGACGTAGAGGCAACAAGACAGGAATGTGGTCAAATATTACCGCCGAGATGTTAGGTTGGGTTAGGTTAGGTTATATTACGTTATTGATGTATATAAAGGTCCCACGGAGACGTAGGGGCCAACAAGCCAGGAATGTGGTCAAATATTACCTCCGAGATGTTAGGTTGGGTTAGGTTAGGTTATATTACGTTATTGATGTATATAAAGGTCCCTCGGAGACGTAGAGGCCAACAAGCCAGGAATGTGGTCAAATATTACCGCCGAGATTTTAGGTTGGGTTAGGTTTGGTTGTATTACGTTATTCATGTATATGATGGTCAAACGGAGACGTAGAGGCCAACTCGCCAGGAATGATGTCAAAGATTACCGCCGAGATGTTAGGTTGGTTTAGGTTATGTTATATTACGTTATTGATGTATATAAAGGTCCCACGCAGACGTAGAGGACAACAAGCCAGGAATGTGGTCAAATATTACCGCCGGGATGTTAGGTTGGGTTAGGTTACGTTATATTACGTTATTGATGTATATGATGGTCAAACGGAGACGTAGAGGCCAACTCGCCAGGAATGAAGTCAAATATTACCGCAGAGATTTTAGGTTGGGTTAGGTTAGGTTATATTACGTTATTGATGTATATAAAGGTCCCACGGAGACGTAGAGGCCAACAAGACAGGAATGTGGTCAAATATTACCGCCGAGATGTTAGGTTGGGTTAGGTTAGGTTATATTACGTTATTGATGTATATGAAGGTCAAACGGAGACGTAGAGGCCAACTCGCCAGGAATGTTGTCGAATATTACAGCCGAGATGTTTGGTTGTGTTAGGTTATGTTATATTACGTTATTGATGTATATGAAGGTCAAACGGAGACCTAGAGGGCAACTCGTCAGGAATGTTGTCAAATATTACCGCCGATATGTTAGGTTGGGTTAGGTTAGGTTATATTACGTTATTGACGTATATAAATGTCCCACGAAGACGTAGAGGACAACAAGCCAGGAATGTGGTCAAATATTACCGCCGGGATGTTAGGTTGGGTTAGGTTAGGTTATATTACGTTATTGATGTATATAAAGGTCCCACGGAGACGTAGAGGCCAACAAGACAGGAATCTGGTCAAATATTACCGCCGAGATGTTAGGTTGGGTTAGGTTAGGTTATATTACGTTATTGATGTATATAAAGGTCCCACGGAGACGTAGGGTCCAACAAGCCAGGAATGTTGTCAAATATTACCGCCGAGATGTTAGGTTGGGTTAGGTTAGGTTATATTACGTTATTGATGTATATAAATGTCCCACGAAGACGTAGAGGACAACAAGCCAGGAATGTGGTTAAATATTACCGCCGGGATGTTAGGTTGTGTTAGGTTAGGTTATATTACGTTATTGATGTATATAAAGGTCCCACGGAGACGTAGAGGCCAACAAGACAGGAATCTGGTCAAATATTACCGCCGAGATGTTAGGTTGGGTTAGGTTAGGTTATATTACGTTATTGATGTATATAAAGGTCCCACGGAGACGTAGGGTCCAACAAGCCAGGAATGTTGTCAAATATTACCGCCGAGATGTTAGGTTGGGTTAGGTTAGGTTATATTACGTTATTGATGTATATAGATGTCCCACGAAGACGTAGAGGACAACAAGCCAGGAATGTGGTCAAATATTACCGCCGGGATGTTAGGTTGTGTTAGGTTAGGTTATATTACGTTATTGGTGTATATAGATGTCCCACGAAGACGTAGAGGACAACAAGCCAGGAATGTGGTCAAATATTACCGCCGGGATGTTAGGTTGTGTTAGGTTAGGTTATATTACGTTATTGATGTATATAGATGTCCCACGAAGACGTAGAGGACAACAAGCCAGGAATGTGGTCAAATATTACCGCCGGGATGTTAGGTTGTGTTAGGTTAGGTTATATTACGTTATTGGTGTATATGAAGGTCAAACGGAGAACTAGAGGCCAACTCGTCAGGAATGTTGTCAAATATTACCGCCGAGAAGTTAGGTTGGGTTAGGTTAGGTTATATTACGTTATTGATGTATATAAAGGTCCCACGGAGACGTAGAGGACAACAAGCCAGGAATGTGGTCAAATATTACCGCCGGGATGTTAGGTTGGGTTAGGTTAGGTTATATTACGTTATTGATGTATATAAAGGTCCCACGGAGACGTAGAGGCAACAAGACAGGAATGTGGTCAAATATTACCGCCGAGATGTTAGGTTGGGTTAGGTTAGGTTATATTACGTTATTGATGTATATAAAGGTCCCACGGAGACGTAGGGGCCAACAAGCCAGGAATGTGGTCAAATATTACCTCCGAGATGTTAGGTTGGGTTAGGTTAGGTTATATTACGTTATTGATGTATATAAAGGTCCCTCGGAGACGTAGAGGCCAACAAGCCAGGAATGTGGTCAAATATTACCGCCGAGATTTTAGGTTGGGTTAGGTTTGGTTGTATTACGTTATTCATGTATATGATGGTCAAACGGAGACGTAGAGGCCAACTCGCCAGGAATGATGTCAAAGATTACCGCCGAGATGTTAGGTTGGTTTAGGTTATGTTATATTACGTTATTGATGTATATAAAGGTCCCACGCAGACGTAGAGGACAACAAGCCAGGAATGTGGTCAAATATTACCGCCGGGATGTTAGGTTGGGTTAGGTTACGTTATATTACGTTATTGATGTATATGATGGTCAAACGGAGACGTAGAGGCCAACTCGCCAGGAATGAAGTCAAATATTACCGCAGAGATTTTAGGTTGGGTTAGGTTAGGTTATATTACGTTATTGATGTATATAAAGGTCCCACGGAGACGTAGAGGCCAACAAGACAGGAATGTGGTCAAATATTACCGCCGAGATGTTAGGTTGGGTTAGGTTAGGTTATATTACGTTATTGATGTATATGAAGGTCAAACGGAGACGTAGAGGCCAACTCGCCAGGAATGTTGTCGAATATTACAGCCGAGATGTTTGGTTGTGTTAGGTTATGTTATATTACGTTATTGATGTATATGAAGGTCAAACGGAGACCTAGAGGGCAACTCGTCAGGAATGTTGTCAAATATTACCGCCGATATGTTAGGTTGGGTTAGGTTAGGTTATATTACGTTATTGACGTATATAAATGTCCCACGAAGACGTAGAGGACAACAAGCCAGGAATGTGGTCAAATATTACCGCCGGGATGTTAGGTTGGGTTAGGTTAGGTTATATTACGTTATTGATGTATATAAAGGTCCCACGGAGACGTAGAGGCCAACAAGACAGGAATCTGGTCAAATATTACCGCCGAGATGTTAGGTTGGGTTAGGTTAGGTTATATTACGTTATTGATGTATATAAAGGTCCCACGGAGACGTAGGGTCCAACAAGCCAGGAATGTTGTCAAATATTACCGCCGAGATGTTAGGTTGGGTTAGGTTAGGTTATATTACGTTATTGATGTATATAGATGTCCCACGAAGACGTAGAGGACAACAAGCCAGGAATGTGGTCAAATATTACCGCCGGGATGTTAGGTTGTGTTAGGTTAGGTTATATTACGTTATTGATGTATATGAAGGTCAAACGGCGAACTAGAGGCCAACTCGTCAGGAATGTTGTCAAATATTACCGCCGAGAAGTTAGGTTGGGTTAGGTTAGGTTATATTACGTTATTGATGTATATAAAGGTCCCACGGAGACGTAGAGGACAATAAGCCAGGAATGTGGTCAAATATTACCGCCGGGATGTTAGGTTGGGTTAGGTTAGGTTATATTACGTTATTGATGTATATAAAGGTCCCACGGAGACGTAGAGGCAACAAGACAGGAATGTGGTCAAATATTACCGCCGAGATGTTAGGTTGGGTTAGGTTAGGTTATATTACGTTATTGATGTATATAAATGTCCCACGAAGACGTAGAGGACAACAAGCCAGGAATGTGGTCAAATATTACCGCCGGGATGTTAGGTTGGGTTAGGTTACGTTATATTACGTTATTGATGTATATGATGGTCAAACGGAGACGTAGAGGCCAACTCGCCAGGAATGTTGTCAAATATTACCGCAGAGATTTTAGGTTGGGTTAGGTTAGGTTATATTACGTTATTGATGTATATAAAGGTCCCACGGAGACGTAGAGGCCAACAAGACAGGAATGTGGTCAAATATTACCGCCGAGATGTTAGGTTGGGTTAGGTTAGGTTATATTAAGTTATTGATGTATATAAAGGTCCCACGGAGACGTAGAGGCCAACTCGCCAGGAATGATGTCAAATATTACCGCCGAGATTTTAGGTTGGGTTAGGTTAGTTTATATTACGTTATTGATGTATATAAAGGTCCCACGGAGACGTAGAGGCCAACAAGACAGGAATGTGGTCAAATATTACCGCCGAGATGTTAGGTTGGGTTAGGTTAGGTTATATTACGTTATTGATGTATATAAAGGTCCCACGTAGACGTAGAGGCCAACAAGCCAGGAATGTGGTCAAATATTACCGACGAGATGTTAGGTTGGGTTAGGTTAGGTTATATTACGTTATTGATGCATATAAAGGTCCCACGGAGACGGAGAAGCCAACTCGCCAGGAATGATGTCAAATATTACCGCCGAGATTTTAGGTTGGGTTAGGTTAGTTTATATTACGTTATTGATGTATATAAAGGTCCCACGGAGACGTAGAGGCCAACAAGACAGGAATGTGGTCAAATATTACCGCCGAGATGTTAGGTTGGGTTAGGTTAGGTTATATTACGTTATTGATGTATATAAAGGTCCCACGTAGACGTAGAGGCCAACAAGCCAGGAATGGGGTCAAATATTACCGCCGAGATGTTAGGTTGGGTTAGGTTAGGTTATATTACGTTATTGATGCATATAAAGGTCCCACGGAGACGGAGAAGCCAACTCGCCAGGAATGTTGTCAAATATTACCGCCGAGATGTTAGGTTGGGTTAGGATAGGTTATATTACGTTATTGATGTATATGATGGTCAAACGGAGACGTAGAGGCCAACTCGCCAGGAATGTTGTCAAATAGTACCGCCGAGATGATAGGTTGTGTTACGTTAGGTTATATTACGTTATTGATGTATATGAAGGTCAAACGGAGACGTAGAGGCCAACTCGCCAGGAATGATGTCAAATATTACCGCCGAGATGTTAGGTTGGGTTAGGTTAGGTTATATTACGTTATTGATGTATATAGATGTCCCACGAAGACGTAGAGGACAACAAGCCAGGAATGTGGTCAAATATTACCGCCGGGATGTTAGGTTGGGTTAGGTTAGGTTATATTACGTTATTGATGTATATAAAGGTCCCACGGAGACGTAGAGGCCAACAAGACAGGAATGTGGTCAAATATTACCGCCGAGATGTTAGGATGGGTTAGGTTAGGTTATATTACGTTATTGATGTATATAAAGGTCCCACGGAGACGTAGGGGCCAACAAGCCAGGAATGTGGTCAAATATTACCTCCGAGATGTTAGGTTGGGTTAGGTTAGGTTATATTACGTTATTGATGTATATGAAGGTCAAACGGAGACGTAGAGGACAACAAGCCAGGAATGATGTCAAATATTACCGCAGAGACTTTAGGTTGGGTTAGGTTAGGTTATATTACGTTATTGATGTATATAAAGGTCCCACGGAGACGTAGAGGCCAACAAGACAGGAATGTGGTCAAATAGTACCGCCGAGATGTTAGGTTGGGTTAGGTTAGGTTATATTACGTTATTGATGTATATAGATGTCCCACGAAGACGTAGAGGACAACAAGCCAGGAATGTGGTCAAATATTACCGCCGGGATGTTAGGTTGGGATAGGTTAGGTTATATTACGTTATTGATGTATATAAAGGTCCCACGGAGACGTAGAGGCCAACAAGACAGGAATGTGGTCAAATATTACCGCCGAGATGTTAGGATGGGTTAGGTTAGGTTATATTACGTTATTGATGTATATAAAGGTCCCACGGAGACGTAGGGGCCAACAAGCCAGGAATGTGGTCAAATATTACCTCCGAGATGTTAGGTTGGGTTAGGTTAGGTTATATTACGTTATTGATGTATATGAAGGTCAAACGGAGACGTAGAGGACAACAAGCCAGGAATGATGTCAAATATTACCGCAGAGACTTTAGGTTGGGTTAGGTTAGGTTATATTACGTTATTGATGTATATAAAGGTCCCACGGAGACGTAGAGGCCAACAAGACAGGAATGTGGTCAAATAGTACCGCCGAGATGTTAGGTTGGGTTAGGTTATGTTATATTACGTTATTGATGTATATAAAGGTCCCACGGAGACGTAGAGGCCAACTCGCCAGGAATGATGTCAAATATTACCGCCGAGATGTTAGGATGGGTTAGGTTAGGTTATATTACGTTATTGATGTATATAAAGGTCCCACGGAGACGTAGAGGCCAACAAGACAGGAATCTGGTCAAATATTACCGCCGAGATGTTAGGTTGGGTTAGGTTAGGTTATATTACGTTATTGATGTATATAAAGGTCCCTCGGAGACGTAGAGGCCAACAAGCCAGGAATGTGGTCAAATATTACCGCCGAGATTTTAGGTTGGGTTAGGTTAGGTTATATTACGTTATTGATGAATATAAAGGTCCCACGGAGACGTAGAGGCCAACAAGCCAGGAATGTGGTCAAATATTACCGCCGAGATTTTAGGTTGGGTTAGGTTAGGTTATATTACGTTATTGATGAATATAAAGGTCCCACGGAGACGTAGGGGCCAACAAGCCAGGAATGTGGTCAAATATAACCTCCGAGATGTTAGGTTGGGTTAGGTTAGGTTATATTACGTTATTGATGTATATAAAGGTCCCTCGGAGACGTAGAGGCCAACAAGCCAGGAATGTGGTCAAATATTACCGCCGAGATTTTAGGTTGGGTTAGGTTAGGTTATATTACGTTATTGATGTATATGATGGTCAAACGGAGACGTAGAGGCCAACTCGCCAGGAATGATGTCAAATATTACCGCCGAGATGTTAGGTTGGTTTAGGTTATGTTATATTACGTTATTGATGTATATAAAGGTCCCACGCAGACGTAGAGGCCAACAAGCCAGGAATGTGGTCAAATATTACCGCCGAGATGTTAGGTTGGGTTAGGTTAGGTTATATTACGTTATTGATGTATATAAAGGTCCCACGAAGACGTAGAGGCCAACAAGCCAGGAATGTGGTCAAATATTACCGCCGAGATGTTAGGTGGGGTTAGGTTAGGTTATATTACGTTATTGATGCATATAAAGGTCCCACGGAGACGGAGAAGCCAACTCGCCAGGAATGTTGTCAAATATTACCGCCGAGATGTTAGGTTGGGTTAGGTTAGGTTATATTACGTTATTGATGTATATAAAGGTCCCACGCAGACGTAGAGGCCAACAAGCCAGGAATGTGGTCAAATATTACCTCCGAGATGTTAGGTTGGGTTAGGTTAGGTTATATTACGTTATTGATGTATATAAAGGTCCCTCGGAGACGTAGAGGCCAACAAGCCAGGAATGTGGTCAAATATTACCGCCGAGATTTTAGGTTGGGTTAGGTTAGGTTATATTACGTTATTGATGTATATAAAGGTCCCACGGAGACGTAGGGGCCAACAAGCCAGGAATGTGGTCAAATATTACCTCCGAGATGTTAGGTTGGGTTAGGTTAGGTTATATTACGTTATTGATGTATATAAAGGTCCCTCGGAGACGTAGAGGCCAACAAGACAGGAATGTGGTCGAATATTACCGCCGAGATTTTAGGTTGGGTTAGGTTAGGTTATATTACGTTATTGATGTATATGATGGTCAAACGGAGACGTAGAGGCCAACTCGCCAGGAATGATGTCAAATATTACCGCCGAGATGTTAGGTTGGTTTATGTTATGTTATATTACGTTATTGATGTATATAAAGGTCCCACGCAGACGTAGAGGCCAACAAGCCAGGAATGTTGTCAAATATTACCGCCGAGATGTTAGGTTGGGTTAGGTTAGGTTATATTTCGTTATTGATGTATATGATGGTCAAACGGAGACGTAGAGGCCAACTTGCCAGGAATGATGTCAAATATTACCGCAGAGATTTTAGGTTGGGTTAGGTTAGGTTATATTACGTTATTGATGTATATAAAGGTCCCACGGAGACGTAGAGGCCAACAAGACAGGAATGTGGTCAAATATTACCGCCGAGATGTTAGGTTGGGTTAGGTTATGTTATATTACGTTATTGATGTATATAAAGGTCCCACGGAGACGTAGAGGCCAACTCGCCAGGAATGATGTCAAATATTACCGCCGAGATTTTAGGTTGGGTTAGGTTAAGTTATATTACGTTATTGATGTATATAAAGGTCCCACGGAGACGTAGAGGCCAACAAGACAGGAATGTGGTCAAATATTACCGCCGCGATGTTAGGTTGGGTTAGGTTAGGTTATATTACGTTATTGATGTATATAAAGGTCCCACGTAGACGTAGGGGCCAACAAGCCAGGAATGTGGTCAAATATTACCGCCGAGATGTTAGGTTGGTTTAGGTTATGTTATATTACGTTATTGATGTATATAAAGGTCCCACGCAGACGTAGAGGCCAACAAGCCAGGAATGTGGTCAAATATTACCGCCGAGATGTTAGGTTGGGTTAGGTTAGGTTATATTACGTTATTGATGTATATAAAGGTCCCACGGAGACGTAGGGGCCAACAAGCCAGGAATGTTGTCAAATATTACCGCCGAGATGTTAGGTTGGGTTAGGTTAGATTATATTACGTTATTGTTGTATATAGATGTCCCACGAAGACGTAGAGGACAACAAGCCAGGAATGTGGTCAAATATTACCGCCGGGATGTTAGGTTGTGTTAGGTTAGGTTATATTACGTTATTGATGTATATGAAGGTCAAACGGAGACCTAGAGGCCAACTCGTCAGGAATGTGGTCAAATATTACCGCCGAGATGTTAGGTTGGGTGAGGTTAGGTTATATTACGTTATTGATGTATATGAAGGTCAAACGGAGACGTAGAGGCCAACTCGCCAGGAATGTTGTCGAATATTACAGCCGAGATGTTAGGTTGTGTTTGGTTAGGTTATATTACGTTATTGATGTATATGAAGGTCAAACGGAGACCTAGAGGCCAACTCGTCAGGAATGTTGTCAAATATTACTGCCGAGATGTTAGGTTAGGTTAGGTTAGGTTATATTACGTTATTGATGTATATAAATGTCCCACGAAGACGTAGAGGACAACAAGCCAGGAATGTGGTCAAATATTACCGCCGGGATGTTAGGTTGTGTTAGGTTAGGTTATATTACGTTATTGATGTATATCAAGGTCAAACGGAGACGTAGAGGACAACAAGCCAGGAATGTGGTTAAATATTACCGCCGGGATGTTAGGTTGGGTTAGGTTAGGTTATATTACGTTATTGATGTATATAAAGGCCCCACGGAGACGTAGAGGCCAACAAGACAGGAATCTGGTCAAATATTACAGCCGAGATGTTAGGTTGGGTTAGGTTAGGTTATATTACGTTATTGATGCATATAAAGGTCCCACGGAGACGTAGGAGCCAACAAGCCAGGAATGTTGTCAAATATTACCGCCGAGATGTTAGGTTGGGTTAGGTTAGGTTATATTACGTTATTGATGTATATAGATGTCCCACGAAGACGTAGAGGACAACAAGCCAGGAATGTGGTCAAATATTACCGCCGGGATGTTAGGTTGTGTTAGGTTAGGTTATATTACGTTATTGATGTATATGAAGGTCAAACGGAGACCTAGAGGCCAACTCGTCAGGAATGTTGTCAAATATTACCGCCGAGAAGTTAGGTTGGGTTAGGTTAGGTTATATTACGTTATTGATGTATATAAAGGTCCCACGGAGACGTAGAGGACAACAAGCCAGGAATGTGGTCAAATATTACCGCCGGGATGTTAGGTTGGGTTAGGTTAGGTTATATTACGTTATTGATGTATATAAAGGTCCCACGGAGACGTAGAGGCAACAAGCCAGGAATGTGGTCAAATATTACCGCCGAGATGTTAGGTTGGGTTAGGTTAGGTTATATTACGTTATTGATGTATATGAAGGTCAAACGGAGACGTAGAGGCCAACTCGCCAGGAATATTGTCGAATATTACAGCCGAGATGTTAGGTTGTGTTAGGTTAGGTTATATTACGTTATTGATGTATATGAAGGTCAAACGGAGACCTAGAGGCCAACTCGTCAGGAATATTGTCAAATATTACTGCCGAGATGTTAGGTTAGGTTAGGTTAGGTTATATTACGTTATTGATGTATATAAATGTCCCACGAAGACGTAGAGGACAACAAGCCAGGAATGTGGTCAAATATTACCGCCGGGATGTTAGGTTGTGTTAGGTTAGGTTATATTACGTTATTGATGTATATCAAGGTCAAACGGAGACCTAGAGGCCAACTCGCCAGGAATATTGTCGAATATTACAGCCGAGATGTTAGGTTGTGTTAGGTTAGGTTATATTACGTTATTGATGTATATGAAGGTCAAACGGAGACCTAGAGGCCAACTCGTCAGGAATGTTGTCAAATATTACTGCCGAGATGTTAGGTTAGGTTAGGTTAGGTTATATTACGTTATTGATGTATATAAATGTCCCACGAAGACGTAGAGGACAACAAGCCAGGAATGTGGTCAAATATTACCGCCGGAATGTTAGGTTGTGTTAGGTTAGGTTATATTACGTTATTGATGTATATCAAGGTCAAACGGAGACCTAGAGGCCAACTCGTCAGGAATGTTGTCAAATATTACCGCCGAGAAGTTAGGTTGGGTTAGGTTAGGTTATATTACGTTATTGATGTATATAAAGGTCCCACGGAGACGTAGAGGACAACAAGCCAGGAATGTGGTCAAATATTACCGCCGGGATGTTAGGTTGGGTTATGTTAGGTTATATTACGTTATTGATGTATATAAAGGTCCCACGGAGACGTAGAGGCAACAAGCCAGGAATGTGGTCAAATATTACCGCCGAGATGTTAGGTTGGGTTAGGTTAGGTTATATTACGTTATTGATGTATATGAAGGTCAAACGGAGATGTAGAGGCCAACTCGCCAGGAATATTGTCGAATATTACAGCCGAGATGTTAGGTTGTGTTAGGTTAGGTTATATTACGTTATTGATGTATATGAAGGTCAAACGGAGACCTAGAGGCCAACTCGTCAGGAATGTTGTCAAATATTACCGCCGAGAAGTTAGGTTGGGTTAGGTTAGGTTATATTACGTTATTGATGTATATAAAGGTCCCACGGAGACGTAGAGGACAACAAGCCAGGAATGTGGTCAAATATTACCGCCGGGATGTTAGGTTGGGTTAGGTTAGGTTATATTACGTTATTGATGTATATAAAGGTCCCGCGGAGACGTAGAGGCAACAAGCCAGGAATGTGGTCAAATATTACCGCCGAGATGTTAGGTTGGGTTAGGTTAGGTTATATTACGTTATTGATGTATATGAAGGTCAAACGGAGACGTAGAGGCCAACTCGCCAGGAATATTGTCGAATATTACAGCCGAGATGTTAGGTTGTGTTAGGTTAGGTTATATTACGTTATTGATGTATATGAAGGTCAAACGGAGACCTAGAGGCCAACTCGTCAGGAATGTTGTCAAATATTACTGCCGAGATGTTAGGTTAGGTTAGGTTAGGTTATATTACGTTATTGATGTATATAAATGTCCCACGAAGACGTAGAGGACAACAAGCCAGGAATGTGGTCAAATATTACCGCCGGGATGTTAGGTTGTGTTAGGTTAGGTTATATTACGTTATTGATGTATATCAAGGTCAAACGGAGACCTAGAGGCCAACTCGTCAGGAATGTTGTCAAATATTACCGCCGAGAAGTTAGGTTGGGTTAGGTTAGGTTATATTACGTTATTGATGTATATAAAGGTCCCACGGAGACGTAGAGGACAACAAGCCAGGAATGTGGTCAAATATTACCGCCGGGATGTTAGGTTGGGTTATGTTAGGTTATATTACGTTATTGATGTATATAAAGGTCCCACGGAGACGTAGAGGCAACAAGCCAGGAATGTGGTCAAATATTACCGCCGAGATGTTAGGTTGGGTTAGGTTAGGTTATATTACGTTATTGATGTATATGAAGGTCAAACGGAGACGTAGAGGCCAACTCGCCAGGAATTTTGTCGAATATTACAGCCGAGATGTTAGGTTGTGTTAGGTTAGGTTATATTACGTTATTGATGTATATGAAGGTCAAACGGAGACCTAGAGGCCAACTCGTCAGGAATGTTGTCAAATATTACTGCCGAGATGTTAGGTTAGGTTAGGTTAGGTTATATTACGTTATTGATGTATATAAATGTCCCACGAAGACGTAGAGGACAACAAGCCAGGAATGTGGTCAAATATTACCGCCGGGATGTTAGGTTGTGTTAGGTTAGGTTATATTACGTTATTGATGTATATCAAGGTCAAACGGAGACCTAGAGGCCAACTCGTCAGGAATGTTGTCAAATATTACCGCCGAGAAGTTAGGTTGGGTTAGGTTAGGTTATATTACGTTATTGATGTATATAAAGGTCCCTCGCAGACGTAGAGGACAACAAGCCAGGAATGTGGTCAAATATTACCGCCGGGATGTTAGGTTGGGTTAGGTTAGGTTATATTACGTTATTGATGTATATAAAGGCCCCACGGAGACGTAGAGGCCAACAAGACAGGAATCTGGTCAAATATTACCGCCGAGATGTTAGGTTGGGTTAGGTTAGGTTATATTACGTTATTGATGTATATAAAGGTCCCACGGAGACGTAGGGGCCAACAAGCCAGGAATGTTGTCAAATATTACCGCCGAGATGTTAGGTTGGGTTAGGTTAGGTTATATTACGTTATTGTTGTATATAGATGTCCCACGAAGACGTAGAGGACAACAAGCCAGGAATGTGGTCAAATATTACCGCCGGGATGTTAGGTTGTGTTAGGTTAGGTTATATTACGTTATTG
This sequence comes from Xylocopa violacea, assembly GCA_963969225.1. Lineage (NCBI taxonomy): Eukaryota > Metazoa > Arthropoda > Insecta > Hymenoptera > Apidae > Xylocopa > Xylocopa violacea. Next base: position 3,020,562 of record CAXAJV010000306.1, on the reverse strand, counting down.
ATGTATATGAAGGTCAAACGGAGACCTAGAGGCCAACTCGTCAGGAATGTTGTCAAATATTACCGCCGAGAAGTTAGGTTGGGTTAGGTTAGGTTATATTACGTTATTGATGTATATAAAGGTCCCACGGAGACGTAGAGGACAACAAGCCAGGAATGTGGTCAAATATTACCGCCGAGATGTTAGGTTGGGTTAGGTTAGGTTATATTACGTTATTGATGTATATGAAGGTCAAACGGAGACGTAGAGGCCAACTCGCCAGGAATGTTGTCGAATATTACAGCCGAGATGTTAGGTTGTGTTTGGTTAGGTTATATTACGTTATTGATGTATATGAAGGTCAAACGGAGACCTAGAGGCCAACTCGTCAGGAATGTTGTCAAATATTACTGCCGAGATGTTAGGTTAGGTTAGGTTAGGTTATATTACGTTATTGATGTATATAAATGTCCCACGAAGACGTAGAGGACAACAAGCCAGGAATGTGGTCAAATATTACCGCCGGGATGTTAGGTTGTGTTAGGTTAGGTTATATTACGTTATTGATGTATATCAAGGTCAAACGGAGACCTAGAGGCCAACTCGTCAGGAATGTTGTCAAATATTACCGCCGAGAAGTTAGGTTGGGTTAGGTTAGGTTATATTACGTTATTGATGTATATAAAGGTCCCACGGAGACGTAGAGGACAACAAGCCAGGAATGTGGTCAAATATTACCGCCGGGATGTTAGGTTGGGTTAGGTTAGGTTATATTACGTTATTGATGTATATAAAGGCCCCACGGAGACGTAGAGGCCAACAAGACAGGAATCTGGTCAAATATTACAGCCGAGATGTTAGGTTGGGTTAGGTTAGGTTATATTACGTTATTGATGCATATAAAGGTCCCACGGAGACGTAGGAGCCAACAAGCCAGGAATGTTGTCAAATATTACCGCCGAGATGTTAGGTTGGGTTAGGTTAGGTTATATTACGTTATTGATGTATATAGATGTCCCACGAAGACGTAGAGGACAACAAGCCAGGAATGTGGTCAAATATTACCGCCGGGATGTTAGGTTGTGTTAGGTTAGGTTATATTACGTTATTGATGTATATGAAGGTCAAACGGAGACCTAGAGGCCAACTCGTCAGGAATGTTGTCAAATATTACCGCCGAGAAGTTAGGTTGGGTTAGGTTAGGTTATATTACGTTATTGATGTATATAAAGGTCCCACGGAGACGTAGAGGACAACAAGCCAGGAATGTGGTCAAATATTACCGCCGGGATGTTAGGTTGGGTTAGGTTAGGTTATATTACGTTATTGATGTATATAAAGGTCCCACGGAGACGTAGAGGCAACAAGCCAGGAATGTGGTCAAATATTACCGCCGAGATGTTAGGTTGGGTTAGGTTAGGTTATATTACGTTATTGATGTATATGAAGGTCAAACGGAGACGTAGAGGCCAACTCGCCAGGAATATTGTCGAATATTACAGCCGAGATGTTAGGTTGTGTTAGGTTAGGTTATATTACGTTATTGATGTATATGAAGGTCAAACGGAGACCTAGAGGCCAACTCGTCAGGAATGTTGTCAAATATTACTGCCGAGATGTTAGGTTAGGTTAGGTTAGGTTATATTACGTTATTGATGTATATAAATGTCCCACGAAGACGTAGAGGACAACAAGCCAGGAATGTGGTCAAATATTACCGCCGGGATGTTAGGTTGTGTTAGGTTAGGTTATATTACGTTATTGATGTATATCAAGGTCAAACGGAGACCTAGATGCCAACTCGTCAGGAATGTTGTCAAATATTACCGCCGAGAGGTTAGGTTGGGTTAGGTTAGGTTATATTACGTTATTGATGTATATAAAGGTCCCACGGAGACGTAGAGGCCACCTCGCCAGGAATGATGTCAAATATTACAGCCGAGATTTTAGGTTGGGTTAGGTTAGTTTATATTACGTTATTGATGCATATAAAGGTCCCACGGAGACGTAGGAGCCAACAAGCCAGGAATGTTGTCAAATATTACCGCCGAGATGTTAGGTTGGGTTAGGTTAGGTTATATTACGTTATTGATGTATATAGATGTCCCACGAAGATGTAGAGGACAACAAGCCAGGAATGTGGTCAAATATTACCGCCGGGATGTTAGGTTGTGTTAGGTTAGGTTATATTACGTTATTGATGTATATGAAGGTCAAACGGAGACCTAGAGGCCAACTCGTCAGGAATGTTGTCAAATATTACCGCCGAGAAGTTAGGTTGGGTTAGGTTAGGTTATATTACGTTATTGATGTATATAAAGGTCCCACGGAGACGTAGAGGACAACAAGCCGGGAATGTGGTCAAATATTACCGCCGGGATGTTAGGTTGGGTTAGGTTAGGTTATATTACGTTATTGATGTATATAAAGGTCCCACGGAGACGTAGAGGCAACAAGCCAGGAATGTGGTCAAATATTACCGCCGAGATGTTAGGTTGGGTTAGGTTAGGTTATATTACGTTATTGATGTATATGAAGGTCAAACGGAGACGTAGAGGCCAACTCGCCAGGAATATTGTCGAATATTACAGCCGATATGTTAGGTTGTGTTAGGTTAGGTTATATTACGTTATTGATGTATATGAAGGTCAAACGGAGACCTAGAGGCCAACTCGTCAGGAATGTTGTCAAATATTACTGCCGAGATGTTAGGTTAGGTTAGGTTAGGTTATATTACGTTATTGATGTATATAAATGTCCCACGAAGACGTAGAGGACAACAAGCCAGGAATGTGGTCAAATATTACCGCCGGGATGTTAGGTTGTGTTAGGTTAGGTTATATTACGTTATTGATGTATATCAAGGTCAAACGGAGACCTAGAGGCCAACTCGTCAGGAATGTTGTCAAATATTACCGCCGAGAAGTTAGGTTGGGTTAGGTTAGGTTATATTACGTTATTGATGTATATAAAGGTCCCACGGAGACGTAGAGGACAACAAGCCAGGAATGTGGTCAAATATTACCGCCGGGATGTTAGGTTGGGTTATGTTAGGTTATATTACGTTATTGATGTATATAAAGGTCCCACGGAGACGTAGAGGCAACAAGCCAGGAATGTGGTCAAATATTACCGCCGAGATGTTAGGTTGGGTTAGGTTAGGTTATATTACGTTATTGATGTATATGAAGGTCAAACGGAGACGTAGAGGCCAACTCGCCAGGAATATTGTCGAATATTACAGCCGAGATGTTAGGTTGTGTTAGGTTAGGTTATATTACGTTATTGATGTATATGAAGGTCAAACGGAGACCTAGAGGCCAACTCGTCAGGAATGTTGTCAAATATTACCGCCGAGAAGTTAGGTTGGGTTAGGTTAGGTTATATTACGTTATTGATGTATATAAAGGTCCCACGGAGACGTAGAGGACAACAAGCCAGGAATGTGGTCAAATATTACCGCCGGGATGTTAGGTTGGGTTAGGTTAGGTTATATTACGTTATTGATGTATATAAAGGTCCCACGGAGACGTAGAGGCAACAAGCCAGGAATGTGGTCAAATATTACCGCCGAGATGTTAGGTTGGGTTAGGTTAGGTTATATTACGTTATTGATGTATATGAAGGTCAAACGGAGACGTAGAGGCCAACTCGCCAGGAATATTGTCGAATATTACAGCCGAGATGTTAGGTTGTGTTAGGTTAGGTTATATTACGTTATTGATGTATATGAAGGTCAAACGGAGACCTAGAGGCCAACTCGTCAGGAATGTTGTCAAATATTACTGCCGAGATGTTAGGTTAGGTTAGGTTAGGTTATATTACGTTATTGATGTATATAAATGTCCCACGAAGACGTAGAGGACAACAAGCCAGGAATGTGGTCAAATATTACCGCCGGGATGTTAGGTTGTGTTAGGTTAGGTTATATTACGTTATTGATGTATATCAAGGTCAAACGGAGACCTAGAGGCCAACTCGTCAGGAATGTTGTCAAATATTACCGCCGAGAAGTTAGGTTGTGTTAGGTTAGGTTATATTACGTTATTGATGTATATAAAGGTCCCACGGAGACGTAGAGGACAACAAGCCAGGAATGTGGTCAAATATTACCGCCGGGATGTTAGGTTGGGTTATGTTAGGTTATATTACGTTATTGATGTATATAAAGGTCCCACGGAGACGTAGAGGCAACAAGCCAGGAATGTGGTCAAATATTACCGCCGAGATGTTAGGTTGGGTTAGGTTAGGTTATATTACGTTATTGATGTATATGAAGGTCAAACGGAGACGTAGAGGCCAACTCGCCAGGAATATTGTCGAATATTACAGCCGAGATGTTAGGTTGTGTTAGGTTAGGTTATATTACGTTATTGATGTATATGAAGGTCAAACGGAGACCTAGAGGCCAACTCGTCAGGAATGTTGTCAAATATTACTGCCGAGATGTTAGGTTAGGTTAGGTTAGGTTATATTACGTTATTGATGTATATAAATGTCCCACGAAGACGTAGAGGACAACAAGCCAGGAATGTGGTCAAATATTACCGCCGGGATGTTAGGTTGTGTTAGGTTAGGTTATATTACGTTATTGATGTATATCAAGGTCAAACGGAGACCTAGAGGCCAACTCGTCAGGAATGTTGTCAAATATTACCGCCGAGAAGTTAGGTTGGGTTAGGTTAGGTTATATTACGTTATTGATGTATATAAAGGTCCCTCGCAGACGTAGAGGACAACAAGCCAGGAATGTGGTCAAATATTACCGCCGGGATGTTAGGTTGGGTTAGGTTAGGTTATATTACGTTATTGATGTATATAAAGGCCCCACGGAGACGTAGAGGCCAACAAGACAGGAATCTGGTCAAATATTACCGCCGAGATGTTAGGTTGGGTTAGGTTAGGTTATATTACGTTATTGATGTATATAAAGGTCCCACGGAGACGTAGGGGCCAACAAGCCAGGAATGTTGTCAAATATTACCGCCGAGATGTTAGGTTGGGTTAGGTTAGGTTATATTACATTATTGATGTATATAGATGTCCCACGAAGACGTAGAGGACAACAAGCCAGGAATGTGGTCAAATATTACCGCCGGGATGTTAGGTTGTGTTAGGTTAGGTTATATTACGTTATTGATGTATATGAAGGTCAAACGGAGACCTAGAGGCCAACTCGTCAGGAATGTTGTCAAATATTACCGCCGAGAAGTTAGGTTGGGTTAGGTTAGGTTATATTACGTTATTGATGTATATAAAGGTCCCACGGAAACGTAGAGGACAACAAGCCAGGAATGTGGTCAAATATTACCGCCGGGATGTTAGGTTGGGTTAGGTTAGGTTATATTACGTTATTGATGTATATAAAGGTCCCACGGAGACGTAGAGGCAACAAGACAGGAATGTGGTCAAATATTACCGCCGAGATGTTAGGTTGCGTTAGGTTAGGTTATATTACGTTATTGATGTATATAAAGGTCCCACGGAGACGTAGGGGCCAACAAGCCAGGAATGGGGTCAAATATTACCTCCGAGATGTTAGGTTGGGTTAGATTAGGTTATATTACGTTATTGATGTATATAAAGGTCCCTCGGATACGTAGAGGCCAACAAGCCAGGAATGTGGTCAAATATTACCGCCGAGATTTTAGGTTGGGTTATGTTAGGTTATATTAAGTTATTGATGTATATGATGGTCAAACGGAGACGTAGAGGCCAACTCGCCAGGAATGATGTCAAATATTACCGCCGAGATGTTAGGTTGGTTTAGGTTATGTTATATTACGTTATTGATGTATATAAAGGTCCCACGCAAACGTAGATGCCAACAAGCCAGGAATGTGGTCAAATATTACCGCCGAGATGTTAGGTTGGGTTAGGTTAGGTTATATTACGTTATTGATGTATATGAAGGTCAAACGGAGACGTAGAGGCCAACTCGCCAGGAATATTGTCGAATATTACAGCCGAGATGTTAGGTTGTGTTAGGTTAGGTTATATTACGTTATTGATGTATATGAAGGTCAAACGGAGACCTAGAGGCCAACTCGTCAGGAATGTTGTCAAATATTACTGCCGAGATGTTAGGTTAGGTTAGGTTAGGTTATATTACGTTATTGATGTATATAAATGTCCCACGAAGACGTAGAGGACAACAAGCCAGGAATGTGGTCAAATATTACCGCCGGGATGTTAGGTTGTGTTAGGTTAGGTTATATTACGTTATTGATGTATATCAAGGTCAAACGGAGACCTAGATGCCAACTCGTCAGGAATGTTGTCAAATATTACCGCCGAGAGGTTAGGTTGGGTTAGGTTAGGTTATATTACGTTATTGATGTATATAAAGGTCCCACGGAGACGTAGAGGCCACCTCGCCAGGAATGATGTCAAATATTACAGCCGAGATTTTAGGTTGGGTTAGGTTAGTTTATATTACGTTATTGATGCATATAAAGGTCCCACGGAGACGTAGGAGCCAACAAGCCAGGAATGTTGTCAAATATTACCGCCGAGATGTTAGGTTGGGTTAGGTTAGGTTATATTACGTTATTGATGTATATAGATGTCCCACGAAGATGTAGAGGACAACAAGCCAGGAATGTGGTCAAATATTACCGCCGGGATGTTAGGTTGTGTTAGGTTAGGTTATATTACGTTATTGATGTATATGAAGGTCAAACGGAGACCTAGAGGCCAACTCGTCAGGAATGTTGTCAAATATTACCGCCGAGAAGTTAGGTTGGGTTAGGTTAGGTTATATTACGTTATTGATGTATATAAAGGTCCCACGGAGACGTAGAGGACAACAAGCCGGGAATGTGGTCAAATATTACCGCCGGGATGTTAGGTTGGGTTAGGTTAGGTTATATTACGTTATTGATGTATATAAAGGTCCCACGGAGACGTAGAGGCAACAAGCCAGGAATGTGGTCAAATATTACCGCCGAGATGTTAGGTTGGGTTAGGTTAGGTTATATTACGTTATTGATGTATATGAAGGTCAAACGGAGACGTAGAGGCCAACTCGCCAGGAATATTGTCGAATATTACAGCCGAGATGTTAGGTTGTGTTAGGTTAGGTTATATTACGTTATTGATGTATATGAAGGTCAAACGGAGACCTAGAGGCCAACTCGTCAGGAATGTTGTCAAATATTACTGCCGAGATGTTAGGTTAGGTTAGGTTAGGTTATATTACGTTATTGATGTATATAAATGTCCCACGAAGACGTAGAGGACAACAAGCCAGGAATGTGGTCAAATATTACCGCCGGGATGTTAGGTTGTGTTAGGTTAGGTTATATTACGTTATTGATGTATATCAAGGTCAAACGGAGACCTAGAGGCCAACTCGTCAGGAATGTTGTCAAATATTACCGCCGAGAAGTTAGGTTGGGTTAGGTTAGGTTATATTACGTTATTGATGTATATAAAGGTCCCACGGAGACGTAGAGGACAACAAGCCAGGAATGTGGTCAAATATTACCGCCGGGATGTTAGGTTGGGTTATGTTAGGTTATATTACGTTATTGATGTATATAAAGGTCCCACGGAGACGTAGAGGCAACAAGCCAGGAATGTGGTCAAATATTACCGCCGAGATGTTAGGTTGGGTTAGGTTAGGTTATATTACGTTATTGATGTATATGAAGGTCAAACGGAGACGTAGAGGCCAACTCGCCAGGAATATTGTCGAATATTACAGCCGAGATGTTAGGTTGTGTTAGGTTAGGTTATATTACGTTATTGATGTATATGAAGGTCAAACGGAGACCTAGAGGCCAACTCGTCAGGAATGTTGTCAAATATTACCGCCGAGAAGTTAGGTTGGGTTAGGTTAGGTTATATTACGTTATTGATGTATATAAAGGTCCCACGGAGACGTAGAGGACAACAAGCCAGGAATGTGGTCAAATATTACCGCCGGGATGTTAGGTTGGGTTAGGTTAGGTTATATTACGTTATTGATGTATATAAAGGTCCCACGGAGACGTAGAGGCAACAAGCCAGGAATGTGGTCAAATATTACCGCCGAGATGTTAGGTTGGGTTAGGTTAGGTTATATTACGTTATTGATGTATATGAAGGTCAAACGGAGACGTAGAGGCCAACTCGCCAGGAATATTGTCGAATATTACAGCCGAGATGTTAGGTTGTGTTAGGTTAGGTTATATTACGTTATTGATGTATATGAAGGTCAAACGGAGACCTAGAGGCCAACTCGTCAGGAATGTTGTCAAATATTACTGCCGAGATGTTAGGTTAGGTTAGGTTAGGTTATATTACGTTATTGATGTATATAAATGTCCCACGAAGACGTAGAGGACAACAAGCCAGGAATGTGGTCAAATATTACCGCCGGGATGTTAGGTTGTGTTAGGTTAGGTTATATTACGTTATTGATGTATATCAAGGTCAAACGGAGACCTAGAGGCCAACTCGTCAGGAATGTTGTCAAATATTACCGCCGAGAAGTTAGGTTGGGTTAGGTTAGGTTATATTACGTTATTGATGTATATAAAGGTCCCACGGAGACGTAGAGGACAACAAGCCAGGAATGTGGTCAAATATTACCGCCGGGATGTTAGGTTGGGTTATGTTAGGTTATATTACGTTATTGATGTATATAAAGGTCCCACGGAGACGTAGAGGCAACAAGCCAGGAATGTGGTCAAATATTACCGCCGAGATGTTAGGTTGGGTTAGGTTAGGTTATATTACGTTATTGATGTATATGAAGGTCAAACGGAGACGTAGAGGCCAACTCGCCAGGAATATTGTCGAATATTACAGCCGAGATGTTAGGTTGTGTTAGGTTAGGTTATATTACGTTATTGATGTATATGAAGGTCAAACGGAGACCTAGAGGCCAACTCGTCAGGAATGTTGTCAAATATTACTGCCGAGATGTTAGGTTAGGTTAGGTTAGGTTATATTACGTTATTGATGTATATAAATGTCCCACGAAGACGTAGAGGACAACAAGCCAGGAATGTGGTCAAATATTACCGCCGGGATGTTAGGTTGTGTTAGGTTAGGTTATATTACGTTATTGATGTATATCAAGGTCAAACGGAGACCTAGAGGCCAACTCGTCAGGAATGTTGTCAAATATTACCGCCGAGAAGTTAGGTTGGGTTAGGTTAGGTTATATTACGTTATTGATGTATATAAAGGTCCCTCGCAGACGTAGAGGACAACAAGCCAGGAATGTGGTCAAATATTACCGCCGGGATGTTAGGTTGGGTTAGGTTAGGTTATATTACGTTATTGATGTATATAAAGGCCCCACGGAGACGTAGAGGCCAACAAGACAGGAATCTGGTCAAATATTACCGCCGAGATGTTAGGTTGGGTTAGGTTAGGTTATATTACGTTATTGATGTATATAAAGGTCCCACGGAGACGTAGGGGCCAACAAGCCAGGAATGTTGTCAAATATTACCGCCGAGATGTTAGGTTGGGTTAGGTTAGGTTATATTACATTATTGATGTATATAGATGTCCCACGAAGACGTAGAGGACAACAAGCCAGGAATGTGGTCAAATATTACCGCCGGGATGTTAGGTTGTGTTAGGTTAGGTTATATTACGTTATTGATGTATATGAAGGTCAAACGGAGACCTAGAGGCCAACTCGTCAGGAATGTTGTCAAATATTACCGCCGAGAAGTTAGGTTGGGTTAGGTTAGGTTATATTACGTTATTGATGTATATAAAGGTCCCACGGAAACGTAGAGGACAACAAGCCAGGAATGTGGTCAAATATTACCGCCGGGATGTTAGGTTGGGTTAGGTTAGGTTATATTACGTTATTGATGTATATAAAGGTCCCACGGAGACGTAGAGGCAACAAGACAGGAATGTGGTCAAATATTACCGCCGAGATGTTAGGTTGCGTTAGGTTAGGTTATATTACGTTATTGATGTATATAAAGGTCCCACGGAGACGTAGGGGCCAACAAGCCAGGAATGGGGTCAAATATTACCTCCGAGATGTTAGGTTGGGTTAGATTAGGTTATATTACGTTATTGATGTATATAAAGGTCCCTCGGAGACGTAGAGGCCAACAAGCCAGGAATGTGGTCAAATATTACCGCCGAGATTTTAGGTTGGGTTATGTTAGGTTATATTAAGTTATTGATGTATATGATGGTCAAACGGAGACGTAGAGGCCAACTCGCCAGGAATGATGTCAAATATTACCGCCGAGATGTTAGGTTGGTTTAGGTTATGTTATATTACGTTATTGATGTATATAAAGGTCCCACGCAAACGTAGATGCCAACAAGCCAGGAATGTGGTCAAATATTACCGCCGAGATGTTAGGTTGGTTTAGGTTAGGTTATATTACGTTATTGATGTATATGAAGGTCAAACGGAGACGTAGAGGCCAACTCGCCAGGAATGTTGTCGAATATTACAGCCGAGATGTTAGGTTGGGTTAGGTTAGGTTATATTACGTTATTGATGTATATAAAGGTCCCACGGAGACGTAGAGGCCAACAAGACAGGAATGTGGTCAAATATTACCGCCGAGATGTTAGGTTGGGTTAGATTAGGTTATATTACGTTATTGATGTATATAAAGGTCCCACGGAGACGTAGAGGCCACCTCGCCAGGAATGATGTCAAATATTACAGCCGAGATTTTAGGTTGGGTTAGGTTAGTTTATATTACGTTATTGATGTATATAAAGGTCCCACGGAGACGTAGAGACCAACAAGACAGGAATGTGGTCAAATATTACCGCCGGGATGTTAGGTTGTGTTAGGTTAGGTTATATTACGTTATTGATGTATATGAAGGTCAAACGGAGACCTAGAGGCCAACTCGTCAGGAATGTTGTCAAATATTACCGCCGAGAAGTTAGGTTGGGTTAGGTTAGGTTATATTACGTTATTGATGTATATAAAGGTCCCACGGAGACGTAGAGGACAACAAGCCAGGAATGTGGTCAAATATTACCGCCGGGATGTTAGGTTGGGTTAGGTTAGGTTATATTACGTTATTGATGTATATAAAGGTCCCACGGAGACGTAGAGGCAACAAGACAGGAATGTGGTCAAATATTACCGCCGGGATGTTAGGTTGGGTTAGGTTAGGTTATATTACGTTATTGATGTATATAAAGGTCCCACGGAGACGTAGAGGCAACAAGACAGGAATGTGGTCAAATATTACCGCCGAGATGTTAGGTTGGGTTAGGTTAGGTTATATTACGTTATTGATGTATATAAAGGTCCCACGGAGACGTAGGGGCCAACAAGCCAGGAATGTGGTCAAATATTACCGCCGAGATGTTAGGTTGGGTTAGGTTAGGTTATATTACGTTATTGATGTATATAAAGGTCCCACGAAAACGTAGAGGCCAACAAGCCAGGAATGTGGTCAAATATTACCGCCGAGATGTTAGGTTGGGTTAGGTTAGGTTATATTACGTTATTGATGCATATAAAGGTCCCACGGAGACGGAGAAGCCAACTCGCCAGGAATGTTGTCAAATATTACCGCCGAGATGTTAGGTTGGGTTAGGTTAGGTTATATTACGTTATTGATGTATATGATGGTCAAACGGAGACGTAGAGCCCAACTCGCCAGGAATGTTGTCAAATAGTACCGCCGAGATGATAGGTTGGGTTACGTTAGGTTATATTACGTTATTGATGAATATGAAGGTCAAACGGAGACGTAGAGGCCAACTCGCCAGGAATGATGTCAAATATTACCGCAGAGATTTTAGGTTGGGTTAGGTTAGGTTATATTACGTTATTGATGTATATAAAGGTTCCACGGAGACGTAGAGGCCAACAAGACAGGAATGTGGTCAAATATTACCGCCGAGATGTTAGGTTGGGTTAGGTTAGGTTATATTACGTTATTGATGTATATAAAGGTCCCACGGAGACGTAGAGGCCAACTCGCCAGGAATGATGTCAAATATTACCGCCGAGATTTTAGGTTGGGTTAGGTTAGGTTATATTACGTTATTGTTGTATATAAAGGTCGCACGGAGACGTAGAGGCCAACAAGACAGGAATGTTGTCAAATATTACCGCCGAGATGTTAGGTTGGTTTAGGTTATGTTATATTACGTTATTGATGTATATAAAGGTCCCACGCAGACGTAGAGGCCAACAAGCCAGGAATGTGGTCAAATATTACCGCCGAGATGTTAGGTTGGGTTAGGTTAGGTTATATTACGTTATTGATGTATATGAAGGTCAAACGGAGACGTAGAGGCCAACTCGCCAGGAATGTTGTCGAATATTACAGCCGAGATGTTAGGTTGTGTTAGGTTAGGTTATATTACGTTATTGATGTATATGAAGGTCAAACGGAGACCTAGAGGCCAACTCGTCAGGAATGTTGTCAAATATTACTGCCGAGATGTTAGGTTAGGTTAGGTTAGGTTATATTACGTTATTGATGTATATAAATGTCCCACGAAGACGTAGAGGACAACAAGCCAGGAATGTGGTCAAATATTACCGCCGGGATGTTAGGTTGTGTTAGGTTAGGTTATATTACGTTATTGATGTATATGAAGGTCAAACGGAGACCTAGAGGCCAACTCGTCAGGAATGTTGTCAAATATTACCGCCGAGAAGTTAGGTTGGGTTAGGTTAGGTTATATTACGTTATTGATGTATATAAAGGTCCCACGGAGACGTAGAGGACAACAAGCCAGGAATGTGGTCAAATATTACCGCCGGGATGTTAGGTTGGGTTAGGTTAGGTTATATTACGTTATTGATGTATATAAAGGTCCCACGGAGACGTAGAGGCAACAAGCCAGGAATGTGGTCAAATATTACCGCCGAGATGTTAGGTTGGGTTAGGTTAGGTTATATTACGTTATTGATGTATATGAAGGTCAAACGGAGACGTAGAGGCCAACTCGCCAGGAATATTGTCGAATATTACAGCCGAGATGTTAGGTTGTGTTAGGTTAGGTTATATTACGTTATTGATGTATATGAAGGTCAAACGGAGACCTAGAGGCCAACTCGTCAGGAATGTTGTCAAATATTACTGCCGAGATGTTAGGTTAGGTTAGGTTAGGTTATATTACGTTATTGATGTATATAAATGTCCCACGAAGACGTAGAGGACAACAAGCCAGGAATGTGGTCAAATATTACCGCCGGGATGTTAGGTTGTGTTAGGTTAGGTTATATTACGTTATTGATGTATATCAAGGTCAAACGGAGACCTAGAGGCCAACTCGTCAGGAATGTTGTCAAATATTACCGCCGAGAAGTTAGGTTGGGTTAGGTTAGGTTATATTACGTTATTGATGTATATAAAGGTCCCACGGAGACGTAGAGGACAACAAGCCAGGAATGTGGTCAAATATTTCCGCCGGGATGTTAGGTTGGGTTAGGTTAGGTTATATTACGTTATTGATGTATATAAAGGCCCCACGGAGACGTAGAGGCCAACAAGACAGGAATCTGGTCAAATATTACCGCCGAGATGTTAGGTTGGGTAAGGTTAGGTTATATTACGTTATTGATGTATATAGATGTCCCACGAAGACGTAGAGGACAACAAGCCAGGAATGTGGTCAAATATTACCGCCGAGATTTTAGGTTGGGTTAGGTTAGGTTATATTACGTTATTGATGTATATGAAGGTCAAACGGAGACCTAGAGGCCAACTCGATAGGAATGTTGTCAAATATAACCGGCGAGATGTTAGGTTGGGTTAGGTAAGATTATATTACGTTATTTATGTATATAAAGGTCCCACGGGGACGCAGAGGCCAACTCGCCAGGAATGTTTTCAAATATTACCGCCGAGATGATAGGTTGGGTTAGGTTACGTTATATTACGTTATTGATGTATATGAAGGTCCCACGGAGACGTAGAGTCCAACTCGCCAGGAATGATGTCAAATATTACCGCCGAGATTTTAGGTTGGGTTAGGTTAGTTTATATTACGTTATTGATGTATATAAAGGTCCCACGGAGACGTAGAGGACAACAAGCCAGGAATGTGGTCAAATATTACCGCCGGGATGTTAGGTTGGGTTAGGTTAGGTTATATTACGTTATTGATGTATATAAAGGTCCCACGGAGACGTAGAGGCAACAAGACAGGAATGTGGTCAAATATTACCGCGAGATGTTAGGTTGGGTTAGGTTAGGTTATATTACGTTATTGATGTATATAAAGGTCCCACGGAGACGTAGGGGCCAACAAGCCAGGAATGGGGTCAAATATTACCTCCGAGATGTTAGGTTGGGTTAGGTTAGGTTATATTACGTTATTGATGTATATAAAGGTCCCTCGGAGACGTAGAGGCCAACAAGCCAGGAATGTTGTCAAATATTACCGCCGAGATGTTAGGTTGGGTTAGTTTTGGTTATATTACGTTATTGATGTATATAAATGTCCCACGAAGACGTAGAGGCCACCTCGCCAGGAATGTGGTCAAATATTACCGCCGAGATGTTAGGTTAGGTTAGGTTAGGTTATATTACGTTATTGATGTATATGAAGGTCAAACGGAGACCTAGAGCCCAACTCGCCAGGAATGATGTCAAATATTACCGCAGAGATTTTAGGTTGGGTTAGGTTAGGTTATATTACGTTATTGATGTATATAAAGGTCCCACGGAGACGTAGAGACCAACAAGACAGGAATGTGGTCAAATATTACCGCCGAGATGTTAGGTTGGGTTAGGTTAGGTTATATTACGTTATTGATGTATATAAAGGTCCCACGGAGACGTAGAGGCCAACTCGCCAGGAATGATGTCAAATATTACCGCCGAGATTTTAGGTTGGGTTAGGTTAGTTTATATTACGTTATTGATGTATATAAAGGTCCCACGGAGACGTAGAGGACAACAAGCCAGGAATGTGGTCAAATATTACCGCCGGGATGTTAGGTTGGGTTAGGTTAGGTTATATTACGTTATTGATGTATATGATGGTCAAACGGAGACGTAGAGGCCAACTCGCCAGGAATGATGTCAAATATTACCGCCGAGATGTTAGGTTGGTTTAGGTTATGTTATATTACGTTATTGATGTATATAAAAGTCCCACGCAAACGTAGATGCCAACAAGCCAGGAATGTGGTCAAATATTACCGCCGAGATGTTAGGTTGGGTTAGGTTAGGTTATATTACGTTATTGATGTATATGAAGGTCAAACGGAGACGTAGAGGCCAACTCGCCAGGAATGATGTCAAATATTACCGCCGAGATGTTAGGTTGGGTTAGGTTAGGTTATATTACGTTATTGATGCATATAAAGGTCCCACGGAGACGGAGAAGCCAACTCGCCAGGAATGATGTCAAATATTACCGCAGAGATGTTAGGTTGGGTTAGGTTAGGTTATATTACGTTATTGATGTATATGATGGTCAAACGGAGACGTAGAGGCCAACTCGCCAGGAATGTTGTCAAATAGTACCGCCGAGATGATAGGTTGGGTTACGTTAGGTTATATTACGTTATTGATGTATATAAAGGTCCCACGGAGACGTAGAGGACAACAAGCCAGGAATGTGGTCAAATATTACCGCCGGGATGTTAGGTTGCGTTAGGTTAGGTTATATTACGTTATTGATGTATATAAAGGTCCCACGGAGACGTAGAGGCAACAAGACAGGAATGTGGTCAAATATTACCGCCGTTAGGTTGGGTTAGGTTAGGTTATATTACGTTATTGATGTATATAAAGGTCCCACGGAGACGTAGGGGCCAACAAGCCAGGAATGGGGTCAAATATTTCCTCCGAGATGTTAGGTTGGGTTAGGTTAGGTTATATTACGTTATTGATGTATATAAAGGTCCCTCGGAGACGTAGAGGCCAACTCGCCAGGAATGATGTCAAATATTACCGCCGAGATTTTAGGTTGGGTTATGTTAGGTTATATTACGTTATTGATGTATATGATGGTCAAACGGAGACGTAGAGGCCAACTCGCCAGGAATGATGTCAAATATTACCGCCGAGATGTTAGGTTGGTTTAGGTTATGTTATATTACGTTATTGATGTATATAAAAGTCCCACGCAAACGTAGATGCCAACAAGCCAGGAATGTGGTCAAATATTACCGCCGAGATGTTAGGTTGGGTTAGGTTAGGTTATATTACGTTATTGATGTATATGAAGGTCAAACGGAGACGTAGAGGCCAACACGCCAGGAATGTTGTCGAATATTACAGCCGAGATGTTAGGTTGTGTTAGGTTAGGTTATATTACGTTATTGATGTATATGAAGGTCAAACGGAGACCTAGAGGCCAACTCGTCAGGAATGTTGTCAAATATTACCGCCGAGATGTTAGGTTGGGTTAGGTTAGGTTATATTACGTTATTGATGTATATAAATGTCCCACGAAGACGTAGAGGCCACCTCGCCAGGAATGTGGTCAAGTATTACCGCCGAGATGTTAGGTTAGGTTAGGTTAGGTTATCTTACGTTATAGATGTATATGAAGGTCAAACGGAGACGTAGAGTCCAACTCGCCAGGAATGATGTCAAATATTACCGCCGAGTTGTTAGGTTGGTTTAGGTTATGTTATATTACGTTATTGATGTATATAAAGGTCCCACGCAGACGTAGAGGCCAACAAGCCAGGAATGTGGTCAAACATTACCGCCGAGATGTTAGGTTGGGTTAGGTTAGGTTATATTACGTTATTGATGTATATGAAGGTCAAACGGAGACGTAGAGGCCAACTCGCCAGGAATGTTGTCGAATATTACAGCCGAGATGTTAGGTTGTGTTAGGTTAGGTTATATTACGTTATTGATGTATATGAAGGTCAAACGGAGACCTAGAGGCCAACTCGTCAGGAATGTTGTCGAATATTACAGCCGAGATGTTAGGTTGTGTTAGGTTACGTTATATTACGTTATTGATGTATATGATGGTCAAACGGAGACGTAGAGGCCAACTCGCCAGGAATGATGTCAAATATTACCGCAGAGATTTTAGGTTGGGTTAGGTTAGGTTATATTACGTTATTGATGTATATAAAGGTCCCACGGAGACGTAGAGACCAACAAGACAGGAATGTGGTCAAATATTACCGCCGAGATGTTAGGTTGGGTTAGGTTAGGTTATATTACGTTATTGATGTATATAAAGGTCCCACGGAGACGTAGAGGCCAACTCGCCAGGAATGATGTCAAATATTACCGCCGAGATTTTAGGTTGGGTTAGGTTAGTTTATATTACGTTATTGATGTATATAAAGGTCCCACGGAGACGTAGAGGACAACAAGCCAGGAATGTGGTCAAATATTACCGCCGGGATGTTAGGTTGGGTTAGGTTAGGTTATATTACGTTATTGATGTATATAAAGGTCCCACGGAGACGTAGAGGCAACAAGACAGGAATGTGGTCAAATATTACCGCCGAGATGTTAGGTTGGGTTAGGTTAGGTTATATTACGTTATTGATGTATATAAAGGTCCCACGGAGACGTAGGGGCCAACAAGCCAGGAATGGGGTCAAATATTACCTCCGAGATGTTAGGTTGGGTTAGGTTAGGTTATATTACGTTATTGATGTATATAAAGGTCCCTCGGAGACGTAGAGGCCAACAAGCCAGGAATGTGGTCAAATATTACCGCCGAGATTTTAGGTTGGGTTATGTTAGGTTATATTACGTTATTGATGTATATGATGGTCAAACGGAGACGTAGAGGCCAACTCGCCAGGAATGATGTCAAATAATACCGCCGAGATGTTAGGTTGGTTTAGGTTATGTTATATTACGTTATTGATGTATATAAAAGTCCCACGCAAGCGTAGATGCCAACAAGCCAGGAATGTGGTCAAATATTACCGCCGAGATGTTAGGTTGGGTTAGGTTAGGTTATATTACGTTATTGATGTATATGAAGGTCAAACGGAGACGTAGAGGCCAACACGCCAGGAATGTTGTCGAATATTACCGCAGAGATGTTAGGTTGGGTTAGGTTAGGTTATATTACGTTATTGATGTATATGATGGTCAAACGGAGACGTAGAGGCCAACTCGCCAGGAATGTTGTCAAATAGTACCGCCGAGATGATAGGTTGGGTTACGTTAGGTTATATTACGTTATTGATGTATATGAAGGTCAAACGGAGACGTAGAGGCCAACTCGCCAGGAATGATGTCAAATATTACCGCAGAGATTTTAGGTTGGGTTAGGTTAGGTTATATTACGTTATTGATGTATATAAAGGTCCCTAGGAGACGTAGAGGCCAACAAGACAGGAATGTGGTCAAATATTACCGCCGAGATGTTAGGTTGGGTTAGGTTAGGTTATATTACGTTATTGATGCATATAAAGGTCCCACGGAGACGGAGAAGCCAACTCGCCAGGAATGTTGTCAAATATTACCGCCGTGATGTTAGGTTGGGTTAGGTTAGGTTGTAATACGTTGTTGATGTATATAAAGGTCCCACGGAGACGTAGAGGCCAACAAGACAGGAATGTGGTCAAATATTACCGCCGAGATGTTAGGTTGGGTTCGGTTAGGTTATATTACGTTATTGATGTATATAAAGGTCCCACGGAGACGTAGAGGCCAACAAGCCAGGAATGTGGTCAAATATTACCGCCGAGATTTTAGGTTGGGTTAGGTTAGGTTATATTACGTTATTGATGTATATGAAGGTCAAACGGAGACCTAGAGGCCAACTCGATAGGAATGTTGTCAAATATAACCGGCGAGATTTTATGTTGGGTTAGGTAAGATTATATTACGTTATTTATGTATATAAAGGTCCCACGGGGACGCAGAGGCCAACTCGCCAGGAATGTTGTCAAATATTACCGCCGAGATGATAGGTTGGGTTAGGTTACGTTATATTACGTTATTGATGTATATGAAGGTCCCACGGAGACGTAGAGTCCAACTCGCCAGGAATGATGTCAAATATTACCGCCGAGATTTTAGGTTGGGTTAGGTTAGTTTATATTACGTTATTGATGTATATAAAGGTCCCACGGAGACGTAGAGGACAACAAGCCAGGAATGTGGTCAAATATTACCGCCGGGATGTTAGGTTGGGTTAGGTTAGGTTATATTACGTTATTGATGTGTATAAAGGTCCCACGGAGACGTAGAGGCAACAAGACAGGAATGTGGTCAAATATTACCGCCGAGATGTTAGGTTGGGTTAGGTTAGGTTATATTACGTTATTGATGTATATAAAGGTCCCACGGAGACGTAGGGGCCAACAAGCCAGGAATGGGGTCAAATATTACCTCCGAGATGTTAGGTTGGGTTAGGTTAGGTTATATTACGTTATTGATGTATATAAAGCTCCCTCGGAGACGTAGAGGCCAACAAGCCAGGAATGTGGTCAAATATTACCGCCGAGATTTTAGGTTGGGTTATGTTAGGTTATATTACGTTATTGATGTATATGAAGGTCAAACGAAGACGTAGAGTCCAACTCGCCAGGAATGATGTCAAATATTACCGCCGAGTTGTTAGGTTGGTTTAGGTTATGTTATATTACGTTATTGATGTATATAAAGGTCCCACGCAGACGTAGAGGCCAACAAGCCAGGAATGTGGTCAAACATTACCGCCGAGATGTTAGGTTGGGTTAGGTTAGGTTATATTACGTTATTGATGTATATGAAGGTCAAACGGAGACGTAGAGGCCAACTCGCCAGGAATGTTGTCGAATATTACAGCCGAGATGTTAGGTTGTGTTAGGTTAGGTTATATTACGTTATTGATGTATATGAAGGTCAAACGGAGACCTAGAGGCCAACTCGTCAGGAATGTTGTCAAATATTACCGCCGAGATGTTAGGTTGGGTTAGGTTAGGTTATATTACGTTATTGATGTATATAAATGTCCCACGAAGACGTAGAGGCCAACTCGCCAGGAATGTTGTCGAATATTACAGCCGAGATGTTAGGTTGTGTTAGGTTACGTTATATTACGTTATTGATGTATATGATGGTCAAACGGAGACGTAGAGGCCAACTCGCCAGGAATGATGTCAAATATTACCGCAGAGATTTTAGGTTGGGTTAGGTTAGGTTATATTACGTTATTGATGTATATAAAGGTCCCACGGAGACGTAGAGACCAACAAGACAGGAATGTGGTCACATATTACCGCCGAGATGTTAGGTTGGGTTAGGTTAGGTTATATTACGTTATTGATGTATATAAAGGTCCCACGGAGACGTAGATGCCAACTCGCCAGGAATGATGTCAAATATTACCGCCGAGATTTTAGGTTGGGTTGGGTTAGTTTATATTACGTTATTGATGTATATAAAGGTCCCACGGAGACGTAGAGGCCAACAAGACAGGAATGTGGTCAAATATTACCGCCGAGATGTTAGGTTGGGTTAGGTTAGGTTATATTACGTTATTGATGTATATAAAGGTCCCACGTAGACGTAGAGGCCAACAAGCCAGGAATGTGGTCAAATATTACCGCCGAGATGTTAGGTTTGGTTAGGTTAGGTTATATTACGTTATTGATGCATATAAAGGTCCCACGGAGACGGAGAAGCCAACTCGCCAGGAATGTTGTCAAATATTACCGCCGAGATGTTAGGTTGGGTTAGGTTAGGTTATATTACGTTATTGATGTATATGATGGTCAAACGGAGACGTAGAGGCCAACTCGCCAGGAATGTTGTCAAATAGTACCGCCGAGATGATAGGTTGGGTTACGTTAGGTTATATTACGTTATTGATGTATATGAAGGTCAAACGGAGACGTAGAGGCCAACTCGCCAGGAATAATGTCAAATATTACCGCAGAGATTTTAGGTTGGGTTAGGTTAGGTTATATTACGTTATTGATGTATATAAAGGTCCCACGGAGACGTAGAGGCCAACAAGACAGGAATGTGGTCAAATATTACCGCCGAGATGTTAGGTTGGGTTAGGCTAGGTTATATTACGTTATTGATGTATATAAAGGTCCCACGGAGACGTAGAGGCCAACTCGCCAGGAATGATGTCAAATATTACCGCAGAGATTTTAGGTTGGGTTAGGTTAGGTTATATTACGTTATTGATGTATGTAAAGGTCCCACGTAGACGTAGAGGCCAACAAGCCAGGAATGTGGTCAAATATTACCGCCGAAATGTTAGGTTGGGTTAGGTTAGGTTATATTACGTTATTGATGTATATAAATGTCCCACGAAGACGTAGAGGCCACCTCGCCAGGAATGTGGTCAAATATTACCGCCGAGATGTTAGGTTAGGTTAGGTTAGGTTATCTTACGTTATAGATGTATATGAAGGTCAAACGGAGACGTAGAGTCCAACTCGCCAGGAATGATGTCAAATATTACCGCCGAGTTGTTAGGTTGGTTTAGGTTATGTTATATTACGTTATTGATGTATATAAAGGTCCCACGCAGACGTAGAGGCCAACAAGCCAGGAATGTGGTCAAACATTACCGCCGAGATGTTAGGTTGGGTTAGGTTAGGTTATATTACGTTATTGATGTATATGAAGGTCAAACGGAGACGTAGAGGCCAACTCGCCAGGAATGTTGTCGAATATTACAGCCGAGATGTTAGGTTGTGTTAGGTTAGGTTATATTACGTTATTGATGTATATGAAGGTCAAACGGAGACCTAGAGGCCAACTCGTCAGGAATGTTGTCGAATATTACAGCCGAGATGTTAGGTTGTGTGAGGTTACGTTATATTACGTTATTGATGTATATGATGGTCAAACGGAGACGTAGAGCCCAACTCGCCAGGAATGATGTCAAATATTACCGCAGAGATTTTAGGTTGGGTTAGGTTAGGTTATATTACGTTATTGATGTATATAAAGGTCCCACGGAGACGTAGAGACCAACAAGACAGGAATGTGGTCAAATATTACCGCCGAGATGTTAGGTTGGGTTAGGTTAGGTTATATTACGTTATTGATGTATATAAAGGTCCCACGGAGACGTAGAGGCCAACTCGCCAGGAATGATGTCAAATATTACCGCCGAGATTTTAGGTTGGGTTAGGTTAGTTTATATTACGTTATTGATGTATATAAAGGTCCCACGGAGACGTAGAGGACAACAAGCCAGGAATGTGGTCAAATATTACCGCCGGGATGTTAGGTTGGGTTAGGTTAGGTTATATTACGTTATTGATGTATATGATGGTCAAACGGAGACGTAGAGGCCAACTCGCCAGGAATGATGTCAAATATTACCGCCGAGATGTTAGGTTGGTTTAGGTTATGTTATATTACGTTATTGATGTATATAAAAGTCCCACGCAAACGTAGATGCCAACAAGCCAGGAATGTGGTCAAATATTACCGCCGAGATGTTAGGTTGGGTTAGGTTAGGTTATATTACGTTATTGATGTATATGAAGGTCAAACGGAGACGTAGAGGCCAACTCGCCAGGAATGATGTCAAATATTACCGCCGAGATGTTAGGTTGGGTTAGGTTAGGTTATATTACGTTATTGATGCATATAAAGGTCCCACGGAGACGGAGAAGCCAACTCGCCAGGAATGATGTCAAATATTACCGCAGAGATGTTAGGTTGGGTTAGGTTAGGTTATATTACGTTATTGATGTATATGATGATCAAACGGAGACGTAGAGGCCAACTCGCCAGGAATGTTGTCAAATAGTACCGCCGAGATGATAGGTTGGGTTACGTTAGGTTATATTACGTTATTGATGTATATAAAGGTCCCACGGAGACGTAGAGGACAACAAGCCAGGAATGTGGTCAAATATTACCGCCGGGATGTTAGGTTGCGTTAGGTTAGGTTATATTACGTTATTGATGTATATAAAGGTCCCACGGAGACGTAGAGGCAACAAGACAGGAATGTGGTCAAATATTACCGCCGACATGTTAGGTTGGGTTAGGTTAGGTTATATTACGTTATTGATGTATATAAAGGTCCCACGGAGACCTAGGGGCCAACAAGCCAGGAATGGGGTCAAATATTTCCTCCGAGATGTTAGGTTGGGTTAGGTTAGGTTATATTACGTTATTGATGTATATAAAGGTCCCTCGGAGACGTAGAGGCCAACTCGCCAGGAATGATGTCAAATATTACCGCCGAGATTTTAGGTTGGGTTATGTTAGGTTATATTACGTTATTGATGTATATGATGGTCAAACGGAGACGTAGAGGCCAACTCGCCAGGAATGATGTCAAATATTACCGCCGAGATGTTAGGTTGGTTTAGGTTATGTTATATTACGTTATTGATGTATATAAAAGTCCCACGCAAACGTAGATGCCAACAAGCCAGGAATGTGGTCAA
This sequence comes from Xylocopa violacea, assembly GCA_963969225.1. Lineage (NCBI taxonomy): Eukaryota > Metazoa > Arthropoda > Insecta > Hymenoptera > Apidae > Xylocopa > Xylocopa violacea. Next base: position 2,997,314 of record CAXAJV010000306.1, on the reverse strand, counting down.
ATATTACCGCCGAGATGTTAGGTTGGGTTAGGTTAGGTTATATTACGTTATTGATGTATATGAAGGTCAAACGGAGACGTAGAGGCCAACACGCCAGGAATGTTGTCGAATATTACAGCCGAGATGTTAGGTTGTGTTAGGTTAGGTTATATTACGTTATTGATGTATATGAAGGTCAAACGGAGACCTAGAGGCCAACTCGTCAGGAATGTTGTCAAATATTACCGCCGAGATGTTAGGTTGGGTTAGGTTAGGTTATATTACGTTATTGATGTATATAAATGTCCCACGAAGACGTAGAGGCCACCTCGCCAGGAATGTGGTCAAGTATTACCGCCGAGATGTTAGGTTAGGTTAGGTTAGGTTATCTTACGTTATAGATGTATATGAAGGTCAAACGGAGACGTAGAGTCCAACTCGCCAGGAATGATGTCAAATATTACCGCCGAGTTGTTAGGTTGGTTTAGGTTATGTTATATTACGTTATTGATGTATATAAAGGTCCCACGCAGACGTAGAGGCCAACAAGCCAGGAATGTGGTCAAACATTACCGCCGAGATGTTAGGTTGGGTTAGGTTAGGTTATATTACGTTATTGATGTATATGAAGGTCAAACGGAGACGTAGAGGCCAACTCGCCAGGAATGTTGTCGAATATTACAGCCGAGATGTTAGGTTGTGTTAGGTTAGGTTATATTACGTTATTGATGTATATGAAGGTCAAACGGAGACCTAGAGGCCAACTCGTCAGGAATGTTGTCGAATATTACAGCCGAGATGTTAGGTTGTGTTAGGTTACGTTATATTACGTTATTGATGTATATGATGGTCAAACGGAGACGTAGAGGCCAACTCGCCAGGAATGATGTCAAATATTACCGCAGAGATTTTAGGTTGGGTTAGGTTAGGTTATATTACGTTATTGATGTATATAAAGGTCCCACGGAGACGTAGAGACCAACAAGACAGGAATGTGGTCAAATATTACCGCCGAGATGTTAGGTTGGGTTAGGTTAGGTTATATTACGTTATTGATGTATATAAAGGTCCCACGGAGACGTAGAGGCCAACTCGCCAGGAATGATGTCAAATATTACCGCCGAGATTTTAGGTTGGGTTAGGTTAGTTTATATTACGTTATTGATGTATATAAAGGTCCCACGGAGACGTAGAGGACAACAAGCCAGGAATGTGGTCAAATATTACCGCCGGGATGTTAGGTTGGGTTAGGTTAGGTTATATTACGTTATTGATGTATATAAAGGTCCCACGGAGACGTAGAGGCAACAAGACAGGAATGTGGTCAAATATTACCGCCGAGATGTTAGGTTGGGTTAGGTTAGGTTATATTACGTTATTGATGTATATAAAGGTCCCACGGAGACGTAGGGGCCAACAAGCCAGGAATGGGGTCAAATATTACCTCCGAGATGTTAGGTTGGGTTAGGTTAGGTTATATTACGTTATTGATGTATATAAAGGTCCCTCGGAGACGTAGAGGCCAACAAGCCAGGAATGTGGTCAAATATTACCGCCGAGATTTTAGGTTGGGTTATGTTAGGTTATATTACGTTATTGATGTATATGATGGTCAAACGGAGACGTAGAGGCCAACTCGCCAGGAATGATGTCAAATAATACCGCCGAGATGTTAGGTTGGTTTAGGTTATGTTATATTACGTTATTGATGTATATAAAAGTCCCACGCAAGCGTAGATGCCAACAAGCCAGGAATGTGGTCAAATATTACCGCCGAGATGTTAGGTTGGGTTAGGTTAGGTTATATTACGTTATTGATGTATATGAAGGTCAAACGGAGACGTAGAGGCCAACACGCCAGGAATGTTGTCGAATATTACCGCAGAGATGTTAGGTTGGGTTAGGTTAGGTTATATTACGTTATTGATGTATATGATGGTCAAACGGAGACGTAGAGGCCAACTCGCCAGGAATGTTGTCAAATAGTACCGCCGAGATGATAGGTTGGGTTACGTTAGGTTATATTACGTTATTGATGTATATGAAGGTCAAACGGAGACGTAGAGGCCAACTCGCCAGGAATGATGTCAAATATTACCGCAGAGATTTTAGGTTGGGTTAGGTTAGGTTATATTACGTTATTGATGTATATAAAGGTCCCACGGAGACGTAGAGGCCAACAAGACAGGAATGTGGTCAAATATTACCGCCGAGATGTTAGGTTGGGTTAGGCTAGGTTATATTACGTTATTGATGTATATAAAGGTCCCACGGAGACGTAGAGGCCAACTCGCCAGGAATGATGTCAAATATTACCGCAGAGATTTTAGGTTGGGTTAGGTTAGGTTATATTACGTTATTGATGTATGTAAAGGTCCCACGTAGACGTAGAGGCCAACAAGCCAGGAATGTGGTCAAATATTACCGCCGAAATGTTAGGTTGGGTTAGGTTAGGTTATATTACGTTATTGATGTATATAAATGTCCCACGAAGACGTAGAGGCCACCTCGCCAGGAATGTGGTCAAATATTACCGCCGAGATGTTAGGTTAGGTTAGGTTAGGTTATCTTACGTTATAGATGTATATGAAGGTCAAACGGAGACGTAGAGTCCAACTCGCCAGGAATGATGTCAAATATTACCGCCGAGTTGTTAGGTTGGTTTAGGTTATGTTATATTACGTTATTGATGTATATAAAGGTCCCACGCAGACGTAGAGGCCAACAAGCCAGGAATGTGGTCAAACATTACCGCCGAGATGTTAGGTTGGGTTAGGTTAGGTTATATTACGTTATTGATGTATATGAAGGTCAAACGGAGACGTAGAGGCCAACTCGCCAGGAATGTTGTCGAATATTACAGCCGAGATGTTAGGTTGTGTTAGGTTAGGTTATATTACGTTATTGATGTATATGAAGGTCAAACGGAGACCTAGAGGCCAACTCGTCAGGAATGTTGTCGAATATTACAGCCGAGATGTTAGGTTGTGTGAGGTTACGTTATATTACGTTATTGATGTATATGATGGTCAAACGGAGACGTAGAGCCCAACTCGCCAGGAATGATGTCAAATATTACCGCAGAGATTTTAGGTTGGGTTAGGTTAGGTTATATTACGTTATTGATGTATATAAAGGTCCCACGGAGACGTAGAGACCAACAAGACAGGAATGTGGTCAAATATTACCGCCGAGATGTTAGGTTGGGTTAGGTTAGGTTATATTACGTTATTGATGTATATAAAGGTCCCACGGAGACGTAGAGGCCAACTCGCCAGGAATGATGTCAAATATTACCGCCGAGATTTTAGGTTGGGTTAGGTTAGTTTATATTACGTTATTGATGTATATAAAGGTCCCACGGAGACGTAGAGGACAACAAGCCAGGAATGTGGTCAAATATTACCGCCGGGATGTTAGGTTGGGTTAGGTTAGGTTATATTACGTTATTGATGTATATGATGGTCAAACGGAGACGTAGAGGCCAACTCGCCAGGAATGATGTCAAATATTACCGCCGAGATGTTAGGTTGGTTTAGGTTATGTTATATTACGTTATTGATGTATATAAAAGTCCCACGCAAACGTAGATGCCAACAAGCCAGGAATGTGGTCAAATATTACCGCCGAGATGTTAGGTTGGGTTAGGTTAGGTTATATTACGTTATTGATGTATATGAAGGTCAAACGGAGACGTAGAGGCCAACTCGCCAGGAATGATGTCAAATATTACCGCCGAGATGTTAGGTTGGGTTAGGTTAGGTTATATTACGTTATTGATGCATATAAAGGTCCCACGGAGACGGAGAAGCCAACTCGCCAGGAATGATGTCAAATATTACCGCAGAGATGTTAGGTTGGGTTAGGTTAGGTTATATTACGTTATTGATGTATATGATGATCAAACGGAGACGTAGAGGCCAACTCGCCAGGAATGTTGTCAAATAGTACCGCCGAGATGATAGGTTGGGTTACGTTAGGTTATATTACGTTATTGATGTATATAAAGGTCCCACGGAGACGTAGAGGACAACAAGCCAGGAATGTGGTCAAATATTACCGCCGGGATGTTAGGTTGCGTTAGGTTAGGTTATATTACGTTATTGATGTATATAAAGGTCCCACGGAGACGTAGAGGCAACAAGACAGGAATGTGGTCAAATATTACCGCCGACATGTTAGGTTGGGTTAGGTTAGGTTATATTACGTTATTGATGTATATAAAGGTCCCACGGAGACCTAGGGGCCAACAAGCCAGGAATGGGGTCAAATATTTCCTCCGAGATGTTAGGTTGGGTTAGGTTAGGTTATATTACGTTATTGATGTATATAAAGGTCCCTCGGAGACGTAGAGGCCAACTCGCCAGGAATGATGTCAAATATTACCGCCGAGATTTTAGGTTGGGTTATGTTAGGTTATATTACGTTATTGATGTATATGATGGTCAAACGGAGACGTAGAGGCCAACTCGCCAGGAATGATGTCAAATATTACCGCCGAGATGTTAGGTTGGTTTAGGTTATGTTATATTACGTTATTGATGTATATAAAAGTCCCACGCAAACGTAGATGCCAACAAGCCAGGAATGTGGTCAAATATTACCGCCGAGATGTTAGGTTGGGTTAGGTTAGGTTATATTACGTTATTGATGTATATGAAGGTCAAACGGAGACGTAGAGGCCAACACGCCAGGAATGTTGTCGAATATTACAGCCGAGATGTTAGGTTGTGTTAGGTTAGGTTATATTACGTTATTGATGTATATGAAGGTCAAACGGAGACCTAGAGGCCAACTCGTCAGGAATGTTGTCAAATATTACCGCCGAGATGTTAGGTTGGGTTAGGTTAGGTTATATTACGTTATTGATGTATATAAATGTCCCACGAAGACGTAGAGGCCACCTCGCCAGGAATGTGGTCAAGTATTACCGCCGAGATGTTAGGTTAGGTTAGGTTAGGTTATCTTACGTTATAGATGTATATGAAGGTCAAACGGAGACGTAGAGTCCAACTCGCCAGGAATGATGTCAAATATTACCGCCGAGTTGTTAGGTTGGTTTAGGTTATGTTATATTACGTTATTGATGTATATAAAGGTCCCACGCAGACGTAGAGGCCAACAAGCCAGGAATGTGGTCAAACATTACCGCCGAGATGTTAGGTTGGGTTAGGTTAGGTTATATTACGTTATTGATGTATATGAAGGTCAAACGGAGACGTAGAGGCCAACTCGCCAGGAATGTTGTCGAATATTACAGCCGAGATGTTAGGTTGTGTTAGGTTAGGTTATATTACGTTATTGATGTATATGAAGGTCAAACGGAGACCTAGAGGCCAACTCGTCAGGAATGTTGTCGAATATTACAGCCGAGATGTTAGGTTGTGTTAGGTTACGTTATATTACGTTATTGATGTATATGATGGTCAAACGGAGACGTAGAGGCCAACTCGCCAGGAATGATGTCAAATATTACCGCAGAGATTTTAGGTTGGGTTAGGTTAGGTTATATTACGTTATTGATGTATATAAAGGTCCCACGGAGACGTAGAGACCAACAAGACAGGAATGTGGTCAAATATTACCGCCGAGATGTTAGGTTGGGTTAGGTTAGGTTATATTACGTTATTGATGTATATAAAGGTCCCACGGAGACATAGAGGCCAACTCGCCAGGAATGATGTCAAATATTACCGCCGAGATTTTAGGTTGGGTTAGGTTAGTTTATATTACGTTATTGATGTATATAAAGGTCCCACGGAGACGTAGAGGACAACAAGCCAGGAATGTGGTCAAATATTACCGCCGGGATGTTAGGTTGGGTTAGGTTAGGTTATATTACGTTATTGATGTATATAAAGGTCCCACGGAGACGTAGAGGCAACAAGACAGGAATGTGGTCAAATATTACCGCCGAGATGTTAGGTTGGGTTAGGTTAGGTTATATTACGTTATTGATGTATATGATGGTCAAACGGAGACGTAGAGGCCAACTCGCCAGGAATGATGTCAAATAATACCGCCGAGATGTTAGGTTGGTTTAGGTTATGTTATATTACGTTATTGATGTATATAAAAGTCCCACGCAAGCGTAGATGCCAACAAGCCAGGAATGTGGTCAAATATTACCGCCGAGATGTTAGGTTGGGTTAGGTTAGGTTATATTACGTTATTGATGTATATGAAGGTCAAACGGAGACGTAGAGGCCAACACGCCAGGAATGTTGTCGAATATTACCGCAGAGATGTTAGGTTGGGTTAGGTTAGGTTATATTACGTTATTGATGTATATGATGGTCAAACGGAGACGTAGAGGCCAACTCGCCAGGAATGTTGTCAAATAGTACCGCCGAGATGATAGGTTGGGTTACGTTAGGTTATATTACGTTATTGATGTATATGAAGGTCAAACGGAGACGTAGAGGCCAACTCGCCAGGAATGATGTCAAATATTACCGCAGAGATTTTAGGTTGGGTTAGGTTAGGTTATATTACGTTATTGATGTATATAAAGGTCCCTAGGAGACGTAGAGGCCAACAAGACAGGAATGTGGTCAAATATTACCGCCGAGATGTTAGGTTGGGTTAGGTTAGGTTATATTACGTTATTGATGCATATAAAGGTCCCACGGAGACGGAGAAGCCAACTCGCCAGGAATGTTGTCAAATATTACCGCCGTGATGTTAGGTTGGGTTAGGTTAGGTTGTAATACGTTATTGATGTATATAAAGGTCCCACGGAGACGTAGAGGCCAACAAGACAGGAATGTGGTCAAATATTACCGCCGAGATGTTAGGTTGGGTTCGGTTAGGTTATATTACGTTATTGATGTATATAAAGGTCCCACGGAGACGTAGAGGCCAACAAGCCAGGAATGTGGTCAAATATTACCGCCGAGATTTTAGGTTGGGTTAGGTTAGGTTATATTACGTTATTGATGTATATGAAGGTCAAACGGAGACCTAGAGGCCAACTCGATAGGAATGTTGTCAAATATAACCGGCGAGATTTTATGTTGGGTTAGGTAAGATTATATTACGTTATTTATGTATATAAAGGTCCCACGGGGACGCAGAGGCCAACTCGCCAGGAATGTTGTCAAATATTACCGCCGAGATGATAGGTTGGGTTAGGTTACGTTATATTACGTTATTGATGTATATGAAGGTCCCACGGAGACGTAGAGTCCAACTCGCCAGGAATGATGTCAAATATTACCGCCGAGATTTTAGGTTGGGTTAGGTTAGTTTATATTACGTTATTGATGTATATAAAGGTCCCACGGAGACGTAGAGGACAACAAGCCAGGAATGTGGTCAAATATTACCGCCGGGATGTTAGGTTGGGTTAGGTTAGGTTATATTACGTTATTGATGTGTATAAAGGTCCCACGGAGACGTAGAGGCAACAAGACAGGAATGTGGTCAAATATTACCGCCGAGATGTTAGGTTGGGTTAGGTTAGGTTATATTACGTTATTGATGTATATAAAGGTCCCACGGAGACGTAGGGGCCAACAAGCCAGGAATGGGGTCAAATATTACCTCCGAGATGTTAGGTTGGGTTAGGTTAGGTTATATTACGTTATTGATGTATATAAAGCTCCCTCGGAGACGTAGAGGCCAACAAGCCAGGAATGTGGTCAAATATTACCGCCGAGATTTTAGGTTGGGTTATGTTAGGTTATATTACGTTATTGATGTATATGAAGGTCAAACGGAGACGTAGAGTCCAACTCGCCAGGAATGATGTCAAATATTACCGCCGAGTTGTTAGGTTGGTTTAGGTTATGTTATATTACGTTATTGATGTATATAAAGGTCCCACGCAGACGTAGAGGCCAACAAGCCAGGAATGTGGTCAAACATTACCGCCGAGATGTTAGGTTGGGTTAGGTTAGGTTATATTACGTTATTGATGTATATGAAGGTCAAACGGAGACGTAGAGGCCAACTCGCCAGGAATGTTGTCGAATATTACAGCCGAGATGTTAGGTTGTGTTAGGTTAGGTTATATTACGTTATTGATGTATATGAAGGTCAAACGGAGACCTAGAGGCCAACTCGTCAGGAATGTTGTCAAATATTACCGCCGAGATGTTAGGTTGGGTTAGGTTAGGTTATATTACGTTATTGATGTATATAAATGTCCCACGAAGACGTAGAGGCCAACTCGCCAGGAATGTTGTCGAATATTACAGCCGAGATGTTAGGTTGTGTTAGGTTACGTTATATTACGTTATTGATGTATATGATGGTCAAACGGAGACGTAGAGGCCAACTCGCCAGGAATGATGTCAAATATTACCGCAGAGATTTTAGGTTGGGTTAGGTTAGGTTATATTACGTTATTGATGTATATAAAGGTCCCACGGAGACGTAGAGACCAACAAGACAGGAATGTGGTCACATATTACCGCCGAGATGTTAGGTTGGGTTAGGTTAGGTTATATTACGTTATTGATGTATATAAAGGTCCCACGGAGACGTAGATGCCAACTCGCCAGGAATGATGTCAAATATTACCGCCGAGATTTTAGGTTGGGTTAGGTTAGTTTATATTACGTTATTGATGTATATAAAGGTCCCACGGAGACGTAGAGGCCAACAAGACAGGAATGTGGTCAAATATTACCGCCGAGATGTTAGGTTGGGTTAGGTTAGGTTATATTACGTTATTGATGTATATAAAGGTCCCACGTAGACGTAGAGGCCAACAAGCCAGGAATGTGGTCAAATATTACCGCCGAGATGTTAGGTTTGGTTAGGTTAGGTTATATTACGTTATTGATGCATATAAAGGTCCCACGGAGACGGAGAAGCCAACTCGCCAGGAATGTTGTCAAATATTACCGCCGAGATGTTAGGTTGGGTTAGGTTAGGTTATATTACGTTATTGATGTATATGATGGTCAAACGGAGACGTAGAGGCCAACTCGCCAGGAATGTTGTCAAATAGTACCGCCGAGATGATAGGTTGGGTTACGTTAGGTTATATTACGTTATTGATGTATATGAAGGTCAAACGGAGACGTAGAGGCCAACTCGCCAGGAATAATGTCAAATATTACCGCAGAGATTTTAGGTTGGGTTAGGTTAGGTTATATTACGTTATTGATGTATATAAAGGTCCCACGGAGACGTAGAGGCCAACAAGACAGGAATGTGGTCAAATATTACCGCCGAGATGTTAGGTTGGGTTAGGCTAGGTTATATTACGTTATTGATGTATATAAAGGTCCCACGGAGACGTAGAGGCCAACTCGCCAGGAATGATGTCAAATATTACCGCAGAGATTTTAGGTTGGGTTAGGTTAGGTTATATTACGTTATTGATGTATGTAAAGGTCCCACGTAGACGTAGAGGCCAACAAGCCAGGAATGTGGTCAAATATTACCGCCGAAATGTTAGGTTGGGTTAGGTTAGGTTATATTACGTTATTGATGCATATAAAGGTCCCACGGAGACGGAGAAGCCAACTCGCCAGGAATGATGTCAAATATTACCGCCGAGATGTTAGGTTGGGTTAGGTTAGGTTATATTACGTTATTGATGCATATAAAGGTCCCACGGAGACGGAGAAGCCAAATCGCCAGGAATGATGTCAAATATTACCGCAGAGATGTTAGGTTGGGTTAGGTTAGGTTATATTACGTTATTGATGTATATGATGGTCAAACGGAGACGTAGAGGCCAACTCGCCAGGAATGTTGTCAAATAGTACCGCCGAGATGATAGGTTGGGTTACGTTAGGTTATATTACGTTATTGATGTATATGAAGGTCAAACGGAGACGTAGAGGCCAACTCGCCAGGAATGATGTCAAATATTACCGCAGAGATTTTAGGTTGGGTTAGGTTAGGTTATATTACGTTATTGATGTATATAAAGGTCCCTAGGAGACGTAGAGGCCAACAAGACAGGAATGTGGTCAAATATTACCGCCGAGATGTTAGGTTGGGTTAGGTTAGGTTATATTACGTTATTGATTTATATAAATGTCCCACGGAGACGTAGAGGCCAACTCGCCAGGAATGGTGTCAAATATTACCGCCGAGATTTTAGGTTGGGTTAGGTTAGGTTATATTACGTTATTGATGTATATGATGGTCAAACGGAGACGTAGAGGCCAACTCGCCAGGAATGATGTCAAATATTACCGAAGAGATTTTAGGTTGGGTTAGGTTAGGTTATATTACGTTATTGATGTATATAAAGGTCCCACGGAGACGTAGAGGCCAACAAGACAGGAATGTGGTCAAATATTACCGCCGAGATGTTAGGTTGGGTTAGGTTAGGTTATATTACGTTATTGATGCATATAAAGGTCCCACGGAGACGGAGAAGCCAACTCGCCGGGAATGTTGTCAAATATTACCGCCGTGATGTTAGGTTGGCTTAGGTTAGGTTGTAATACGTTATTGATGTATATAAAGGTCCCACGGAGACGTAGAGGCCAACAAGACAGGAATGTGGTCAAATATTACCGCCGAGATGTTAGGTTGGGTTCGGTTAGGTTATATTACGTTATTGATGTATATAAAGGTCCCACGGAGACGTAGAGGCCAACAAGCCAGGAATGTGGTCAAATATTACCGCCGAGATTTTAGGTTGGGTTAGGTTAGGTTATATTACGTTATTGATGTATATGAAGGTCAAACGGAGACCTAGAGGCCAACTCGATAGGAATGTTGTCAAATATAACCGGCGAGATGTTAGGTTGGGTTAGGTAAGATTATATTACGTTATTTATGTATATAAAGGTCCCACGGGGACGCAGAGGCCAACTCGCCAGGAATGTTGTCAAATATTACCGCCGAGATGATAGGTTGGGTTAGGTTACGTTATATTACGTTATTGATGTATATGAAGGTCCCACGGAGACGTAGAGTCCAACTCGCCAGTAATGTTGTCAAATATTACCGCCGAGATGTTAGGTTGGGCTAGGTTAGGTTATATTACGTTATTGATGTATATGATGGTCAAACGGAGACGTAGAGGCCAACTCGCTAGGAATGATGTCAAATATTACCGCCGAGATTTTGGGTTGGGTTAGGTTAGGTTATATTACGTTATTGATGTATATAAAGGTCCCACGGAGACGTAGAGGCCAACAAGACAGGAATGTGGTCAAATATTACCGCCGAGATGTTAGGTTGGGTTAGGCTAGGTTATATTACGTTATTGATGTATATAAAGGTCCCACGGAGACGTAGAGGCCAACAAGACAGGAATGGTGTCAAATATTACCGCCGAGATTTTAGGTTGGGTTAGGTTAGGTTATATTACGTTGTTGATGTATATGATGGTCAAACGGAGACGTAGAGGCCAACTCGCCAGGAATGATGTCAAATATTACCGCAAGGATTTTAGGTTGGGTTAGGTTAGGTTATATTACGTTATTGATGTATATAAAGGTCCCACGTAGACGTAGAGGCCAACAAGCCAGGAATGTGGTCAAATATTACCGCCGAAATGTTAGGTTGGGTTAGGTTAGGTTATATTACGTTATTGATGTATATAAAGGTCCCACGGAGACGTAGAGGCCAACTCGCCAGGAATGGTGTCAAATATTACCGCCGAGATTTTAGGTTGGGTTAGGTTAGGTTATATTACGTTATTGATGTATATGATGGTCAAACGGAGACGTAGAGGCCAACTCGCCAGGAATGATGTCAAATATTACCGCAGAGATTTTAGGTTGGGTTAGGTTAGGTTATATTACGTTATTGATGTATGTAAAGGTCCCACGTAGACGTAGAGGCCAACAAGCCAGGAATGTGGTCAAATATTACCGCCGAAATGTTAGGTTGGGTTAGGTTAGGTTATATTACGTTATTGATGCATATAAAGGTCCCACGGAGACGGAGAAGCCAACTCGCCAGGAATGCTGTCAAATATTACCGCCGAGGTGTTAGGTTGGGTTAGGTTAGGTTATATTACGTTATTGATGCATATAAAGGTCCCACGGAGACGGAGAAGCCAACTCGCCAGGAATGATGTCAAATATTACCGCAGAGATGTTAGGTTGGGTTAGGTTAGGTTATATTACGTTATTGATGTATATGATGGTCAAACGGAGACGTAGAGGCCAACTCGCCAGGAATGTTGTCAAATAGTACCGCCGAGATGATAGGTTGGGTTACGTTAGGTTATATTACGTTATTGATGTATATGAAGGTCAAACGGAGACGTAGAGGCCAACTCGCCAGGAATGATGTCAAATATTACCGCAGAGATTTTAGGTTGGGTTAGGTTAGGTTATATTACGTTATTGATGTATATAAAGGTCCCTAGGAGACGTAGAGGCCAACAAGACAGGAATGTGGTCAAATATTACCGCCGAGATGTTAGGTTGGGTTAGGTTAGGTTATATTACGTTATTGATTTATATAAATGTCCCACGGAGACGTAGAGGCCAACTCGCCAGGAATGGTGTCAAATATTACCGCCGAGATTTTAGGTTGGGTTAGGTTAGGTTATATTACGTTATTGATGTATATGATGGTCAAACGGAGACGTAGAGGCCAACTCGCCAGGAATGATGTCAAATATTACCGAAGAGATTTTAGGTTGGGTTATGTTAGGTTATATTATGTTATTGATGTATATAAAGGTCCCACGGAGACGTAGAGGCCAACAAGACAGGAATGTGGTCAAATATTACCGCCGAGATGTTAGGTTGGGTTAGGTTAGGTTATATTACGTTATTGATGCATATAAAGGTCCCACGGAGACGGAGAAGCCAACTCGCCGGGAATGTTGTCAAATATTACCGCCGTGATGTTAGGTTGGCTTAGGTTAGGTTGTAATACGTTATTGATGTATATAAAGGTCCCACGGAGACGTAGAGGCCAACAAGACAGGAATGTGGTCAAATATTACCGCCGAGATGTTAGGTTGGGTTCGGTTAGGTTATATTACGTTATTGATGTATATAAAGGTCCCACGGAGACGTAGAGGCCAACAAGCCAGGAATGTGGTCAAATATTACCGCCGAGATTTTAGGTTGGGTTAGGTTAGGTTATATTACGTTATTGATGCATATAAAGGTCCCACGGAGACGGAGAAGCCAACTCGCCAGGAATGTTGTCAAATATTACCGCCGAGATGTTAGGTTGGGTTAGGTTAGGTTATATTACGTTATTGATGTATATGATGGTCAAACGGAGACGTAGAGGCCAACTCGCCAGTAATGTTGTCAAATAGTACCGCCGAGATGATAGGTTGGGTTACGTTAGGTTATATTACGTTATTGATGTATATGAAGGTCAAACGGAGACGTAGAGGCCAACTCGCCAGGAATAATGTCAAATATTACCGCAGAGATTTTAGGTTGGGTTAGGTTAGGTTATATTACGTTATTGATGTATATAAAGGTCCCACGGAGACGTAGAGGCCAACAAGACAGGAATGTGGTCAAATATTACCGCCGAGATGTTAGGTTGGGTTCGGTTAGGTTATATTACGTTATTGATGTATATAAAGGTCCCACGGAGACGTAGAGGCCAACAAGCCAGGAATGTGGTCAAATATTACCGCCGAGATTTTAGGTTGGGTTAGGTTAGGTTATATTACGTTATTGATGTATATGAAGGTCAAACGGAGACCTAGAGGCCAACTCGATAGGAATGTTGTCAAATATAACCGGCGAGATGTTAGGTTGGGTTAGGTAAGATTATATTACGTTATTTATGTATATAAAGGTCCCACGGGGACGCAGAGGCCAACTCGCCAGGAATGTTGTCAAATATTACCGCCGAGATGATAGGTTGGGTTAGGTTACGTTATATTACGTTATTGATGTATATGAAGGTCCCACGGAGACGTAGAGTCCAACTCGCCAGTAATGTTGTCAAATATTACCGCCGAGATGTTAGGTTGGGCTAGGTTAGGTTATATTACGTTATTGATGTATATGATGGTCAAACGGAGACGTAGAGGCCAACTCGCTAGGAATGATGTCAAATATTACCGCCGAGATGTTAGGTTGGTTTAGGTTAGGTTATATTACGTTATTGATGTATATGAAGGTCAAACGGAGACGTAGAGGCCAACTCGCCAGGAATGATGTCAAATATTACCGCAGAGATTTTAGGTTGGGTTAGGTTAGGTTATATTACGTTATTGATGTATATAAAGGTCCCACGGAGACGTAGAGGCCAACAAGACAGGAATGTGGTCAAATATTACCGCCGAGATGTTAGGTTGGGTTAGGCTAGGTTATATTACGTTATTGATGTATATAAAGGTCCCACGGAGACGTAGAGGCCAACAAGACAGGAATGGTGTCAAATATTACCGCCGAGATTTTAGGTTGGGTTAGGTTAGGTTATATTACGTTGTTGATGTATATGATGGTCAAACGGAGACGTAGAGGCCAACTCGCCAGGAATGATGTCAAATATTACCGCAAGGATTTTAGGTTGGGTTAGGTTAGGTTATATTACGTTATTGATGTATATAAAGGTCCCACGTAGACGTAGAGGCCAACAAGCCAGGAATGTGGTCAAATATTACCGCCGAAATGTTAGGTTGGGTTAGGTTAGGTTATATTACGTTATTGATGTATATAAAGGTCCCACGGAGACGTAGAGGCCAACTCGCCAGGAATGGTGTCAAATATTACCGCCGAGATTTTAGGTTGGGTTAGGTTAGGTTATATTACGTTATTGATGTATATGATGGTCAAACGGAGACGTAGAGGCCAACTCGCCAGGAATGATGTCAAATATTACCGCAGAGATTTTAGGTTGGGTTAGGTTAGGTTATATTACGTTATTGATGTATGTAAAGGTCCCACGTAGACGTAGAGGCCAACAAGCCAGGAATGTGGTCAAATATTACCGCCGAAATGTTAGGTTGGGTTAGGTTAGGTTATATTACGTTATTGATGCATATAAAGGTCCCACGGAGACGGAGAAGCCAACTCGCCAGGAATGCTGTCAAATATTACCGCCGAGATGTTAGGTTGGGTTAGGTTAGGTTATATTACGTTATTGATGCATATAAAGGTCCCACGGAGACGGAGAAGCCAACTCGCCAGGAATGATGTCAAATATTACCGCAGAGATGTTAGGTTGGGTTAGGTTAGGTTATATTACGTTATTGATGTATATGATGGTCAAACGGAGACGTAGAGGCCAACTCGCCAGGAATGTTGTCAAATAGTACCGCCGAGATGATAGGTTGGGTTACGTTAGGTTATATTACGTTATTGATGTATATGAAGCTCAAACGGAGACGTAGAGGCCAACTCGCCAGGAATGATGTCAAATATTACCGCAGAGATTTTAGGTTGGGTTAGGTTAGGTTATATTACGTTATTGATGTATATAAAGGTCCCTAGGAGACGTAGAGGCCAACAAGACAGGAATGTGGTCAAATATTACCGCCGAGATGTTAGGTTGGGTTAGGTTAGGTTATATTACGTTATTGATTTATATAAATGTCCCACGGAGACGTAGAGGCCAACTCGCCAGGAATGGTGTCAAATATTACCGCCGAGATTTTAGGTTGGGTTAGGTTAGGTTATATTACGTTATTGATGTATATGATGGTCAAACGGAGACGTAGAGGCCAACTCGCCAGGAATGATGTCAAATATTACCGAAGAGATTTTAGGTTGGGTTAGGTTAGGTTATATTACGTTATTGATGTATATAAAGGTCCCACGGAGACGTAGAGGCCAACAAGACAGGAATGTGGTCAAATATTACCGCCGAGATGTTAGGTTGGGTTAGGTTAGGTTATATTACGTTATTGATGCATATAAAGGTCCCACGGAGACGGAGAAGCCAACTCGCCGGGAATGTTGTCAAATATTACCGCCGTGATGTTAGGTTGGCTTAGGTTAGGTTGTAATACGTTATTGATGTATATAAAGGTCCCACGGGGACGTAGAGGCCAACAAGACAGGAATGTGGTCAAATATTACCGCCGAGATGTTAGGTTGGGTTCGGTTAGGTTATATTACGTTATTGATGTATATAAAGGTCCCACGGAGACGTAGAGGCCAACAAGCCAGGAATGTGGTCAAATATTACCGCCGAGATTTTAGGTTGGGTTAGGTTAGGTTATATTACGTTATTGATGTATATGAAGGTCAAACGGAGACCTAGAGGCCAACTCGATAGGAATGTTGTCAAATATAACCGGCGAGATGTTAGGTTGGGTTAGGTAAGATTATATTACGTTATTTATGTATATAAAGGTCCCACGGGGACGCAGAGGCCAACTCGCCAGGAATGTTGTCAAATATTACCGCCGAGATGATAGGTTGGGTTAGGTTACGTTATATTACGTTATTGATGTATATGAAGGTCCCACGGAGACGTAGAGTCCAACTCGCCAGTAATGTTGTCAAATATTACCGCCGAGATGTTAGGTTGGGCTAGGTTAGGTTATATTACGTTATTGATGTATATGATGGTCAAACGGAGACGTAGAGGCCAACTCGCTAGGAATGATGTCAAATATTACCGCCGAGATGTTAGGTTGGTTTAGGTTAGGTTATATTACGTTATTGATGTATATAAAGGTCCCACGCAGACGTAGAGGCCAACAAGCCAGGAATGTGGTCAAATATTACCGCCGAGATGTTAGGTTGGGTTAGGTTAGGTTATATTACGTTACCCCGTCTGGGTGCGGGTCAGAATACACCCAGGGTATACCCTGCCTGTCGTAAGAGGCGACTAAAAGGGTTAGATTAGGTTAGGATTCCTTCTGGGATTTTTGTTTTTTTTTCTGTTCATCTTTTTTTTGAGTTGGGTTAGGCTGTAGAATTTACAATTATTAATTTAGGTTATGTTAGATAATTATTTTAGAATTTATGGTAGAATATGGATGTTACTCTAAAGTAGTATAATAGAATATAATTGCTGACTGTTCCCGGCGGGTCATCGGGAGTGGCATGGACGCCCACGGTGCAGGTAATGGATATGGTGGATGGGCCTGCTGTTTTCCCCGCCGTGACGCGTCCCTGCCTGTATAATTTATACCGAGATGTCCCCGTCGCGAGCAGCCTGGAACCGACCGCTACGGCACCTTGGCTAGGTAGTGGTGGTTGGGCACGGGGTGTCGAAGCCCCGTGTCGGGTTGACGAGCGAGCGCCCCTCGTCCGTGCTTTCCGGAGGGGTAAAGAGTAGCCGTGGGCTCTCGGAGTTCCGAGGGGAATTTATATAATTCGGGTGTACCCGCTACGGTCGCTGCCCGCTCCTTCCACCACGATGCGTCGGCAAAAATATTACATGATGATGATGAGTAAAATGCAAGGGGAATTAAATAAAGAAATGCAATTAAGTATAGCGCAATCTCTATCATACGTCGAGCAGGATAACTTAGATGTAGAAGAAATCGGAGTTGCATCAAAGAAAGAACACCTTAATATATACCAAAATACAATACAGAATAATGAAGAGAATAAATCTACAATGATCAGAGATCTCATTTCTGACATAGAAAAGAAAAATCTCGAAATTTATCGCTTTACGAAAGATCTTACAGCTAATATTAGACATGTTAAAAGAACGGACATGATGCTTTTGCTAGAGAAAATAAAAAGTATCTCCGACGAATTAAGAACTCTTAAAGAAGAATATAAACAATACATCGAGGATAACCCAGTGCGCGATTTACCTAAAGATATATGCGAAAAGGATACCCAAACCTCACCCATATATAAAAAACCAACTATAATTGAAGACATTAGAAGCTTCAAAAGGAAGGAAATTTCACCACTTACGGAACAAAATTATGTTAAAAAAACTAGACGTACACCACTCAGACATGATACTGACGTAAATAACAGCTCCTTTAATTCGCCGATTAATCCTCTTCCTCCCCATTCAACGGAAAATGAATGGATCACTATCCATAGAAATAGACCAACGAAACGAGCGGACGGACAAACTTACGCGGATATGGCCAAAAAGACCCCGAAGAAACCAGTATTTCCAAACAAAATGCGAAGAAACGAGGCCGTAATAATAAAAGTAAGTGTAAATAAAACCTACGAGGAAACGTATAAAGAAGTAGTGACTAAGGCCAGAAACGAATTAAGAGACCTGGAAAAAGTACGTAAAACTAGAAGCGGTGACATCATCATGGAATTTGTTAAAAAAGAAGGTATCACGGAGACAATTAATAAACTAAGAAAACAGCTGAGCTCTGATTTCGACACGCGTCATTTACAAACCAAACTAGCCATAGAAATAAAAGATATCGATCCCATTTTAACCAAAGACGAATTAAAACAAGATATGCAAAACGCGTTAAATACTAAAAAAGACGAAGATGTACTTGTTAAAATGTTAAAACCAACCATAAATGGCAATCAGGTTGCCATTGTTGAACTAACGCAATTTGCAGCCAACGAGCTAAAAAAATAGATAAACTAAAACTAGGCTTAACTAGGTGTAGTTTTAGATACCTTCCCAGAGTTATGCGCTGCTTTAGGTGCCACCACTTTGGACATCTTAGCAGCGTATGCAAAGCGGAAATTGCGGGTACTGAACTCTGTAGGAGATGTGGCCATGGTGATCATAATATATCCATGTGCCTGGCCCCTGAACCTAGATGTATTGTGTGTGCTAAGGAAGGAATAATAGGTAATAAAATAAGACACGTTACAGGCGCTTACAATTGTCCAATTTATAAGAAATATTTAGCGGAGGCTAGAGCGTTAAATTCATAAAAATTTTACAAATTAATCTAAACAGGTGCAAAATTGCACAAGATATTATGCAACAAACAGCTGTTGTATTAGGCATTGATGTAGTAATAATATCAGAACCGTATAAAATGGAACCTTATTGGATTCCAGATTCTTCAGGAGATGCAGCGATTTGGGTCACTGGTAATAATGACACATGTTATACATATGGTACCGAGTTTTCAGCTCCCGGTATAGCAGCTGCAAAAATTAAAAATACTTACATAGTTAGCGTATATATCTCACCAAACATAGAATATTCATTATTTTTAAGTAGATTAGATAATGTGAAAGCAGCAATTAATAAAAGTAAAAAATACAATGTTAAATATATTTTCGCTGCTGGCGACTACAATGCCAGAGCGATTGAATGGGGTGATAATAAAACAAATGCAAGAGGAAAAGGCATATTACAATTCGCGATACAAAACAATCTAACGGTGATTGATACAATAGGCGATTATACTTTTTCGAAAAATAATAAATATTCAAAAATTGATATTGCTCTCGCAAACGACGCATTAATGGCTCACATAACAGCATCAAAAACATTAGATTGGTATTCTGCCTCTGACCATTTGTATGTAATTCATGAATTAGTTAAAAATAATAATCATGCTGCAAAACCGGTCTTTCTTCCCTATGATGAAAAGAAGATTAATTGGAATGATTTTGAAGAAAAATATGAAGACATAATCACAACAAGTAATCTTAGAGATGTAACGCCGAATCCCTCATGGATATTAAAATTTAATAATGCAATTTTAGATACAATAAAACAAACTATTCCAATTAAAAAACCATACATAGGAAATAAAAGAGCTAAATATTGGTGGAATGACAAAATTAAAAATCTAATTAAAATTACAAACAAATCTAGAAGGAAGTTAACAAAAATTAATAAAAATCGAGACCAAACTAACTATTATAGAGCACAACAGGTATATAAATTAAACAGAAAAAACCTTAAAATAGAAATACAAAGAAGCAAAGAATTAAAAACTAGCGAACTACTCGAATCAATCGATTCTGATCCATGGGGACAACCTTACAAGGCTGTAATGAGGAGACTGAAAGGTAATTACACAGGTGGTACAATAGATTCCGGTCAGACCGCACGAATTGTGGCAGACTTATTTATTACTACCAACTCAGAAGAGTGCACAACCGCAACAAATATTCTAGAAAATTTAATAGAAGGACAAGAAGTTGAATTGGTTAGTAGCGAAGAATTGCATACAATATCAGAAACAGTAAAGTTTAACAAAGCTCCTGGTGCAGACGGGGTCCCGTTGATCATATCAAAATGGCTGATAATGAATAAGGTTGAAGACATGAAGAAGCTATTCAACACTACGTTGCGATATGGATATATTCCATACGAATGGAAACAGGCGAGATTAGTTCTCATTAAGAAACCGGGCAAAAAGGGGATTAAAAGTAGCGAGTTTCGACCTCTGTGCATTTTGGGTGGGTTATCTAAAATCTGGGAAACGATAATAAAAAGCCGACTAGAAAAAATAGAGGCTATATCTAATCTTCATTCGAGACAATATGGCTTCAGAAAATATAGAAGTACGCTGGACGCCTTATATGCTCTCTTTGAACAATCAAAAGAAATAATAAATAACAAACATTGGTGCGCGTTCATGACATTAGATGTTAAAAATGCTTTTAATACCTTGAGATGGAACCACATCATAAAGGTTCTCGAAACTAAATCTATACCTCCTTACTTACTACAATCAATTAAAAATTACTTACAAGATAGAAGTGTTAAATTTCCCACAGTTGCTGAATATAATGAAATTAAGGTTTACGGCGGAATTCCACAAGGAACATTGTTAGGTCCTCTATTTTGGAACCTAACATATGATAAAGTTCTGCATGCAATTGAGAGCCCTAACGTTAAAATAATAGGATATGCTGACGATACCGGGATAATTTTCGATGCAAAAAACGTTGTTATTCTTAGAGATTTAATTCAAAAAACCTGGACGCGAGCAAAAAATGCCTTAGGTAGTTTAAATTTATCTTTAGCATCGGAGAAAACAGAACTAATAATTATGAACCGCAAGAGAGGTCATCGTGAATATAGTTTTAATCTAGAAGGTATGCATATAATAAAAAATGTACCTTTCCTTAAATATTTAGGAGTTTTGGTGGGCGGCACATCTAAATTTCATCCGCACATTTCAGAGAAAATAATAAAAGCAAACAAAGCAATGCTGGCTTTGAATTGGTTATTGCCAAACTTGAAAGGACCCAAGTATAAAACTAGAAAATTGTATTACAGCATATGGGAATCCATAATATTATATGGAGCTCCTATATGGTGTACCTGTTTAAACTATAAGTATGTAACAAGAAGTTTAACCAGCGCACAAAGTCCGATTGTGCATAAAACTATAGCAGCATATAGGACTGTATCTAAAGACGCAGCTTGTGTCCTTTCCAGAATTGCGCCGATAGACTTAAAAATCATGGAAAGAGCTAGAATTTATAACAAAAAAAGAAAATTAATATACGACGAACTTCTCCTAAAGAAAATAAGTATTATAGAATTTAAAAAGCGAGTTTTAGAAATCAAGAAAGAGGAGGAAAAAATAACAATAACAATATGGCAACAACGTTGGAATAGTATTACCCACTCCCAATGGACTAAATTATTAATTCCGGATCTAAGAAATTGGTTAAAAAAAAGCGATAATTGCAAACTTGATTTCTATACTACACAATTATTAACAGGCCACGGCTCGTTTGCTAGCTATCTGAAAAAGATTGGTAAAGTTAAAATACCTAGATGTACGTTCTGTTCAGGAATTGAGGATAACGCATTGCACACATTAATAATTTGCCCAGCATGGGATCTACAAAGAAAAAAGTTAGAAACTTCTATTAGAAATAAAGTTGAAATTCATAGCTTAATTAAAAACGTTACTGTAAATAAAGAAACTTGGAAAGCATTCAGACTGTATGCATACGAGGTTATAAACGCTAAAATAACACGAGAAAGAGAATCTGAATCAAATATGATGTTACCATATAAGGGTAACGGCGACGTCGATAATACGCTACCGTTAACACTTCCGCCCCCAAAACTAGTTGTGAGACTCACCCGATACTCGGAGCACTCGCGTCTTAGTACAAACTCGACTGTCGATGCAGAAGCACCGTGACTAGAACAACAACAATTTAAACTTTAACAATAATTTTTAACATAACGTGACTTTATAAACATTTTAATAACCAATAACAATTAACACTTTATAAATTTAACTTAAAAATATTATATTTTATATTAAATGAGTTGCGTTGTGACTAATGATTGTGTATACACAGAGGTGATATTGGCGGTCATCTCTTAGGGGCTCCGATATGGAAAAATGCTGGTTTTCCACAGTTGTGAATTATTGTCTATTTATTAAAAAAGGAAAACTCACATAACAGCTGTACAATATTCTATAGAGGTACGATATTAAATAATAATATCGTAATAGGCAGTGGAAGATGACAGCAAATAACGTAACAAAAATAATAAGAAACAATAATGGAGCGCTCGCACAATTGGTCATCCTGGGGTTGAGTGGCCAGGACGGGGGTGCTGACGTCATGGCTTTTGCTAGTTCCAGCTCCCCTGAAGCGAGGATGGTGGTGGGTATAAAAAAAAAAAAAAAAAAAAAAAGGTTATATTACGTTATTGATGTATATGAAGGTCAAACGGAGACGTAGAGGCCAACTCGCCAGGAATGTTGTCGAATATTACAGCCGAGATGTTAGGTTGTGTTAGGTTAGGTTATATTACGTTATTGATGTATATGAAGGTCAAAGGGAGACCTAGAGGCCAACTCGTCAGGAATGTTGTCAAATATTACCGCCGAGATGTTAGGTTGGGTTAGGTTAGGTTATATTACGTTCTTGATGTATATAAATGTCCCACGAAGACGTAGAGGACAACAAGCCAGGAATGTGGTCAAATATTACCTCCGAGATGTTAGGTTGGGTTAGGTTAGGTTATATTACGTTATTGATGTATATAAAGGTCCCTCGGAGACGTGGAGGCCAACAAGCCAGGAATGTGGTCAAATATTACAGCCTGGATGTTAGGTTGTGTTAGGTTAGGTTATATTACGTTATTGATGTATATGAAGGTCAAACGGAGACCTAGAGGCCAATTCGTCAGGAATGTTGTCAAATATTACCGCCGAGAAGTTAGGTTGGGTTAGGTTAGGTTATATTACGTTATTGATGTATATAAAGGTCCCACGGAGACGTAGAGGCCAACAAGCCAGGAATGTGGTCAAATATTACCTCCGAGATGTTAGGTTGGGTTAGGTTAGGTTATATTACGTTATTGATGTATATAAAGGTCCCTCGGAGACGTGGAGGCCAACAAGCCAGGAATGTGGTCAAATATTACCGCCGAGATTTTAGGTTGGGTTAGGTTAGGTTATATTACGTTATTGATGCATATAAAGGTCCCACGGAGACGGAGAAGCCAACTCGCCAGGAATGTTGTCAAATATTACAGCCGGGATGTTAGGTTGGGTTAGGTTAGGTTATATTACGTTATTGATGTATATAAATGTCCCACGGAGACGTAGAGGCAAACTCGACAGGAATGTTGTCAAATATTACCGCCGACATGATAGGTTGGGTTATGTTACGTTATATTACGTTATTGATGTATACGAGTGTTACACGGAGACGTAGAGGCCAACTCGCAAGGAATGATGGCAAATATTACCGCCGATATCTTAGGTTGGGTTAGGTTAGGTTATATTACGTTATGAATGTATATAAAGGTCCCACGGAGACGTAGAGGCCAACACGCCCGGAATGTTGTCAAATGTTACCGCGGAGATGATATTTTGGGTTAGGTTAGGTTATATTACGTTATTGATGTATATAAATGTCCCACGAAGACGTAGAGGACAACAAGCCAGGAATGTGGTCAAATATTACCTCCGGGATGTTAGGTTGGGTTAGGTTACGTTATATTACATTATTGATGTATATGATGGTCAAACGGAGACGTAGAGGCCAACTGGCCAGGAATGATGTCAAATATTACCGCAGAGATTTTAGGTTGGGTTAGGTTAGGTTATATTACGTTATTGATGTATATAAAGGTCACACGGAGACGTAGAGGCCAACAAGACAGGAATGTGGTCAAATATTACCGCCGAGATGTTAGGTTGGGTTAGGTTAGGTTATATTACGTTATTGATGTATATAAAGGTCCCACGGAGACGTAGAGGCCAACTCGCCAGGAATGATGTCAAATATTACCGCCGAGATGATAGGTTGGGTTAGGTTAGGTTATATTTCGTTATTGATGTATATGAAGGTCCCACGGAGACGTATAGGCCAACTCGCCAGGAATGTTGTCGAATATTACAGCCGAGATGTTAGGTTGGGTTAGGTTAGGTTATATCACGTTATTGATGTATATAAAGGTCCCACGGAGACGTAGAGGCCTACAAGACAGGAATGTGGTCAAATATTACCGCCGAGATGTTAGGTTGGGTTAGGTTAGGTTATATTACGTTATTAATGCATGTAAAGGTCCCACGGAAACGGAGAACCCAACTGGCCAGGAATGTTGTCAAATATTACCGCCGAGATGATAGGTTGGGTTAGGTTAGGTTATATTACGTTACTGATGTATATGAAGGTCAAACGGAGACGTATAGGCCAACTCGCCAGGAATGTTGTCGAATATTACAGCCGAGATGTTAGGTTGGGTTAGGTTAGGTTATATCACGTTATTGATGTATATAAAGGTCCCACGGAGACGGAGAAGCCAACTCCCCAGGAATGTTGCCAAATGTTACCGCCGAGATGATAGGTTGGGTTAGGTTAGGTTATAGTACGTTCTTGAAGTATATAAAGGTCCCACGAAGACGTAGAGACCACCTCGCCAGGTATGTTTTCAAATATTACCGCCGAGAAGTTAGGTTGGATTAGGTTAGGTTATATTACGTTATTGATGTATATAAAGGTCCCACGGAAACGGAGAAGCCAACTCGCCAGGAATGTTGTCAAATATTACCGCCGAGATGGTAGGTTTGGTTAGGTTAGGTTATATTACGTTATTGATGTATATAAATGTCCCACGGAGACGTAGAGGCCAACTCGCCAGGAATGTTGTCGAATATTACAGCCGAGATGTTAGGTTGTGTTAGGTTAGGTTATATTACGTTACTGATGTATATGAAGGTCAAACGGAGACGTATAGGCCAACTCGCCAGGAATGTTGTCAAATATTACAAGTGGGGATGTTAGGTTGGGTTAGGTTAGGTTATATTACGTTATTGATGTATATAAATGTCCCACGGAGACGTAGAGGCAAACTC
The DNA here is from genome assembly GCA_963969225.1 of Xylocopa violacea. Taxonomy (NCBI): domain Eukaryota; kingdom Metazoa; phylum Arthropoda; class Insecta; order Hymenoptera; family Apidae; genus Xylocopa; species Xylocopa violacea. Next base: position 2,972,263 of record CAXAJV010000306.1, on the reverse strand, counting down.
GACAGGAATTTTGTCAAATATTACCGCCGACATGATAGGTTGGGTTATGTCACGTTATATTACGTTATTGATGTATACGAGTGTTACACGGAGACGTAGAGGCCAACTCGCAAGGAATGATGGCAAATATTACCGCCGATATCTTAGGTTGGGTTAGGTTAGGATATATTACGTTATGAATGTATATAAAGGTCCCACGGAGACGTAGAGGCCAACACGCCCGGAATGTTGTCAAATGTTACCGCGGAGATGATAGGTTGGGTTAGGTTAGGTTATATTACGTTATTGATGTATATAAATGTCCCACGAAGACGTAGAGGACAACAAGCCAGGAATGTGGTCAAATATTACCTCCGGGATGTTAGGTTGGGTTAGGTTACGTTATATTACGTTATTGATGTATATGATGGTCAAACGGAGACGTAGAGGCCAACTCGCCAGGAATGATGTCAAATATTACCGCCGAGATTTTAGGTTGGGTTAGGTTAGGTTATATTACGTTATTGATGTATATAAAGGTCCCACGGAAACGGAGAAGCCAGCTCGCCAGGAATGTTGTCAAATATTACCGCCGAGATGATAGGTTGGGTTAGGTTAGGTTATAGTACGTTCTTGAACTATATAAAGGTCCCACGCAGACGTAGAGGCCAACTCGCCAGGTATGTTGTCAAATATTACCGCGGAGATGTTAGGTTGGGTTAGGTTAAGTTATATTACGTTATTGATGTATATAAAGGTCCCACGCAGACGTAGATGCCAAAAAGCCAGAAATGTGGTCAAATATTACCGCCGAGATGTTAGATTGGGTTAGGTTAAGTTATATTACGTTATTGATGTATATAAAGGTCCCTCGGAGACATGGAGGCCAACAAGCCAGGAATGTGGTCAAATATTACCGCCGAGATTTTAGGTTGGGTTAGGTTAGGTTATATTACGTTATTGATGCATATAAAGGTCCCACGGAGACGGAGAAGCCAACTCGCCAGGAATGTTGTCAAATATTACAGCCGGGATATTAGGTTGGGTTAGGTTAGGTTATATTACGTTATTGATGTATATAAATGTCCCACGGAGACGTAGAGGCCAACTCGACAGGAATGTTGTCAAATATTACCGCCGACATGATAGGTTGGGTTATGTTACGTTATATTACGTTATTGATGTATACGAGTGTTACACGGAGACGTAGAGGCCAACTCGCAAGAAATGATGTTAAATATTACCGCCGATATCTTAGGTTGGGTTAGGTTAGGTTATATTACGTTATGAATGTATATAAAGGACCCACGGAGACGTAGAGGCCAACACGCCCGGAATGTTGTCAAATGTTACCGCAGAGATGATAGGTTGGGTTAGGTTAGGTTATATTACGTTATTGATGTATATAAATGTCCCACGAAGACGTAGAGGACAACAAGCCAGGAATGTGGTCAAATATTACCTCCGGGATGTTAGGTTGGGTTAGGTTACGTTATATTACGTTATTGATGTATATGATGGTCAAACGGAGACGTAGAGGCCAACTCGCCAGGAATGATGTCAAATATTACCGCAGAGATTTTATGTTGGGTTAGGTTAGGTTATATTACGTTATTGATGTATATAAAGGTCCCACGGAGACGTAGAGGCCAACAAGACAGGAATGTGGTCAAATATTACCGCCGAGATGTTAGGTTGGGTTAGGTTAGGTTATATTACGTTATCAATGCATGTAAAGGTCCCACGGAAACGGAGAACCCAACTCGCCAGGAATGTTGTCAAATATTACCGCCGAGATGATAGGTTGGGTTAGGTTAGGTTATAGTACGTTCTTGAATTATATAAAGGTCCCACGCAGACGTAGAGGCCAACTCGCTAGGTATGTTGTCAAATATTACCGCGGAGATGTTAGGTTGGGTTAGGTTAAGTTATATTACGTTATTGATGTATATAAAGGTCCCACGCAGACGTAGATGCCAAAAAGCCAGAAATGTGGTCAAATATTACCGCCGAGATGTTAGATTGGGTTAGGTTAAGTTATATTACGTTATTGATGTATATAAAGGTCCCTCGGAGACATGGAGGCCAACAAGCCAGGAATGTGGTCAAATATTACCGCCGAGATTTTAGGTTGGGTTAGGTTAGGTTATATTACGTTATTGATGCATATAAAGGTCCCACGGAGACGGAGAAGCCAACTCGCCAGGAATGTTGTCAAATATTACAGCCGGGATATTAGGTTGGGTTAGGTTAGGTTATATTACGTTATTGATGTATATAAATGTCCCACGGAGACGTAGAGGCCAACTCGACAGGAATGTTGTCAAATATTACCGCCGACATGATAGGTTGGGTTATGTTACGTTATATTACGTTATTGATGTATACGAGTGTTACACGGAGACGTAGATGCCAACTCGCAAGAAATGATGTTAAATATTACCGCCGATATCTTAGGTTGGGTTAGGTTAGGTTATATTACGTTATGAATGTATATAAAGGACCCACGGAGACGTAGAGGCCAACACGCCCGGAATGTTGTCAAATGTTACCGCAGAGATGATATGTTGGGTTAGGTTAGGTTATATTACGTTATTGATGTATATAAATGTCCCACGAAGACGTAGAGGACAACAAGCCAGGAATGTGGTCAAATATTACCTCCGGGATGTTAGGTTGGGTTAGGTTACGTTATATTACGTTATTGATGTATATGATGGTCAAACGGAGACGTAGAGGCCATCTCGCCAGGAATGATGTCAAATATTACCGCAGAGATTTTATGTTGGGTTAGGTTAGGTTATATTACGTTATTGATGTATATAAAGGTCCCACGGAGACGTAGAGGCCAACAAGACAGGAATGTGGTCAAATATTACCGCCGAGACGTTAGGTTGGGTTAGGTTAGGTTATATTACGTTATTGATGTATATAAAGGTCCCACGGAGACGTAGAGGCCAACTAGCCAGGAATGATGTCAAATATTACCGCCGAGATTTTAGGTTGGGTTAGGTTAGGTTATATTACGTTATTGATGTATATAAAGGTCCCACGGAGACGTAGAGGCCAACAAGACAGGAATGTGGTCAAATATTACCGCCGAGATGTTAGGTTGGGTTAGGTTAGGTTATTTTACGTTATTGATGTATATAAAGGTCCCACGTAGACGTAGAGGCCAACAAGCCAGGAATGTGGTCAAATATTACCGCCGAGATGTTAGTTTGGGTTAGGTTAGGTTATATTACGTTATTGATGTATATAAAGGTCCCACGGAGACGGAGAAGCCAACTCGCCAGGAATGTTGTCAAATATTACCGCCGAGATGTTAGGTTGGGTTAGGTTAGGTTGTATTACGTTATTGATGTATATAAAGGTCCCACGGAGACGTAGAGGCCAACAAGACAGGAATGTGGTCAAATATTACCGCCGAGATGTTAGGTTGGGTTAGGTTAGGTTATATTACGTTATCAATGCATGTAAAGGTCCCACGGAAACGGAGAACCCAACTCGCCAGGAATGTTGTCAAATATTACCGCCGAGATGATAGGTTGGGTTAGGTTAGGTTATATTACGTTACTGATGTATATGAAGGTCAAACGGAGACGTATAGACCAACTCGCCAGGAATGTTGTCGAATATTACAGCCGAGATGTTAGGTTGGGTTAGGTTAGGTTATATCACGTTATTGATGTATATAAAGGTCCCACGGAGACGGAGAAGCCAACTCCCCAGGAATGTTGCCAAATGTTACCGCCGAGATGATAGGTTGGGTTAGGTTAGGTTATAGTACGTTCTTGAAGTATATAAAGGTCCCACGAAGACGTAGAGACCACCTCGCCAGGTATGTTTTCAAATATTACCGCCGAGAAGTTAGGTTGGATTAGGTTAGGTTATATTACGTTATTGATGTATATAAAGGTCCCACGGAAACGGAGAAGCCAACTCGCCAGGAATGTTGTCAAATATTACCGCCGAGATGATAGGTTTGGTTAGGTTAGGTTATATTACGTTATTGATGTATATAAATGTCCCACGGAGACGTAGAGGCCAACTCGCCAGGAATGTTGTCGAATATTACAGCCGAGATGTTAGGTTGTGTTAGGTTAGGTTATATTACGTTATTGATGTATATGAAGGTCAAACGGAGACCTAGAGGCCAACTCGTCAGGAATGTTGTCAAATATTACCGCCGAGATGTTAGGTTGGGTTAGGTTAGGTTATATTACGTTATTGATGTATATAAATGTCCCACGGAGACGTAGAGGCAAACTCGACAGGAATGTTGTCAAATATTACCGCCGACATGATAGGTTGGGTTATGTTACGTTATATTACGTTATTGATGTATACGAGTGTTACACGGAGACGTAGAGGCCAACTCGCAAGGAATGATGGCAAATATTACCGCCGATATCTTAGGTTGGGTTAGGTTAGGTTATATTACGTTATTGATGTATATAAAGGTCCCACGGAGACGTAGAGGCCAACAAGACAGGAATGTGGTCAAATATTACCGCCGAGATGTTAGGTTGGGTTAGGTTAGGTTATATTACGTTATTGATGTATATAAAGGTCCCACGTAGACGTAGAGGCCAACAAGCCAGGAATGTGGTCAAATATTACCGCCGAGATGTTAGTTTGGGTTAGGTTAGGTTATATTACGTTATTGATGTATATAAAGGTCCCACGGAGACGGAGAAGCCAACTCGCCAGGAATGTTGTCAAATATTACCGCCGAGATGTTAGGTTGTGTTAGGTTAGGTTGTATTACGTTATTGATGTATATAAAGGTCCCACGGAGACGTAGAGGCCAACAAGACAGGAATGTGGTCAAATATTACCGCCGAGATGTTAGGTTGGGTTAGGTTAGGTTATATTACGTTATCAATGCATGTAAAGGTCCCACGGAAACGGAGAACCCAACTCGCCAGGAATGTTGTCAAATATTACCGCCGAGATGATAGGTTGGGTTAGGTTAGGTTATATTACGTTACTGATGTATATGAAGGTCAAACGGAGACGTATAGACCAACTCGCCAGGAATGTTGTCGAATATTACAGCCGAGATGTTAGGTTGGGTTAGGTTAGGTTATATCACGTTATTGATGTATATAAAGGTCCCACGGAGACGGAGAAGCCAACTCCCCAGGAATGTTGCCAAATGTTACCGCCGAGATGATAGGTTGGGTTAGGTTAGGTTATAGTACGTTCTTGAAGTATATAAAGGTCCCACGAAGACGTAGAGACCACCTCGCCAGGTATGTTTTCAAATATTACCGCCGAGAAGTTAGGTTGGATTAGGTTAGGTTATATTACGTTATTGATGTATATAAAGGTCCCACGGAAACGGAGAAGCCAAATCGCCAGGAATGTTGTCAAATATTACCGCCGAGATGATAGGTTTGGTTAGGTTAGGTTATATTACGTTATTGATGTATATAAATGTCCCACGGAGACGTAGAGGCCAACTCGCCAGGAATGTTGTCGAATATTACAGCCGAGATGTTAGGTTGTGTTAGGTTAGGTTATATTACGTTATTGATGTATATGAAGGTCAAACGGAGACCTAGAGGCCAACTCGTCAGGAATGTTGTCAAATATTACCGCCGAGATGTTAGGTTGGGTTAGGTTAGGTTATATTACGTTATTGATGTATATAAAGGTCCCACGGAGACGTAGAGGCCAACAAGACAGGAATGTGGTCAAATATTACCGCCGAGATGTTAGGTTGGATTAGGTTAGGTTATATTACGTTATTGATGTATATAAAGGTCCCACGGAGACGTAGAGGACAACAAGCCAGGAATGTGGTCAAATATTACCGCCGGGATGTTAGGTTGGGTTAGGTTACGTTATATTACGTGATTGATGTATATGATGGTCAAACGGAGACGTAGAGGTCAACTCGCCAGGAATGATGTCAAATATTACAGCCGAGATGTTAGGTTGTGTTAGGTTAGGTTATATTACGTTATTGACGTATATGAAGGTCAAACGGAGACCTAGACGCCAACTCGTCAGGAATGTTGTCAAATATTACCGCCGAGAAGTTAGGTTGGGTTAGGTTAGGTTATATTACGTTATTGATGTATATAAAGGTCCCACGGAGACGTAGAGGCCAACAAGCCAGGAATGTGTTCAAATATTACCTCCGAGATGTTAGGTTGGGTTAGGTTAGGTTATATTACGTTATTGATGTATATAAAGGTCCCTCGGAGACGTGGAGGCCAACAAGCCAGGAATGTGGTCAAATATTACCGCCGAGATTTTAGGTTGGGTTAGGTTAGGTTATATTACGTTATTGATGCATATAAAGGTCCCACGGAGACGGAGAAGCCAACTCGCCAGGAATGTTGTCAAATATTACAGCCGAGATGTTAGGTTGGGTTAGGTTAGGTTATATTACGTTATTGATGTATATAAATGTCCCACGGAGACGTAGAGCCCAACTCGACAGGAATGTTGTCAAATATTACCGCCGACATGATAGGTTGGGTTATGTTACGTTATATTACGTTATTGATGTATACGAGTGTTACACGGAGACGTAGAGGCCAACTCGCAAGAAATGATGTTAAATATTACCGCCGATATCTTAGGTTGGGTTAGGTTAGGTTATATTACGTTATGAATGTATATAAAGGACCCACGGAGACGTAGAGGCCAACACGCCCGGAATGTTGTCAAATGTTACCGCAGAGATGATAGGTTGGGTTAGGTTAGGTTATATTACGTTATTGATGTATATAAATGTCCCACGAAGACGTAGAGGACAACAAGCCAGGAATGTGGTCAAATATTACCTCCGGGATGTTAGGTTGGGTTAGGTTACGTTATATTACGTTATTGATGTATATGATGGTCAAACGGAGACGTAGAGGCCAACTCGCCAGGAATGATGTCAAATATTACCGCAGAGATTTTATGTTGGGTTAGGTTAGGTTATATTACGTTATTGATGTATATAAAGGTCCCACGGAGACGTAGAGGCCAACAAGACAGGAATGTGGTCAAATATTACCGCCGAGATGTTAGGTTGGGTTAGGTTAGGTTATATTACGTTATCAATGCATGTAAAGGTCCCACGGAAACGGAGAACCCAACTCGCCAGGAATGTTGTCAAATATTACCGCCGAGATGATAGGTTGGGTTAGGTTAGGTTATAGTACGTTCTTGAATTATATAAAGGTCCCACGCAGACGTAGAGGCCAACTCGCTAGGTATGTTGTCAAATATTACCGCGGAGATGTTAGGTTGGGTTAGGTTAAGTTATATTACGTTATTGATGTATATAAAGGTCCCACGCAGACGTAGATGCCAAAAAGCCAGAAATGTGGTCAAATATTACCGCCGAGATGTTAGATTGGGTTAGGTTAAGTTATATTACGTTATTGATGTATATAAAGGTCCCTCGGAGACATGGAGGCCAACAAGCCAGGAATGTGGTCAAATATTACCGCCGAGATTTTAGGTTGGGTTAGGTTAGGTTATATTACGTTATTGATGCATATAAAGGTCCCACGGAGACGGAGAAGCCAACTCGCCAGGAATGTTGTCAAATATTACAGCCGGGATATTAGGTTGGGTTAGGTTAGGTTATATTACGTTATTGATGTATATAAATGTCCCACGGAGACGTAGAGGCCAACTCGACAGGAATGTTGTCAAATATTACCGCCGACATGATAGGTTGGGTTATGTTACGTTATATTACGTTATTGATGTATACGAGTGTTACACGGAGACGTAGATGCCAACTCGCAAGAAATGATGTTAAATATTACCGCCGATATCTTAGGTTGGGTTAGGTTAGGTTATATTACGTTATGAATGTATATAAAGGACCCACGGAGACGTAGAGGCCAACACGCCCGGAATGTTGTCAAATGTTACCGCAGAGATGATATGTTGGGTTAGGTTAGGTTATATTACGTTATTGATGTATATAAATGTCCCACGAAGACGTAGAGGACAACAAGCCAGGAATGTGGTCAAATATTACCTCCGGGATGTTAGGTTGGGTTAGGTTACGTTATATTACGTTATTGATGTATATGATGGTCAAACGGAGACGTAGAGGCCATCTCGCCAGGAATGATGTCAAATATTACCGCAGAGATTTTATGTTGGGTTAGGTTAGGTTATATTACGTTATTGATGTATATAAAGGTCCCACGGAGACGTAGAGGCCAACAAGACAGGAATGTGGTCAAATATTACCGCCGAGACGTTAGGTTGGGTTAGGTTAGGTTATATTACGTTATTGATGTATATAAAGGTCCCACGGAGACGTAGAGGCCAACTAGCCAGGAATGATGTCAAATATTACCGCCGAGATTTTAGGTTGGGTTAGGTTAGGTTATATTACGTTATTGATGTATATAAAGGTCCCACGGAGACGTAGAGGCCAACAAGACAGGAATGTGGTCAAATATTACCGCCGAGATGTTAGGTTGGGTTAGGTTAGGTTATTTTACGTTATTGATGTATATAAAGGTCCCACGTAGACGTAGAGGCCAACAAGCCAGGAATGTGGTCAAATATTACCGCCGAGATGTTAGTTTGGGTTAGGTTAGGTTATATTACGTTATTGATGTATATAAAGGTCCCACGGAGACGGAGAAGCCAACTCGCCAGGAATGTTGTCAAATATTACCGCCGAGATGTTAGGTTGGGTTAGGTTAGGTTGTATTACGTTATTGATGTATATAAAGGTCCCACGGAGACGTAGAGGCCAACAAGACAGGAATGTGGTCAAATATTACCGCCGAGATGTTAGGTTGGGTTAGGTTAGGTTATATTACGTTATCAATGCATGTAAAGGTCCCACGGAAACGGAGAACCCAACTCGCCAGGAATGTTGTCAAATATTACCGCCGAGATGATAGGTTGGGTTAGGTTAGGTTATATTACGTTACTGATGTATATGAAGGTCAAACGGAGACGTATAGACCAACTCGCCAGGAATGTTGTCGAATATTACAGCCGAGATGTTAGGTTGGGTTAGGTTAGGTTATATCACGTTATTGATGTATATAAAGGTCCCACGGAGACGGAGAAGCCAACTCCCCAGGAATGTTGCCAAATGTTACCGCCGAGATGATAGGTTGGGTTAGGTTAGGTTATAGTACGTTCTTGAAGTATATAAAGGTCCCACGAAGACGTAGAGACCACCTCGCCAGGTATGTTTTCAAATATTACCGCCGAGAAGTTAGGTTGGATTAGGTTAGGTTATATTACGTTATTGATGTATATAAAGGTCCCACGGAAACGGAGAAGCCAACTCGCCAGGAATGTTGTCAAATATTACCGCCGAGATGATAGGTTTGGTTAGGTTAGGTTATATTACGTTATTGATGTATATAAATGTCCCACGGAGACGTAGAGGCCAACTCGCCAGGAATGTTGTCGAATATTACAGCCGAGATGTTAGGTTGTGTTAGGTTAGGTTATATTACGTTATTGATGTATATGAAGGTCAAACGGAGACCTAGAGGCCAACTCGTCAGGAATGTTGTCAAATATTACCGCCGAGATGTTAGGTTGGGTTAGGTTAGGTTATATTACGTTATTGATGTATATAAATGTCCCACGGAGACGTAGAGGCAAACTCGACAGGAATGTTGTCAAATATTACCGCCGACATGATAGGTTGGGTTATGTTACGTTATATTACGTTATTGATGTATACGAGTGTTACACGGAGACGTAGAGGCCAACTCGCAAGGAATGATGGCAAATATTACCGCCGATATCTTAGGTTGGGTTAGGTTAGGTTATATTACGTTATTGATGTATATAAAGGTCCCACGGAGACGTAGAGGCCAACAAGACAGGAATGTGGTCAAATATTACCGCCGAGATGTTAGGTTGGGTTAGGTTAGGTTATATTACGTTATTGATGTATATAAAGGTCCCACGTAGACGTAGAGGCCAACAAGCCAGGAATGTGGTCAAATATTACCGCCGAGATGTTAGTTTGGGTTAGGTTAGGTTATATTACGTTATTGATGTATATAAAGGTCCCACGGAGACGGAGAAGCCAACTCGCCAGGAATGTTGTCAAATATTACCGCCGAGATGTTAGGTTGTGTTAGGTTAGGTTGTATTACGTTATTGATGTATATAAAGGTCCCACGGAGACGTAGAGGCCAACAAGACAGGAATGTGGTCAAATATTACCGCCGAGATGTTAGGTTGGGTTAGGTTAGGTTATATTACGTTATCAATGCATGTAAAGGTCCCACGGAAACGGAGAACCCAACTCGCCAGGAATGTTGTCAAATATTACCGCCGAGATGATAGGTTGGGTTAGGTTAGGTTATATTACGTTACTGATGTATATGAAGGTCAAACGGAGACGTATAGACCAACTCGCCAGGAATGTTGTCGAATATTACAGCCGAGATGTTAGGTTGGGTTAGGTTAGGTTATATCACGTTATTGATGTATATAAAGGTCCCACGGAGACGGAGAAGCCAACTCCCCAGGAATGTTGCCAAATGTTACCGCCGAGATGATAGGTTGGGTTAGGTTAGGTTATAGTACGTTCTTGAAGTATATAAAGGTCCCACGAAGACGTAGAGACCACCTCGCCAGGTATGTTTTCAAATATTACCGCCGAGAAGTTAGGTTGGATTAGGTTAGGTTATATTACGTTATTGATGTATATAAAGGTCCCACGGAAACGGAGAAGCCAAATCGCCAGGAATGTTGTCAAATATTACCGCCGAGATGATAGGTTTGGTTAGGTTAGGTTATATTACGTTATTGATGTATATAAATGTCCCACGGAGACGTAGAGGCCAACTCGCCAGGAATGTTGTCGAATATTACAGCCGAGATGTTAGGTTGTGTTAGGTTAGGTTATATTACGTTATTGATGTATATGAAGGTCAAACGGAGACCTAGAGGCCAACTCGTCAGGAATGTTGTCAAATATTACCGCCGAGATGTTAGGTTGGGTTAGGTTAGGTTATATTACGTTATTGATGTATATAAAGGTCCCACGGAGACGTAGAGGCCAACAAGACAGGAATGTGGTCAAATATTACCGCCGAGATGTTAGGTTGGATTAGGTTAGGTTATATTACGTTATTGATGTATATAAAGGTCCCACGGAGACGTAGAGGACAACAAGCCAGGAATGTGGTCAAATATTACCGCCGGGATGTTAGGTTGGGTTAGGTTACGTTATATTACGTGATTGATGTATATGATGGTCAAACGGAGACGTAGAGGTCAACTCGCCAGGAATGATGTCAAATATTACAGCCGAGATGTTAGGTTGTGTTAGGTTAGGTTATATTACGTTATTGACGTATATGAAGGTCAAACGGAGACCTAGACGCCAACTCGTCAGGAATGTTGTCAAATATTACCGCCGAGAAGTTAGGTTGGGTTAGGTTAGGTTATATTACGTTATTGATGTATATAAAGGTCCCACGGAGACGTAGAGGCCAACAAGCCAGGAATGTGTTCAAATATTACCTCCGAGATGTTAGGTTGGGTTAGGTTAGGTTATATTACGTTATTGATGTATATAAAGGTCCCTCGGAGACGTGGAGGCCAACAAGCCAGGAATGTGGTCAAATATTACCGCCGAGATTTTAGGTTGGGTTAGGTTAGGTTATATTACGTTATTGATGCATATAAAGGTCCCACGGAGACGGAGAAGCCAACTCGCCAGGAATGTTGTCAAATATTACAGCCGAGATGTTAGGTTGGGTTAGGTTAGGTTATATTACGTTATTGATGTATATAAATGTCCCACGGAGACGTAGAGCCCAACTCGACAGGAATGTTGTCAAATATTACCGCCGACATGATAGGTTGGGTTATGTTACGTTATATTACGTTATTGATGTATACGAGTGTTACACGGAGACGTAGAGGCCAACTCGCAAGAAATGATGTTAAATATTACCGCCGATATCTTAGGTTGGGTTAGGTTAGGTTATATTACGTTATGAATGTATATAAAGGACCCACGGAGACGTAGAGGCCAACACGCCCGGAATGTTGTCAAATGTTACCGCAGAGATGATAGGTTGGGTTAGGTTAGGTTATATTACGTTATTGATGTATATAAATGTCCCACGAAGACGTAGAGGACAACAAGCCAGGAATGTGGTCAAATATTACCTCCGGGATGTTAGGTTGGGTTAGGTTACGTTATATTACGTTATTGATGTATATGATGGTCAAACGGAGACGTAGAGGCCAACTCGCCAGGAATGATGTCAAATATTACCGCAGAGATTTTATGTTGGGTTAGGTTAGGTTATATTACGTTATTGATGTATATAAAGGTCCCACGGAGACGTAGAGGCCAACAAGACAGGAATGTGGTCAAATATTACCGCCGAGATGTTAGGTTGGGTTAGGTTAGGTTATATTACGTTATCAATGCATGTAAAGGTCCCACGGAAACGGAGAACCCAACTCGCCAGGAATGTTGTCAAATATTACCGCCGAGATGATAGGTTGGGTTAGGTTAGGTTATATTACGTTACTGATGTATATGAAGGTCAAACGGAGACGTATAGACCAACTCGCCAGGAATGTTGTCGAATATTACAGCCGAGATGTTAGGTTGGGTTAGGTTAGGTTATATCACGTTATTGATGTATATAAAGGTCCCACGGAGACGGAGAAGCCAACTCCCCAGGAATGTTGCCAAATGTTACCGCCGAGATGATAGGTTGGGTTAGGTTAGGTTATAGTACGTTCTTGAAGTATATAAAGGTCCCACGAAGACGTAGAGACCACCTCGCCAGGTATGTTTTCAAATATTACCGCCGAGAAGTTAGGTTGGATTAGGTTAGGTTATATTACGTTATTGATGTATATAAAGGTCCCACGGAAACGGAGAAGCCAACTCGCCAGGAATGTTGTCAAATATTACCGCCGAGATGATAGGTTTGGTTAGGTTAGGTTATATTACGTTATTGATGTATATAAATGTCCCACGGAGACGTAGAGGCCAACTCGCCAGGAATGTTGTCGAATATTACAGCCGAGATGTTAGGTTGTGTTAGGTTAGGTTATATTACGTTATTGATGTATATGAAGGTCAAACGGAGACCTAGAGGCCAACTCGTCAGGAATGTTGTCAAATATTACCGCCGAGATGTTAGGTTGGGTTAGGTTAGGTTATATTACGTTATTGATGTATATAAATGTCCCACGGAGACGTAGAGGCAAACTCGACAGGAATGTTGTCAAATATTACCGCCGACATGATAGGTTGGGTTATGTTACGTTATATTACGTTATTGATGTATACGAGTGTTACACGGAGACGTAGAGGCCAACTCGCAAGGAATGATGGCAAATATTACCGCCGATATCTTAGGTTGGGTTAGGTTAGGTTATATCACGTTATTGATGTATATAAAGGTCCCACGGAGACGTAGAGGCCAACAAGACAGGAATGTGGTCAAATATTACCGCCGAGATGTTAGGTTGGGTTAGGTTAGGTTATATTACGTTATTGATGTATATAAAGGTCCCACGTAGACGTAGAGGCCAACAAGCCAGGAATGTGGTCAAATATTACCGCCGAGATGTTAGTTTGGGTTAGGTTAGGTTATATTACGTTATTGACGTATATAAAGGTCCCACGGAGACGGAGAAGCCAACTCGCCAGGAATGTTGTCAAATATTACCGCCGAGATGTTAGGTTGTGTTAGGTTAGGTTGTATTACGTTATTGATGTATATAAAGGTCCCACGGAGACGTAGAGGCCAACAAGACAGGAATGTGGTCAAATATTACCGCCGAGATGTTAGGTTGGGTTAGGTTAGGTTATATTACGTTATCAATGCATGTAAAGGTCCCACGGAAACGGAGAACCCAACTCGCCAGGAATGTTGTCAAATATTACCGCCGAGATGATAGGTTGGGTTAGGTTAGGTTATATTACGTTACTGATGTATATGAAGGTCAAACGGAGACGTATAGACCAACTCGCCAGGAATGTTGTCGAATATTACAGCCGAGATGTTAGGTTGGGTTAGGTTAGGTTATATCACGTTATTGATGTATATAAAGGTCCCACGGAGACGGAGAAGCCAACTCCCCAGGAATGTTGCCAAATGTTACCGCCGAGATGATAGGTTGGGTTAGGTTAGGTTATAGTACGTTCTTGAAGTATATAAAGGTCCCACGAAGACGTAGAGACCACCTCGCCAGGTATGTTTTCAAATATTACCGCCGAGAAGTTAGGTTGGATTAGGTTAGGTTATATTACGTTATTGATGTATATAAAGGTCCCACGGAAACGGAGAAGCCAAATCGCCAGGAATGTTGTCAAATATTACCGCCGAGATGATAGGTTTGGTTAGGTTAGGTTATACTACGTTATTGATGTATATAAATGTCCCACGGAGACGTAGAGGCCAACTCGCCAGGAATGTTGTCGAATATTACAGCCGAGATGTTAGGTTGTGTTAGGTTAGGTTATATTACGTTATTGATGTATATGAAGGTCAAACGGAGACCTAGAGGCCAACTCGTCAGGAATGTTGTCAAATATTACCGCCGAGATGTTAGGTTGGGTTAGGTTAGGTTATATTACGTTATTGATGTATATAAAGGTCCCACGGAGACGTAGAGGCCAACAAGACAGGAATGTGGTCAAATATTACCGCCGAGATGTTAGGTTGGATTAGGTTAGGTTATATTACGTTATTGATGTATATAAAGGTCCCACGGAGACGTAGAGGACAACAAGCCAGGAATGTGGTCAAATATTACCGCCGGGATGTTAGGTTGGGTTAGGTTACGTTATATTACGTGATTGATGTATATGATGGTCAAACGGAGACGTAGAGGTCAACTCGCCAGGAATGATGTCAAATATTACAGCCGAGATGTTAGGTTGTGTTAGGTTAGGTTATATTACGTTATTGACGTATATGAAGGTCAAACGGAGACCTAGACGCCAACTCGTCAGGAATGTTGTCAAATATTACCGCCGAGAAGTTAGGTTGGGTTAGGTTAGGTTATATTACGTTATTGATGTATATAAAGGTCCCACGGAGACGTAGAGGCCAACAAGCCAGGAATGTGTTCAAATATTACCTCCGAGATGTTAGGTTGGGTTAGGTTAGGTTATATTACGTTATTGATGTATATAAAGGTCCCTCGGAGACGTGGAGGCCAACAAGCCAGGAATGTGGTCAAATATTACCGCCGAGATTTTAGGTTGGGTTAGGTTAGGTTATATTACGTTATTGATGCATATAAAGGTCCCACGGAGACGGAGAAGCCAACTCGCCAGGAATGTTGTCAAATATTACAGCCGAGATGTTAGGTTGGGTTAGGTTAGGTTATATTACGTTATTGATGTATATAAATGTCCCACGGAGACGTAGAGGCAAACTCGACAGGAATGTTGTCAAATATTACCGCCGACATGATAGGTTGGGTTATGTTACGTTATATTACGTTATTGATGTATACGAGTGTTACACGGAGACGTAGAGGCCAACTCGCAAGGAATGATGGCAAATATTACCGCCGATATCTTAGGTTGGGTTAGGTTAGGTTATATCACGTTATTGATGTATATAAAGGTCCCACGGAGACGTAGAGGCCAACAAGACAGGAATGTGGTCAAATATTACCGCCGAGATGTTAGGTTGGGTTAGGTTAGGTTATATTACGTTATTGATGTATATAAAGGTCCCACGTAGACGTAGAGGCCAACAAGCCAGGAATGTGGTCAAATATTACCGCCGAGATGTTAGTTTGGGTTAGGTTAGGTTATATTACGTTATTGATGTATATAAAGGTCCCACGGAGACGGAGAAGCCAACTCGCCAGGAATGTTGTCAAATATTACCGCCGAGATGTTAGGTTGTGTTAGGTTAGGTTGTATTACGTTATTGATGTATATAAAGGTCCCACGGAGACGTAGAGGCCAACAAGACAGGAATGTGGTCAAATATTACCGCCGAGATGTTAGGTTGGGTTAGGTTAGGTTATATTACGTTATCAATGCATGTAAAGGTCCCACGGAAACGGAGAACCCAACTCGCCAGGAATGTTGTCAAATATTACCGCCGAGATGATAGGTTGGGTTAGGTTAGGTTATATTACGTTACTGATGTATATGAAGGTCAAACGGAGACGTATAGACCAACTCGCCAGGAATGTTGTCGAATATTACAGCCGAGATGTTAGGTTGGGTTAGGTTAGGTTATATCACGTTATTGATGTATATAAAGGTCCCACGGAGACGGAGAAGCCAACTCCCCAGGAATGTTGCCAAATGTTACCGCCGAGATGATAGGTTGGGTTAGGTTAGGTTATAGTACGTTCTTGAAGTATATAAAGGTCCCACGAAGACGTAGAGACCACCTCGCCAGGTATGTTTTCAAATATTACCGCCGAGAAGTTAGGTTGGATTAGGTTAGGTTATATTACGTTATTGATGTATATAAAGGTCCCACGGAAACGGAGAAGCCAACTCGCCAGGAATGTTGTCAAATATTACCGCCGAGATGATAGGTTTGGTTAGGTTAGGTTATATTACGTTATTGATGTATATAAATGTCCCACGGAGACGTAGAGGCCAACTCGCCAGGAATGTTGTCGAATATTACAGCCGAGATGTTAGGTTGTGTTAGGTTAGGTTATATTACGTTATTGATGTATATGAAGGTCAAACGGAGACCTAGAGGCCAACTCGTCAGGAATGTTGTCAAATATTACCGCCGAGATGTTAGGTTGGGTTAGGTTAGGTTATATTACGTTATTGATGTATATAAATGTCCCACGGAGACGTAGAGGCAAACTCGACAGGAATGTTGTCAAATATTACCGCCGACATGATAGGTTGGGTTATGTTACGTTATATTACGTTATTGATGTATACGAGTGTTACACGGAGACGTAGAGGCCAACTCGCAAGGAATGATGGCAAATATTACCGCCGATATCTTAGGTTGGGTTAGGTTAGGTTATATTACGTTATTGATGTATATAAAGGTCCCACGGAGACGTAGAGGCCAACAAGACAGGAATGTGGTCAAATATTACCGCCGAGATGTTAGGTTGGGTTAGGTTAGGTTATATTACGTTATTGATGTATATAAAGGTCCCACGTAGACGTAGAGGCCAACAAGCCAGGAATGTGGTCAAATATTACCGCCGAGATGTTAGTTTGGGTTAGGTTAGGTTATATTACGTTATTGATGTATATAAAGGTCCCACGGAGACGGAGAAGCCAACTCGCCAGGAATGTTGTCAAATATTACCGCCGAGATGTTAGGTTGTGTTAGGTTAGGTTGTATTACGTTATTGATGTATATAAAGGTCCCACGGAGACGTAGAGGCCAACAAGACAGGAATGTGGTCAAATATTACCGCCGAGATGTTAGGTTGGGTTAGGTTAGGTTATATTACGTTATCAATGCATGTAAAGGTCCCACGGAAACGGAGAACCCAACTCGCCAGGAATGTTGTCAAATATTACCGCCGAGATGATAGGTTGGGTTAGGTTAGGTTATATTACGTTACTGATGTATATGAAGGTCAAACGGAGACGTATAGACCAACTCGCCAGGAATGTTGTCGAATATTACAGCCGAGATGTTAGGTTGGGTTAGGTTAGGTTATATCACGTTATTGATGTATATAAAGGTCCCACGGAGACGGAGAAGCCAACTCCCCAGGAATGTTGCCAAATGTTACCGCCGAGATGATAGGTTGGGTTAGGTTAGGTTATAGTACGTTCTTGAAGTATATAAAGGTCCCACGAAGACGTAGAGACCACCTCGCCAGGTATGTTTTCAAATATTACCGCCGAGAAGTTAGGTTGGATTAGGTTAGGTTATATTACGTTATTGATGTATATAAAGGTCCCACGGAAACGGAGAAGCCAAATCGCCAGGAATGTTGTCAAATATTACCGCCGAGATGATAGGTTTGGTTAGGTTAGGTTATATTACGTTATTGATGTATATAAATGTCCCACGGAGACGTAGAGGCCAACTCGCCAGGAATGTTGTCGAATATTACAGCCGAGATGTTAGGTTGTGTTAGGTTAGGTTATATTACGTTATTGATGTATATGAAGGTCAAACGGAGACCTAGAGGCCAACTCGTCAGGAATGTTGTCAAATATTACCGCCGAGATGTTAGGTTGGGTTAGGTTAGGTTATATTACGTTATTGATGTATATAAAGGTCCCACGGAGACGTAGAGGCCAACAAGACAGGAATGTGGTCAAATATTACCGCCGAGATGTTAGGTTGGATTAGGTTAGGTTATATTACGTTATTGATGTATATAAAGGTCCCACGGAGACGTAGAGGACAACAAGCCAGGAATGTGGTCAAATATTACCGCCGGGATGTTAGGTTGGGTTAGGTTACGTTATATTACGTGATTGATGTATATGATGGTCAAACGGAGACGTAGAGGTCAACTCGCCAGGAATGATGTCAAATATTACAGCCGAGATGTTAGGTTGTGTTAGGTTAGGTTATATTACGTTATTGACGTATATGAAGGTCAAACGGAGACCTAGACGCCAACTCGTCAGGAATGTTGTCAAATATTACCGCCGAGAAGTTAGGTTGGGTTAGGTTAGGTTATATTACGTTATTGATGTATATAAAGGTCCCACGGAGACGTAGAGGCCAACAAGCCAGGAATGTGTTCAAATATTACCTCCGAGATGTGAGGTTGGGTTAGGTTAGGTTATATTACGTTATTGATGTATATAAAGGTCCCTCGGAGACGTGGAGGCCAACAAGCCAGGAATGTGGTCAAATATTACCGCCGAGATTTTAGGTTGGGTTAGGTTAGGTTATATTACGTTATTGATGCATATAAAGGTCCCACGGAGACGGAGAAGCCAACTCGCCAGGAATGTTGTCAAATATTACAGCCGAGATGTTAGGTTGGGTTAGGTTAGGTTATATTACGTTATTGATGTATATAAATGTCCCACGGAGACGTAGAGCCCAACTCGACAGGAATGTTGTCAAATATTACCGCCGACATGATAGGTTGGGTTATGTTACGTTATATTACGTTATTGATGTATACGAGTGTTACACGGAGACGTAGAGGCCAACTCGCAAGAAATGATGTTAAATATTACCGCCGATATCTTAGGTTGGGTTAGGTTAGGTTATATTACGTTATGAATGTATATAAAGGACCCACGGAGACGTAGAGGCCAACACGCCCGGAATGTTGTCAAATGTTACCGCAGAGATGATAGGTTGGGTTAGGTTAGGTTATATTACGTTATTGATGTATATAAATGTCCCACGAAGACGTAGAGGACAACAAGCCAGGAATGTGGTCAAATATTACCTCCGGGATGTTAGGTTGGGTTAGGTTACGTTATATTACGTTATTGATGTATATGATGGTCAAACGGAGACGTAGAGGCCAACTCGCCAGGAATGATGTCAAATATTACCGCAGAGATTTTATGTTGGGTTAGGTTAGGTTATATTACGTTATTGATGTATATAAAGCTCCCACGGAGAGGTAGAGGCCAACAAGACAGGAATGTGGTCAAATATTACCGCCGAGATGTTAGGTTGGGTTAGGTTAGGTTATATTACGTTATCAATGCATGTAAAGGTCCCACGGAAACGGAGAACCCAACTCGCCAGGAATGTTGTCAAATATTACCGCCGAGATGATAGGTTGGGTTAGGTTAGGTTATAGTACGTTCTTGAATTATATAAAGGTCCCACGCAGACGTAGAGGCCAACTCGCCAGGTATGTTGTCAAATATTACCGCGGAGATGTTAGGTTGGGTTAGGTTAAGTTATATTACGTTATTGATGTATATAAAGGTCCCACGGAGACGTAGAGGCCAACAAGACAGGAATGTGGTCAAATATTACCGCCGAGATGTTAGGTTGGGTTAGGTTAGGTTATTTTACGTTATTGATGTATATAAAGGTCCCACGTAGACGTAGAGGCCAACAAGCCAGGAATGTGGTCAAATATTACCGCCGAGATGTTAGTTTGGGTTAGGTTAGGTTATATTACGTTATTGATGTATATAAAGGTCCCACGGAGACGGAGAAGCCAACTCGCCAGGAATGTTGTCAAATATTACCGCCGAGATGTTAGGTTGGGTTAGGTTAGGTTGTATTACGTTATTGATGTATATAAAGGTCCCACGGAGACGTAGAGGCCAACAAGACAGGAATGTGGTCAAATATTACCGCCGAGATGTTAGGTTGGGTTAGGTTAGGTTATATTACGTTATCAATGCATGTAAAGGTCCCACGGAAACGGAGAACCCAACTCGCCAGGAATGTTGTCAAATATTACCGCCGAGATGATAGGTTGGGTTAGGTTAGGTTATATTACGTTACTGATGTATATGAAGGTCAAACGGAGACGTATAGACCAACTCGCCAGGAATGTTGTCGAATATTACAGCCGAGATGTTAGGTTGGGTTAGGTTAGGTTATATCACGTTATTGATGTATATAAAGGTCCCACGGAGACGGAGAAGCCAACTCCCCAGGAATGTTGCCAAATGTTACCGCCGAGATGATAGGTTGGGTTAGGTTAGGTTATAGTACGTTCTTGAAGTATATAAAGGTCCCACGAAGACGTAGAGACCACCTCGCCAGGTATGTTTTCAAATATTACCGCCGAGAAGTTAGGTTGGATTAGGTTAGGTTATATTACGTTATTGATGTATATAAAGGTCCCACGGAAACGGAGAAGCCAACTCGCCAGGAATGTTGTCAAATATTACCGCCGAGATGATAGGTTTGGTTAGGTTAGGTTATATTACGTTATTGATGTATATAAATGTCCCACGGAGACGTAGAGGCCAACTCGCCAGGAATGTTGTCGAATATTACAGCCGAGATGTTAGGTTGTGTTAGGTTAGGTTATATTACGTTATTGATGTATATGAAGGTCAAACGGAGACCTAGAGGCCAACTCGTCAGGAATGTTGTCAAATATTACCGCCGAGATGTTAGGTTGGGTTAGGTTAGGTTATATTACGTTATTGATGTATATAAATGTCCCACGGAGACGTAGAGGCAAACTCGACAGGAATGTTGTCAAATATTACCGCCGACATGATAGGTTGGGTTATGTTACGTTATATTACGTTATTGATGTATACGAGTGTTACACGGAGACGTAGAGGCCAACTCGCAAGGAATGATGGCAAATATTACCGCCGATATCTTAGGTTGGGTTAGGTTAGGTTATATTACGTTATTGATGTATATAAAGGTCCCACGGAGACGTAGAGGCCAACAAGACAGGAATGTGGTCAAATATTACCGCCGAGATGTTAGGTTGGGTTAGGTTAGGTTATATTACGTTATTGATGTATATAAAGGTCCCACGTAGACGTAGAGGCCAACAAGCCAGGAATGTGGTCAAATATTACCGCCGAGATGTTAGTTTGGGTTAGGTTAGGTTATATTACGTTATTGATGTATATAAAGGTCCCACGGAGACGGAGAAGCCAACTCGCCAGGAATGTTGTCAAATATTACCGCCGAGATGTTAGGTTGTGTTAGGTTAGGTTGTATTACGTTATTGATGTATATAAAGGTCCCACGGAGACGTAGAGGCCAACAAGACAGGAATGTGGTCAAATATTACCGCCGAGATGTTAGGTTGGGTTAGGTTAGGTTATATTACGTTATCAATGCATGTAAAGGTCCCACGGAAACGGAGAACCCAACTCGCCAGGAATGTTGTCAAATATTACCGCCGAGATGATAGGTTGGGTTAGGTTAGGTTATATTACGTTACTGATGTATATGAAGGTCAAACGGAGACGTATAGACCAACTCGCCAGGAATGTTGTCGAATATTACAGCCGAGATGTTAGGTTGGGTTAGGTTAGGTTATATCACGTTATTGATGTATATAAAGGTCCCACGGAGACGGAGAAGCCAACTCCCCAGGAATGTTGCCAAATGTTACCGCCGAGATGATAGGTTGGGTTAGGTTAGGTTATAGTACGTTCTTGAAGTATATAAAGGTCCCACGAAGACGTAGAGACCACCTCGCCAGGTATGTTTTCAAATATTACCGCCGAGAAGTTAGGTTGGATTAGGTTAGGTTATATTACGTTATTGATGTATATAAAGGTCCCACGGAAACGGAGAAGCCAAATCGCCAGGAATGTTGTCAAATATTACCGCCGAGATGATAGGTTTGGTTAGGTTAGGTTATATTACGTTATTGATGTATATAAATGTCCCACGGAGACGTAGAGGCCAACTCGCCAGGAATGTTGTCGAATATTACAGCCGAGATGTTAGGTTGTGTTAGGTTAGGTTATATTACGTTATTGATGTATATGAAGGTCAAACGGAGACCTAGAGGCCAACTCGTCAGGAATGTTGTCAAATATTACCGCCGAGATGTTAGGTTGGGTTAGGTTAGGTTATATTACGTTATTGATGTATATAAAGGTCCCACGGAGACGTAGAGGCCAACAAGACAGGAATGTGGTCAAATATTACCGCCGAGATGTTAGGTTGGATTAGGTTAGGTTCTATTACGTTATTGATGTATATAAAGGTCCCACGGAGACGTAGAGGACAACAAGCCAGGAATGTGGTCAAATATTACCGCCGGGATGTTAGGTTGGGTTAGGTTACGTTATATTACGTGATTGATGTATATGATGGTCAAACGGAGACGTAGAGGTCAACTCGCCAGGAATGATGTCAAATATTACAGCCGAGATGTTAGGTTGTGTTAGGTTAGGTTATATTACGTTATTGACGTATATGAAGGTCAAACGGAGACCTAGACGCCAACTCGTCAGGAATGTTGTCAAATATTACCGCCGAGAAGTTAGGTTGGGTTAGGTTAGGTTATATTACGTTATTGATGTATATAAAGGTCCCACGGAGACGTAGAGGCCAACAAGCCAGGAATGTGTTCAAATATTACCTCCGAGATGTTAGGTTGGGTTAGGTTAGGTTATATTACGTTATTGATGTATATAAAGGTCCCTCGGAGACGTGGAGGCCAACAAGCCAGGAATGTGGTCAAATATTACCGCCGAGATTTTAGGTTGGGTTAGGTTAGGTTATATTACGTTATTGATGCATATAAAGGTCCCACGGAGACGGAGAAGCCAACTCGCCAGGAATGTTGTCAAATATTACAGCCGAGATGTTAGGTTGGGTTAGGTTAGGTTATATTACGTTATTGATGTATATAAATGTCCCACGGAGACGTAGAGCCCAACTCGACAGGAATGTTGTCAAATATTACCGCCGACATGATAGTTTGGGTTATGTTACGTTATATTACGTTATTGATGTATACGAGTGTTACACGGAGACGTAGAGGCCAACACGCAAGAAATGATGTTAAATATTACCGACGATATCTTAGGTTGGGTTAGGTTAGGTTATATTACGTTATGAATGTATATAAAGGACCCACGGAGACGTAGAGGCCAACACGCCCGGAATGTTGTCAAATGTTACCGCAGAGATGATAGGTTGGGTTAGGTTAGGTTATATTACGTTATTGATGTATATAAATGTCCCACGAAGACGTAGAGGACAACAAGCCAGGAATGTGGTCAAATATTACCTCCGGGATGTTTGGTTGGGTTAGGTTACGTTATATTACGTTATTGATGTATATGATGGTCAAACGGAGAAGTAGAGGCCAACTCGCCAGGAATGATGTCAAATATTACCGCAGAGATTTTATGTTGGGTTAGGTTAGGTTATATTACGTTATTGATGTATATAAAGGTCCCACGGAGACGTAGAGGCCAACAAGACAGGAATGTGGTCAAATATTACCGCCGAGATGTTAGGTTGGGTTAGGTTAGGTTATATTACGTTATCAATGCATGTAAAGGTCCCACGGAAACGGAGAACCCAACTCGCCAGGAATGTTGTCAAATATTACCGCCGAGATGATAGGTTGGGTTAGGTTAGGTTATAGTACGTTCTTGAATTATATAAACGTCCCACGCAGACGTAGAGGCCAACTCGCCAGGTATGTTGTCAAATATTACCGCGGAGATGTTAGGTTGGGTTAGGTTAAGTTATATTACGTTATTGATGTATACAAAGGTCCCACGCAGACGTAGATGCCAAAAAGCCAGAAATGTGGTCAAATATTACCGCCGAGATGTTAGATTGGGTTAGGTTAAGTTATATTACGTTATTGATGTATATAAAGGTCCCTCGGAGACATGGAGGCCAACAAGCCAGGAATGTGGTCAAATATTACCGCCGAGATTTTAGGTTGGGTTAGGTTAGGTTATATTACGTTATTGATGCATATAAAGGTCCCACGGAGACGGAGAAGCCAACTCGCCAGGAATGTTGTCAAATATTACAGCCGGGATATTAGGTTGGGTTAGGTTAGGTTATATTACGTTATTGATGTATATAAATGTCCCACGGAGACGTAGAGGCCAACTCGACAGGAATGTTGTCAAATATTACCGCCGACATGATAGGTTGGGTTATGTTACGTTATATTACGTTATTGATGTATACGAGTGTTACACGGAGACGTAGAGGCCAACTCGCAAGAAATGATGTTAAATATTACCGCCGATATCTTAGGTTGGGTTAGGTTAGGTTATATTACGTTATGAATGTATATAAAGGACCCACGGAGACGTAGATGCCAACACGCCCGGAATGTTGTCAAATGTTACCGCAGAGATGATATGTTGGGTTAGGTTAGGTTATATTACGTTATTGATGTATATAAATGTCCCACGAAGACGTAGAGGACAACAAGCCAGGAATGTGGTCAAATATTACCTCCGGGATGTTAGGTTGGGTTAGGTTACGTTATATTACGTTATTGATGTATATGATGGTCAAACGGAGACGGAGAAGCCAACTCGCCAGGAATGTTGTCAAATATTACCGCCGAGATGTTAGGTTGGGTTAGGTTAGGTTGTATTACGTTATTGATGTATATAAAGGTCCCACGGAGACGTAGAGGCCAACAAGACAGGAATGTGGTCAAATATTACCGCCGAGATGTTAGGTTGGGTTAGGTTAGGTCATATTACGTTATCAATGCATGTAAAGGTCCCACGGAAACGGAGAACCCAACTCGCCAGGAATGTTGTCAAATATTACCGCCGAGATGATAGGTTGGGTTAGGTTAGGTTATATTACGTTACTGATGTATATGAAGGTCAAACGGAGACGTATAGACCAACTCGCCAGGAATGTTGTCGAATATTACAGCCGAGATGTTAGGTTGGGTTAGGTTAGGTTATATCACGTTATTGATGTATATAAAGGTCCCACGGAGACGGAGAAGCCAACTCCCCAGGAATGTTGCCAAATGTTACCGCCGAGATGATAGGTTGGGTTAGGTTAGGTTATAGTACGTTCTTGAAGTATATAAAGGTCCCACGAAGACGTAGAGACCACCTCGCCAGGTATGTTTTCAAATATTACCGCCGAGAAGTTAGGTTGGATTAGGTTAGGTTATATTACGTTATTGATGTATATAAAGGTCCCACGGAAACGGAGAAGCCAACTCGCCAGGAATGTTGTCAAATATTACCGCCGAGATGATAGGTTTGGTTAGGTTAGGTTATATTACGTTATTGATGTATATAAATGTCCCACGGAGACGTAGAGGCCAACTCGCCAGGAATGTTGTCGAATATTACAGCCGAGATGTTAGGTTGTGTTAGGTTAGGTTATATTACGTTATTGATGTATATGAAGGTCAAACGGAGACCTAGAGGCCAACTCGTCAGGAATGTTGTCAAATATTACCGCCGAGATGTTAGGTTGGGTTAGGTTAGGTTATATTACGTTATTGATGTATATAAAGGTCCCACGGAGACGTAGAGGCCAACAAGACAGGAATGTGGTCAAATATTACCGCCGAGATGTTAGGTTGGATTAGGTTAGGTTCTATTACGTTATTGATGTATATAAAGGTCCCACGGAGACGTAGAGGACAACAAGCCAGGAATGTGGTCAAATATTACCGCCGGGATGTTAGGTTGGGTTAGGTTACGTTATATTACGTGATTGATGTATATGATGGTCAAACGGAGACGTAGAGGTCAACTCGCCAGGAATGATGTCAAATATTACAGCCGAGATGTTAGGTTGTGTTAGGTTAGGTTATATTACGTTATTGACGTATATGAAGGTCAAACGGAGACCTAGACGCCAACTCGTCAGGAATGTTGTCAAATATTACCGCCGAGAAGTTAGGTTGGGTTAGGTTAGGTTATATTACGTTATTGATGTATATAAAGGTCCCACGGAGACGTAGAGGCCAACAAGCCAGGAATGTGTTCAAATATTACCTCCGAGATGTTAGGTTGGGTTAGGTTAGGTTATATTACGTTATTGATGTATATAAAGGTCCCTCGGAGACGTGGAGGCCAACAAGCCAGGAATGTGGTCAAATATTACCGCCGAGATTTTAGGTTGGGTTAGGTTAGGTTATATTACGTTATTGATGCATATAAAGGTCCCACGGAGACGGAGAAGCCAACTCGCCAGGAATGTTGTCAAATATTACAGCCGAGATGTTAGGTTGGGTTAGGTTAGGTTATATTACGTTATTGATGTATATAAATGTCCCACGGAGACGTAGAGCCCAACTCGACAGGAATGTTGTCAAATATTACCGCCGACATGATAGGTTGGGTTATGTTACGTTATATTACGTTATTGATGTATACGAGTGTTACACGGAGACGTAGAGGCCAACTCGCAAGAAATGATGTTAAATATTACCGCCGATATCTTAGGTTGGGTTAGGTTAGGTTATATTACGTTATGAATGTATATAAAGGACCCACGGAGACGTAGAGGCCAACACGCCCGGAATGTTGTCAAATGTTACCGCAGAGATGATAGGTTGGGTTAGGTTAGGTTATATTACGTTATTGATGTATATAAATGTCCCACGAAGACGTAGAGGACAACAAGCCAGGAATGTGGTCAAATATTACCTCCGGGATGTTAGGTTGGGTTAGGTTACGTTATATTACGTTATTGATGTATATGATGGTCAAACGGAGACGTAGAGGCCAACTCGCCAGGAATGATGTCAAATATTACCGCAGAGATTTTATGTTGGGTTAGGTTAGGTTATATTACGTTATTGATGTATATAAAGGTCCCACGGAGACGTAGAGGCCAACAAGACAGGAATGTGGTCAAATATTACCGCCGAGATGTTAGGTTGGGTTAGGTTAGGTTATATTACGTTATTGATGCATATAAAGGTCCCACGGAGACGGAGAAGCCAACTCGCCAGGAATGTTGTCAAATATTACAGCCGGGATATTAGGTTGGGTTAGGTTAGGTTATATTACGTTATTGATGTATATAAATGTCCCACGGAGACGTAGAGGCCAACTCGACAGGAATGTTGTCAAATATTACCGCCGACATGATAGGTTGGGTTATGTTACGTTATATTACGTTATTGATGTATACGAGTGTTACACGGAGACGTAGAGGCCAACTCGCAAGAAATGATGTTAAATATTACCGCCGATATCTTAGGTTGGGTTAGGTTAGGTTATATTACGTTATGAATGTATATAAAGGACCCACGGAGACGTAGATGCCAACACGCCCGGAATGTTGTCAAATGTTACCGCAGAGATGATATGTTGGGTTAGGTTAGGTTATATTACGTTATTGATGTATATAAATGTCCCACGAAGACGTAGAGGACAACAAGCCAGGAATGTGGTCAAATATTACCTCCGGGATGTTAGGTTGGGTTAGGTTACGTTATATTACGTTATTGATGTATATGATGGTCAAACGGAGACGTAGAGGCCAACTCGCCAGGAATGATGTCAAATATTACCGCAGAGATTTTATGTTGGGTTAGGTTAGGTTATATTACGTTATTGATGTATATAAAGGTCCCACGGAGACGTAGAGGCCAACAAGACAGGAATGTGGTCAAATATTACCGCCGAGATGTTAGGTTGGGTTAGGTTAGGTTATATTACGTTATTGATGTATATAAAGGTCCCACGGAGACGTAGAGGCCAACTAGCCAGGAATGATGTCAAATATTACCGCCGAGATTTTAGGTTGGGTTAGGTTAGGTTATATTACGTTATTGATGTATATAAAGGTCCCACGGAGACGTAGAGGCCAACAAGACAGGAATGTTGTCAAATATTACCGCCGAGATGTTAGGTTGGGTTAGGTTAGGTTGTATTACGTTATTGATGTATATAAAGGTCCCACGGAGACGTAGAGGCCAACAAGACAGGAATGTGGTCAAATATTACCGCCGAGATGTTAGGTTGGGTTAGGTTAGGTCATATTACGTTATCAATGCATGTAAAGGTCCCACGGAAACGGAGAACCCAACTCGCCAGGAATGTTGTCAAATATTACCGCCGAGATGATAGGTTGGGTTAGGTTAGGTTATATTACGTTACTGATGTATATGAAGGTCAAACGGAGACGTATAGACCAACTCGCCAGGAATGTTGTCGAATATTACAGCCGAGATGTTAGGTTGGGTTAGGTTAGGTTATATCACGTTATTGATGTATATAAAGGTCCCACGGAGACGGAGAAGCCAACTCCCCAGGAATGTTGCCAAATGTTACCGCCGAGATGATAGGTTGGGTTAGGTTAGGTTATAGTACGTTCTTGAAGTATATAAAGGTCCCACGAAGACGTAGAGACCACCTCGCCAGGTATGTTTTCAAATATTACCGCCGAGAAGTTAGGTTGGATTAGGTTAGGTTATATTACGTTATTGATGTATATAAAGGTCCCACGGAAACGGAGAAGCCAACTCGCCAGGAATGTTGTCAAATATTACCGCCGAGATGATAGGTTTGGTTAGGTTAGGTTATATTACGTTATTGATGTATATAAATGTCCCACGGAGACGTAGAGGCCAACTCGCCAGGAATGTTGTCGAATATTACAGCCGAGATGTTAGGTTGTGTTAGGTTAGGTTATATTACGTTATTGATGTATATGAAGGTCAAACGGAGACCTAGAGGCCAACTCGTCAGGAATGTTGTCAAATATTACCGCCGAGATGTTAGGTTGGGTTAGGTTAGGTTATATTACGTTATTGATGTATATAAATGTCCCACGGAGACGTAGAGGCAAACTCGACAGGAATGTTGTCAAATATTACCGCCGACATGATAGGTTGGGTTATGTTACGTTATATTACGTTATTGATGTATACGAGTGTTACACGGAGACGTAGAGGCCAACTCGCAAGGAATGATGGCAAATATTACCGCCGATATCTTAGGTTGGGATAGGTTAGGTTATATTACGTTATTGATGTATATAAAGGTCCCACGGAGACGTAGAGGCCAACAAGACAGGAATGTGGTCAAATATTACCGCCGAGATGTTAGGTTGGGTTAGGTTAGGTTATATTACGTTATTGATGTATATAAAGGTCCCACGTAGACGTAGAGGCCAACAAGCCAGGAATGTGGTCAAATATTACCGCCGAGATGTTAGTTTGGGTTAGGTTAGGTTATATTACGTTATTGATGTATATAAAGGTCCCACGGAGACGGAGAAGCCAACTCGCCAGGAATGTTGTCAAATATTACCGCCGAGATGTTAGGTTGGGTTAGGTTAGGTTGTATTACGTTATTGATGTATATAAAGGTCCCACGGAGACGTAGAGGCCAACAAGACAGGAATGTTGTCAAATATTACCGCCGAGATGTTAGGTTGGGTTAGGTTAGGTTATATTACGTTATCAATGCATGTAAAGGTCCCACGGAAACGGAGAACCCAACTCGCCAGGAATGTTGTCAAATATTACCGCCGAGATGATAGGTTGGGTTAGGTTAGGTTATATTACGTTACTGATGTATATGAAGGTCAAACGGAGACGTATAGACCAACTCGCCTGGAATGTTGTCGAATATTACAGCCGAGATGTTAGGTTGGGTTAGGTTAGGTTATATCACGTTATTGATGTATATAAAGGTCCCACGGAGACGGAGAAGCCAACTCCCCAGGAATGTTGCCAAATGTTACCGCCGAGATGATAGGTTGGGTTAGGTTAGGTTATAGTACGTTCTTGAAGTATATAAAGGTCCCACGAAGACGTAGAGACCACCTCGCCAGGTATGTTTTCAAATATTACCGCCGAGAAGTTAGGTTGGATTAGGTTAGGTTATATTACGTTATTGATGTATATAAAGGTCCCACGGAAACGGAGAAGCCAAATCGCCAGGAATGTTGTCAAATATTACCGCCGAGATGATAGGTTTGGTTAGGTTAGGTTATATTACGTTATTGATGTATATAAATGTCCCACGGAGACGTAGAGGCCAACTCGCCAGGAATGTTGTCGAATATTACAGCCGAGATGTTAGGTTGTGTTAGGTTAGGTTATATTACGTTATTGATGTATATGAAGGTCAAACGGAGACCTAGAGGCCAACTCGTCAGGAATGTTGTCAAATATTACCGCCGAGATGTTAGGTTGGGTTAGGTTAGGTTATATTACGTTATTGATGTATATAAAGGTCCCACGGAGACGTAGAGGCCAACAAGACAGGAATGTGGTCAAATATTACCGCCGAGATGTTAGGTTGGATTAGGTTAGGTTATATTACGTTATTGATGTATATAAAGGTCCCACGGAGACGTAGAGGACAACAAGCCAGGAATGTGGTCAAATATTACCGCCGGGATGTTAGGTTGGGTTAGGTTACGTTATATTACGTGATTGATGTATATGATGGTCAAACGGAGACGTAGAGGTCAACTCGCCAGGAATGATGTCAAATATTACAGCCGAGATGTTAGGTTGTGTTAGGTTATGTTATATTACGTTATTGACGTATATGAAGGTCAAACGGAGACCTAGACGCCAACTCGTCAGGAATGTTGTCAAATATTACCGCCGAGAAGTTAGGTTGGGTTAGGTTAGGTTATATTACGTTATTGATGTATATAAAGGTCCCACGGAGACGTAGAGGCCAACAAGCCAGGAATGTGTTCAAATATTACCTCCGAGATGTTAGGTTGGGTTAGGTTAGGTTATATTACGTTATTTATGTATATAAAGGTCCCTCGGAGACGTGGAGGCCAACAAGCCAGGAATGTGGTCAAATATTACCGCCGAGATTTTAGGTTGGGTTAGGTTAGGTTATATTACGTTATTGATGCATATAAAGGTCCCACGGAGACGGAGAAGCCAACTCGCCAGGAATGTTGTCAAATATTACAGCCGAGATGTTAGGTTGGGTTAGGTTAGGTTATATTACGTTATTGATGTATATAAATGTCCCACGGAGACGTAGAGCCCAACTCGACAGGAATGTTGTCAAATATTACCGCCGACATGATAGGTTGGGTTATGTTACGTTATATTACGTTATTGATGTATACGAGTGTTACACGGAGACGTAGAGGCCAACTCGCAAGGAATGATGGCAAATATTACCGCCGATATCTTAGGTTGGGTTAGGTTAGGTTATATTACGTTATGAATGTATATAAAGGTCCCACGGAGACGTAGAGGCCAACACGCCCGGAATGTTGTCAAATGTTACCGCGGAGATGATAGGTTGGGTTAGGTTAGGTTATATTACGTTATTGATGTATATAAATGTCCCACGAAGACGTAGAGGGCAACAAGCCAGGAATGTGGTCAAATATTACCTCCGGGATGTTAGGTTGGGTTAGGTTACGTTATATTACGTTATTGATGTATATGATGGTCAAACGGAGACGTAGAGGCCAACTCGCCAGGAATGATGTCAAATATTACCGCAGAGATTTTAGGTTGGGTTAGGTTAGGTTATATTACGTTATTGATGTATATAAAGGTCCCACGGAGACGTAGAGGCCAACAAGACAGGAATGTGGTCAAATATTACCGCCGAGAAGTTAGGTTGGATTAGGTTAGGTTATATTACGTTATTGATGTATATAAAGGTCCCACGGAAACGGAGAAGCCAAATCGCCAGGAATGTTGTCAAATATTACCGCCGAGATGATAGGTTTGGTTAGGTTAGGTTATATTACGTTATTGATGTATATAAATGTCCCACGGAGACGTAGAGGCCAACTCGCCAGGAATGTTGTCGAATATTACAGCCGAGATGTTAGGTTGTGTTAGGTTAGGTTATATTACGTTATTGATGTATATAAATGTCCCACGGAGACGTAGAGGCCAACTCGACAGGAATGTTGTCAAATATTACCGCCGACATGATAGGTTGGGTTATGTTACGTTATATTACGTTATTGATGTATACGAGTGTTACACGGAGACGTAGAGGCCAACTCGCAAGAAATGATGTTAAATATTACCGCCGATATCTTAGGTTGGGTTAGGTTAGGTTATATTACGTTATGAATGTATATAAAGGACCCACGGAGACGTAGATGCCAACACGCCCGGAATGTTGTCAAATGTTACCGCAGAGATGATATGTTGGGTTAGGTTAGGTTATATTACGTTATTGATGTATATAAATGTCCCACGAAGACGTAGAGGACAACAAGCCAGGAATGTGGTCAAATATTACCTCCGGGATGTTAGGTTGGGTTAGGTTACGTTATATTACGTTATTGATGTATGTGATGGTCAAACGGAGACGTAGAGGCCAACTCGCCAGGAATGATGTCAAATATTACCGCAGAGATTTTATGTTGGGTTAGGTTAGGTTATATTACGTTATTGATGTATATAAAGGTCCCACGGAGACGTAGAGGCCAACAAGACAGGAATGTGGTCAAATATTACCGCCGAGATGTTAGGTTGGGTTAGGTTAGGTTATATTACGTTATTGATGTATATAAAGGTCCCACGGAGACGTAGAGGCCAACTAGCCAGGAATGATGTCAAATATTACCGCCGAGATTTTAGGTTGGGTTAGGTTAGGTTATATTACGTTATTGATGTATATAAAGGTCCCACGGAGACGTAGAGGCCAACAAGACAGGAATGTGGTCAAATATTACCGCCGAGATGTTAGGTTGGGTTAGGTTAGGTTATATTACGTTATTGATGTATATAAAGGTCCCACGTAGACGTAGAGGCCAACAAGCCAGGAATGTGGTCAAATATTACCGCCGAGATGTTAGTTTGGGTTAGGTTAGGTTATATTACGTTATTGATGTATATAAAGGTCCCACGGAGACGGAGAAGCCAACTCGCCAGGAATGTTGTCAAATATTACCGCCGAGATGTTAGGTTGGGTTAGGTTAGGTCATATTACGTTATCAATGCATGTAAAGGTCCCACGGAAACGGAGAACCCAACTCGCCAGGAATGTTGTCAAATATTACCGCCGAGATGATAGGTTGGGTTAGGTTAGGTTATATTACGTTACTGATGTATATGAAGGTCAAACGGAGACGTATAGACCAACTCGCCAGGAATGTTGTCGAATATTACAGCCGAGATGTTAGGTTGGGTTAGGTTAGGTTATATCACGTTATTGATGTATATAAAGGTCCCACGGAGACGGAGAAGCCAACTCCCCAGGAATGTTGCCAAATGTTACCGCCGAGATGATAGGTTGGGTTAGGTTAGGTTATAGTACGTTCTTGAAGTATATAAAGGTCCCACGAAGACGTAGAGACCACCTCGCCAGGTATGTTTTCAAATATTACCGCCGAGAAGTTAGGTTGGATTAGGTTAGGTTATATTACGTTATTGATGTATATAAAGGTCCCACGGAAACGGAGAAGCCAACTCGCCAGGAATGTTGTCAAATATTACCGCCGAGATGATAGGTTTGGTTAGGTTAGGTTATATTACGTTATTGATGTATATAAATGTCCCACGGAGACGTAGAGGCCAACTCGCCAGGAATGTTGTCGAATATTACAGCCGAGATGTTAGGTTGTGTTAGGTTAGGTTATATTACGTTATTGATGTATATGAAGGTCAAACGGAGACCTAGAGGCCAACTCGTCAGGAATGTTGTCAAATATTACCGCCGAGATGTTAGGTTGGGTTAGGTTAGGTTATATTACGTTATTGATGTATATAAAGGTCCCACGGAGACGTAGAGGCCAACAAGACAGGAATGTGGTCAAATATTACCGCCGAGATGTTAGGTTGGATTAGGTTAGGTTATATTACGTTATTGATGTATATAAAGGTCCCACGGAGACGTAGAGGACAACAAGCCAGGAATGTGGTCAAATATTACCGCCGGGATGTTAGGTTGGGTTAGGTTACGTTATATTACGTGATTGATGTATATGATGGTCAAACGGAGACGTAGAGGTCAACTCGCCAGGAATGATGTCAAATATTACAGCCGAGATGTTAGGTTGTGTTAGGTTATGTTATATTACGTTATTGACGTATATGAAGGTCAAACGGAGACCTAGACGCCAACTCGTCAGGAATGTTGTCAAATATTACCGCCGAGAAGTTAGGTTGGGTTAGGTTAGGTTATATTACGTTATTGATGTATATAAAGGTCCCACGGAGACGTAGAGGCCAACAAGCCAGGAATGTGTTCAAATATTACCTCCGAGATGTTAGGTTGGGTTAGGTTAGGTTATATTACGTTATTTATGTATATAAAGGTCCCTCGGAGACGTGGAGGCCAACAAGCCAGGAATGTGGTCAAATATTACCGCCGAGATTTTAGGTTGGGTTAGGTTAGGTTATATTACGTTATTGATGCATATAAAGGTCCCACGGAGACGGAGAAGCCAACTCGCCAGGAATGTTGTCAAATATTACAGCCGAGATGTTAGGTTGGGTTAGGTTAGGTTATATTACGTTATTGATGTATATAAATGTCCCACGGAGACGTAGAGCCCAACTCGACAGGAATGTTGTCAAATATTACCGCCGACATGATAGGTTGGGTTATGTTACGTTATATTACGTTATTGATGTATACGAGTGTTACACGGAGACGTAGAGGCCAACTCGCAAGGAATGATGGCAAATATTACCGCCGATATCTTAGGTTGGGTTAGGTTAGGTTATATTACGTTATGAATGTATATAAAGGTCCCACGGAGACGTAGAGGCCAACACGCCCGGAATGTTGTCAAATGTTACCGCGGAGATGATAGGTTGGGTTAGGTTAGGTTATATTACGTTATTGATGTATATAAATGTCCCACGAAGACGTAGAGGGCAACAAGCCAGGAATGTGGTCAAATATTACCTCCGGGATGTTAGGTTGGGTTAGGTTACGTTATATTACGTTATTGATGTATATGATGGTCAAACGGAGACGTAGAGGCCAACTCGCCAGGAATGATGTCAAATATTACCGCAGAGATTTTAGGTTGGGTTAGGTTAGGTTATATTACGTTATTGATGTATATAAAGGTCCCACGGAGACGTAGAGGCCAACAAGACAGGAATGTGGTCAAATATTACCGCCGAGAAGTTAGGTTGGATTAGGTTAGGTTATATTACGTTATTGATGTATATAAAGGTCCCACGGAAACGGAGAAGCCAAATCGCCAGGAATGTTGTCAAATATTACCGCCGAGATGATAGGTTTGGTTAGGTTAGGTTATATTACGTTATTGATGTATATAAATGTCCCACGGAGACGTAGAGGCCAACTCGCCAGGAATGTTGTCGAATATTACAGCCGAGATGTTAGGTTGTGTTAGGTTAGGTTATATTACGTTATTGATGTATATAAATGTCCCACGGAGACGTAGAGGCCAACTCGACAGGAATGTTGTCAAATATTACCGCCGACATGATAGGTTGGGTTATGTTACGTTATATTACGTTATTGATGTATACGAGTGTTACACGGAGACGTAGAGGCCAACTCGCAAGAAATGATGTTAAATATTACCGCCGATATCTTAGGTTGGGTTAGGTTAGGTTATATTACGTTATGAATGTATATAAAGGACCCACGGAGACGTAGATGCCAACACGCCCGGAATGTTGTCAAATGTTACCGCAGAGATGATATGTTGGGTTAGGTTAGGTTATATTACGTTATTGATGTATATAAATGTCCCACGAAGACGTAGAGGACAACAAGCCAGGAATGTGGTCAAATATTACCTCCGGGATGTTAGGTTGGGTTAGGTTACGTTATATTACGTTATTGATGTATGTGATGGTCAAACGGAGACGTAGAGGCCAACTCGCCAGGAATGATGTCAAATATTACCGCAGAGATTTTATGTTGGGTTAGGTTAGGTTATATTACGTTATTGATGTATATAAAGGTCCCACGGAGACGTAGAGGCCAACAAGACAGGAATGTGGTCAAATATTACCGCCGAGATGTTAGGTTGGGTTAGGTTAGGTTATATTACGTTATTGATGTATATAAAGGTCCCACGGAGACGTAGAGGCCAACTAGCCAGGAATGATGTCAAATATTACCGCCGAGATTTTAGGTTGGGTTAGGTTAGGTTATATTACGTTATTGATGTATATAAAGGTCCCACGGAGACGTAGAGGCCAACAAGACAGGAATGTGGTCAAATATTACCGCCGAGATGTTAGGTTGGGTTAGGTTAGGTTATATTACGTTATTGATGTATATAAAGGTCCCACGTAGACGTAGAGGCCAACAAGCCAGGAATGTGGTCAAATATTACCGCCGAGATGTTAGTTTGGGTTAGGTTAGGTTATATTACGTTATTGATGTATATAAAGGTCCCACGGAGACGGAGAAGCCAACTCGCCAGGAATGTTGTCAAATATTACCGCCGAGATGTTAGGTTGGGTTAGGTTAGGTCATATTACGTTATCAATGCATGTAAAGGTCCCACGGAAACGGAGAACCCAACTCGCCAGGAATGTTGTCAAATATTACCGCCGAGATGATAGGTTGGGTTAGGTTAGGTTATATTACGTTACTGATGTATATGAAGGTCAAACGGAGACGTATAGACCAACTCGCCAGGAATGTTGTCGAATATTACAGCCGAGATGTTAGGTTGGGTTAGGTTAGGTTATATCACGTTATTGATGTATATAAAGGTCCCACGGAGACGGAGAAGCCAACTCCCCAGGAATGTTGCCAAATGTTACCGCCGAGATGATAGGTTGGGTTAGGTTAGGTTATAGTACGTTCTTGAAGTATATAAAGGTCCCACGAAGACGTAGAGACCACCTCGCCAGGTATGTTTTCAAATATTACCGCCGAGAAGTTAGGTTGGATTAGGTTAGGTTATATTACGTTATTGATGTATATAAAGGTCCCACGGAAACGGAGAAGCCAACTCGCCAGGAATGTTGTCAAATATTACCGCCGAGATGATAGGTTTGGTTAGGTTAGGTTATATTACGTTATTGATGTATATAAATGTCCCACGGAGACGTAGAGGCCAACTCGCCAGGAATGTTGTCGAATATTACAGCCGAGATGTTAGGTTGTGTTAGGTTAGGTTATATTACGTTATTGATGTATATGAAGGTCAAACGGAGACCTAGAGGCCAACTCGTCAGGAATGTTGTCAAATATTACCGCCGAGATGTTAGGTTGGGTTAGGTTAGGTTATATTACGTTATTGATGTATATAAAGGTCCCACGGAGACGTAGAGGCCAACAAGACAGGAATGTGGTCAAATATTACCGCCGAGATGTTAGGTTGGATTAGGTTAGGTTATATTACGTTATTGATGTATATAAAGGTCCCACGGAGACGTAGAGGACAACAAGCCAGGAATGTGGTCAAATATTACCGCCGGGATGTTAGGTTGGGTTAGGTTACGTTATATTACGTGATTGATGTATATGATGGTCAAACGGAGACGTAGAGGTCAACTCGCCAGGAATGATGTCAAATATTACAGCCGAGATGTTAGGTTGTGTTAGGTTATGTTATATTACGTTATTGACGTATATGAAGGTCAAACGGAGACCTAGACGCCAACTCGTCAGGAATGTTGTCAAATATTACCGCCGAGAAGTTAGGTTGGGTTAGGTTAGGTTATATTACGTTATTGATGTATATAAAGGTCCCACGGAGACGTAGAGGCCAACAAGCCAGGAATGTGTTCAAATATTACCTCCGAGATGTTAGGTTGGGTTAGGTTAGGTTATATTACGTTATTGATGTATATAAAGGTCCCTCGGAGACGTGGAGGCCAACAAGCCAGGAATGTGGTCAAATATTACCGCCGAGATTTTAGGTTGGGTTAGGTTAGGTTATATTACGTTATTGATGCATATAAAGGTCCCACGGAGACGGAGAAGCCAACTCGCCAGGAATGTTGTCAAATATTACAGCCGAGATGTTAGGTTGGGTTAGGTTAGGTTATATTACGTTATTGATGTATATAAATGTCCCACGGAGACGTAGAGCCCAACTCGACAGGAATGTTGTCAAATATTACCGCCGACATGATAGGTTGGGTTATGTTACGTTATATTACGTTATTGATGTATACGAGTGTTACACGGAGACGTAGAGGCCAACTCGCAAGGAATGATGGCAAATATTACCGCCGATATCTTAGGTTGGGTTAGGTTAGGTTATATTACGTTATGAATGTATATAAAGGTCCCACGGAGACGTAGAGGCCAACACGCCCGGAATGTTGTCAAATGTTACCGCGGAGATGATAGGTTGGGTTAGGTTAGGTTATATTACGTTATTGATGTATATAAATGTCCCACGAAGACGTAGAGGGCAACAAGCCAGGAATGTGGTCAAATATTACCTCCGGGATGTTAGGTTGGGTTAGGTTACGTTATATTACGTTATTGATGTATATGATGGTCAAACGGAGACGTAGAGGCCAACTCGCCAGGAATGATGTCAAATATTACCGCAGAGATTTTAGGTTGGGTTAGGTTAGGTTATATTACGTTATTGATGTATATAAAGGTCCCACGGAGACGTAGAGGCCAACAAGACAGGAATGTGGTCAAATATTACCGCCGAGAAGTTAGGTTGGATTAGGTTAGGTTATATTACGTTATTGATGTATATAAAGGTCCCACGGAAACGGAGAAGCCAAATCGCCAGGAATGTTGTCAAATATTACCGCCGAGATGATAGGTTTGGTTAGGTTAGGTTATATTACGTTATTGATGTATATAAATGTCCCACGGAGACGTAGAGGCCAACTCGCCAGGAATGTTGTCGAATATTACAGCCGAGATGTTAGGTTGTGTTAGGTTAGGTTATATTACGTTATTGATGTATATGAAGGTCAAACGGAGACCTAGAGGCCAACTCGTCAGGAATGTTGTCAAATATTACCGCCGAGATGTTAGGTTGGGTTAGGTTAGGTTATATTACGTTATTGATGTATATAAAGGTCCCACGGAGACGTAGAGGCCAACAAGACAGGAATGTGGTCAAATATTACCGCCGAGATGTTAGGTTGGATTAGGTTAGGTTATATTACGTTATTGATGTATATAAAGGTCCCACGGAGACGTAGAGGACAACAAGCCAGGAATGTGGTCAAATATTACCGCCGGGATGTTAGGTTGGGTTAGGTTACGTTATATTACGTGATTGATGTATATGATGGTCAAACGGAGACGTAGAGGTCAACTCGCCAGGAATGATGTCAAATATTACAGCCGAGATGTTAGGTTGTGTTAGGTTATGTTATATTACGTTATTGACGTATATGAAGGTCAAACGGAGACCTAGACGCCAACTCGTCAGGAATGTTGTCAAATATTACCGCCGAGAAGTTAGGTTGGGTTAGGTTAGGTTATATTACGTTATTGATGTATATAAAGGTCCCACGGAGACGTAGAGGCCAACAAGCCAGGAATGTGTTCAAATATTACCTCCGAGATGTTAGGTTGGGTTAGGTTAGGTTATATTACGTTATTGATGTATATAAAGGTCCCTCGGAGACGTGGAGGCCAACAAGCCAGGAATGTGGTCAAATATTACCGCCGAGATGTTAGGTTGGGTTAGGTTAGGTTATATTACGTTATTGATGTATATAAATGTCCCACGGAGACGTAGAGCCCAACTCGACAGGAATGTTGTCAAATATTACCGCCGACATGATAGGTTGGGTTATGTTACGTTATATTACGTTATTGATGTATACGAGTGTTACACGGAGACGTAGAGGCCAACTCGCAAGGAATGATGGCAAATATTACCGCCGATATCTTAGGTTGGGTTAGGTTAGGTTATATTACGTTATGAATGTATATAAAGGTCCCACGGAGACGTAGAGGCCAACACGCCCGGAATGTTGTCAAATGTTACCGCGGAGATGATAGGTTGGGTTAGGTTAGGTTATATTACGTTATTGATGTATATAAATGTCCCACGAAGACGTAGAGGGCAACAAGCCAGGAATGTGGTCAAATATTACCTCCGGGATGTTAGGTTGGGTTAGGTTACGTTATATTACGTTATTGATGTATATGATGGTCAAACGGAGACGTAGAGGCCAACTCGCCAGGAATGATGTCAAATATTACCGCAGAGATTTTAGGTTGGGTTAGGTTAGGTTATATTACGTTATTGATGTATATAAAGGTCCCACGGAGACGTAGAGGCCAACAAGACAGGAATGTGGTCAAATATTACCGCCGAGATGTTAGGTTGGGTTAGGTTAGGTTATATTACGTTATTGATGTATATAAAGGTCCCACGGAGACGTAGAGGCCAACTCGCCAGGAATGATGTCAAATATTACCGCCGAGATTTTAGGTTGGGATAGGTTAGGTTATATTACGTTATTGATGTATATAAAGGTCCCACGGAGACGTAGAGGCAAACTCGCCAGGAATGATGTCAAATATTACCGCCGAGATTTCAGGTTGGGTTAGGTTAGGTTATATTACGTTATTGATGTATATAAAGGTCCCACGGAGACGTAGAGGCCAACAAGACAGGAATGTGGTCAAATATTGCCGCCGATATGTTAGGTTGGGTTAGGTTAGGTTATATTACGTTATTGATGCATATAAAAGTCCCACGGAGGCGGAGAAACCAACTCGCCAGGTATGTTGTCGAATATTACAGCCTGGATGTTAGGTTGTGTTAGGTTAGGTTATATTACGTTATAGATGTATATGAAGGTCAAACGGAGACCTAGGAGCCAACTCGTCAGGAATGTTGTCAAATATTACCGCCGAGAAGTTAGGTTGGGTTAGGTTAGGTTATATTACGTTATTGATGTATATAAAGGTCCCACGGAGACGTAGAGGCCAACAAGCCAGGAATGTGTTCAAATATTACCTCCGAGATGTTAGGTTGGGTTAGGTTAGGTTATATTACGTTATTGATGTATATAAAGGTCCCTCGGAGACGTGGAGGCCAACAAGCCAGGAATGTGGTCAAATATTACCGCCGAGATTTTAGGTTGGGTTAGGTTAGGTTATATTACGTTATTGATGCATATAAAGGTCCCACGGAGACGGAGAAGCCAACTCGCCAGGAATGTTGTCAAATATTACAGCCGAGATGTTAGGTTGGGTTAGGTTAGGTTATATTACGTTATTGATGTATATAAATGTCCCACGGAGACGTAGAGGCCAACTCGACAGGAATGTTGTCAAATATTACCGCCGACATGATAGGTTGGGTTATGTTACGTTATATTACGTTATTGATGTATACGAGTGTTACACGGAGACGTAGGGGTCAACTCGCCAGGAATGATGTCAAATATTACCGCAGAGATTTTAGGTTGGGTTAGGTTAGGTTATATTACGTTATTGATGTATATAAAGGTCCCACGGAGACGTAGAGGCCAACAAGACAGGAATGTGGTCAAATATTACCGCCGAGATGTTAGGTTGGGTTAGGTTAGGTTATATTACGTTATTGATGTATATAAAGGTCCCACGTAGACGTAGAGGCCAACAAGCCAGGAATGTGGTCAAATATTACCGCCGAGATGTTAGGTTGGGTTAGGTTAGGTTATATTACGTTATTAATGCGTGTAAAGGTCCCACGGAAACGGAGAACCGAACTCGCCAGGAATGTTGTCAAATATTACCGCCGAGATGATAGGTTGGGTTAGGTTAGGTTATATTACGTTATTGATGTATATAAAGGTCCCACGGAGACGTAGAGGACAACAAGCCAGGAATGTGGTCAAATATTACCGCAGAGGTGTTAGGTTGGGTTAGGTTAGGTTATATTACGTTATTGATGTATATAAAGGTCCCTCGGAGACGTAGAGGCCAACAAGCCAGGAATGTGGTCAAATATTACCGCCGAGATGTTATGTTGAGTTAGGTTAGGTTATATTACGTTATTGATGTATATAAAGGTCTTACGGAGACGTAGAGGCCAACTCGCCGGGTATGTTGTCGAATATTACAGCCTGGATGTTAGGTTGTGTTAGGTTAGGTTAT
This sequence comes from Xylocopa violacea, assembly GCA_963969225.1. Classification (NCBI taxonomy): domain Eukaryota; kingdom Metazoa; phylum Arthropoda; class Insecta; order Hymenoptera; family Apidae; genus Xylocopa; species Xylocopa violacea. Next base: position 2,930,022 of record CAXAJV010000306.1, on the reverse strand, counting down.
ATTACGTTATTGACGTATATGAAGGTCAAACGGAGACCTAGACGCCAACTCGTCAGGAATGTTGTCAAATATTACCGCCGAGAAGTTAGGTTGGGTTAGGTTAGGTTATATTACGTTATTGATGTATATAAAGGTCCCACGGAGACGTAGAGGCCAACAAGCCAGGAATGTGTTCAAATATTACCTCCGAGATGTTAGGTTGGGTTAGGTTAGGTTATATTACGTTATTGATGTATATAAAGGTCCCTCGGAGACGTGGAGGCCAACTCGCCAGGAATGTGGTCAAATATTACCGCCGAGATTTTAGGTTGGGTTAGGATAGGTTATATTACGTTATTGATGCATATAAAGGTCCCACGGAGACGGAGAAGCCAACTCGCCAGGAATGTTGTCAAATATTACAGCCGAGATGTTAGGTTGTGTTAGGTTAGGTTATATTACGTTATTGATGTATATGAAGGTCAAACGGAGACCTAGAGGCCAACTCGTCAGGAATGTTGTCAAATATTACCGCCGAGATGTTAGTTTGGGTTAGGTTAGGTTATATTACGTTATTGATGTATATAAAGGTCCCACGGAGACGTAGAGGCCAACACGCCCGGAATGTTGTCAAATGTTACCGCGGAGATGATAGGTTGGGTTAGGTTAGGTTATATTACGTTATTGATGTATATAAATGTCCCACGAAGACGTAGAGGGCAACAAGCAAGGAATGTGGTCAAATATTACCTCCGGGATGTTAGGTTGGGTTAGGTTAGGTTATATTACGTTATTAATGCGTGTAAAGGTCCCACGGAAACGGAGAACCCAACTCGCCAGGAATGTTGTCAAATATTACCGCCGAGATGATAGGTTGGGTTAGGTTAGGTTATATTACGTTATTGATGTATATAAAGGTCCCACGGAGGCGTAGAGGCCAACAAGACAGGAATGTGGTCAAATATTACCGCCGAGATGTTAGGTTGGGTTAGGTTAGGTTATATTACGTTATTGATGTATATAAATGTCCCACGGAGACGTAGAGGCCAACTCGACAGGAATGTGGTCAAATATTACCACCGAGATGTTAGGTTGGGTTAGGTTAGGTTAGATTACGTTATTAATGTATGTAAAGGTCCCACGGAAACGGAGAAGCTAACTCGCCAGGAATGTTGTCAAATATTATTGCCGAGATGATAGGTTGGGTTAGGTTAGGTTATATTACGTTATTGATGTATATGAAGGTCAAACGGAGACGTATAGGCCAACTCGACAGGAATGTTGTCGAATATTACAGCCGAGATGTTAGGTTGTGTTAGGTTAGGTTATATTACGTTATTGATGTATATAAAGGTCCCACGGAGACGTAGAGGACAACTCGCCAGGAATGATGTCAAATATTACCGCCGAGATTTTAGGTTGTGATAGGTTAGGTTATATTACGTTATTGATGTATATAAAGGTCCCACGGAGACGTAGAGGCCAACTCGCCAGGAATGATGTCAAATATTACCGCCGAGATTTCAGGTTGGGTTAGGTTAGGTTATATTACGTTATTGATGTATATAAAGGTCCCACGGAGACGTAGAGGCCAACAAGACAGGAATGTGGTCAAATATTACCGCCGAGATGTTAGGTTGGGTTAGGTTAGGTTATATTACGTTATTGATGCATATAAAGGTCCCACGGAGACGGAGAAGCCAACTCGCCAGGAATGTTGTCAAATATTACCGCCGAGATGTTAGGTTGGGTTAGGTTAGGTTGTATTACGTTATTGATGTATATAAAGGTCCCACGGAGACGTAGAGGCCAACAAGACAGGAATGTGGTCAAATATTACCGCCGAGATGTTAGGTTGGGTTAGGTTAGGTTATATTACGTTATTAATGCATGTAAAGGTCCCACGGAAACGTAGAACCCAACTCGCCACGAATGTTTTCAAATATTACCGCCGAGAAGTTAGGTTGGATTAAGTTAGGTCATATTACGTTATTGATGTATATAAAGGTCCCACGGAAACGGCGAAGCCAACTCGCCAGGAATGTTGTCAAATATTACCGCCGAGATGATAGGTTGGGTTAGGTTAGGTTAGATTACGTTATTAATGTATGTAAAGGTCCCACGGAAACGGAGAAGCTAACTCGCCAGGAATGTTGTCAAATATTATTGCCGAGATGATAGGTTGGGTTAGGTTATGTTATATTACGTTATTGACGTATATGAAGGTCAAACGGAGACCTAGACGCCAACTCGTCAGGAATGTTGTCAAATATTACCGCCGAGAAGTTAGGTTGGGTTAGGTTAGGTTATATTACGTTATTGATGTATATAAAGGTCCCACGGAGACGTAGAGGCCAACAAGCCAGGAATGTGGTCAAATATTACCTCCGGGATGTTAGGTTGGGTTAGGTTACGTTATATTACGTTATTGATGTATATGATGGTCAAACGGAGACGTAGAGGCCAACTCGCCAGGAATGATGTCAAATATTACCGCAGAGATTTTAGGTTGGGTTAGGTTAGGTTATATTACGTTATTGATGTATATAAAGGTCCCACGGAGACGTAGAGGCCAACAAGACAGGAATGTGGTCAAATATTACCGCCGAGATGTTAGGTTGGGTTAGGTTAGGTTATATTACGTTATTGATGCATATAAAGGTCCCACGGAGACGGAGAAGCCAACTCGCCAGGAATGTTGTCAAATATTACAGCCGAGATGTTAGGTTGGGTTAGGTTAGGTTATATTACGTTATTGATGTATATAAATGTCCCACGGAGACGTAGAGGCCAACTCGACAGGAATGTTGTCAAATATTACCGCCGACATGATAGGTTGGGTTATGTTACGTTATATTACGTTATTGATGTATACGAGTGTTACACGGAGACGTAGGGGTCAACTCGCCAGGAATGATGTCAAATATTACCGCAGAGATTTTAGGTTGGGTTAGGTTAGGTTATATTACGTTATTGATGTATATAAAGGTCCCACGGAGACGTAGAGGCCAACAAGACAGGAATGTGGTCAAATATTACCGCCGAGATGTTAGGTTGGGTTAGGTTAGGTTATATTACGTTATTGATGTATATAAAGGTCCCACGTAGACGTAGAGGCCAACAAGCCAGGAATGTGGTCAAATATTACCGCCGAGATGTTAGGTTGGGTTAGGTTAGGTTATATTACGTTATTGATGCATATAAAGGTCCCACGGAGACGGAGAAGCCAACTCGCCAGGAATGTTGTCAAATATTACCGCCGAGATGTTAGGTTGGGTTAGGTTAGGTTGTATTACGTTATTGATGTATATAAATGTCCCACGGAGACGCAGAGGCCAACAAGACAGGAATGTGGTCAAATATTACCGCCGAGATGTTAGGTTGGGTTAGGTTAGGTTATATTACGTTATTGATGTATATAAAGGTCCCACGTAGACGTAGAGGCCAACAAGCCAGGAATGTGGTCAAATATTACCGCCGAGATGTTAGGTTGGGTTAGGTTAGGTTATATTACGTTATTGATGCATATAAAGGTCCCACGGAGACGTAGAGGCCAACACGCCCGGAATGCTGTCAAATGTTACCGCGGAGATGATAGGTTGGGTTAGGTTAGGTTATATTACGTTATTGATGTATATAAATGTCCCACGAAGACGTAGAGGGCAACAAGCAAGGAATGTGGTCAAATATTACATCCGGGATGTTAGGTTGGGTTAGGTTAGGTTATATTACGTTATTAATGCGTGTAAAGGTCCCACGGAAACGGAGAACCCAACTCGCCAGGAATGTTGTCAAATATTACCGCCGAGATGATAGGTTGGGTTAGGTTAGGTTATATTACGTTATTGATGTATATAAAGGTCCCACGGAGACGTAGAGGACAACAAGCCAGGAATGTGGTCAAATATTACCGCCGAGGTGTTAGGTTGGGTTAGGTTAGGTTATATTACGTTATTGATGTATATAAAGGTCCCTCGGAGACGTAGAGGCCAACAAGCCAGGAATGTGGTCAAATATTACCGCCGAGATGTTATGTTGAGTTAGGTTAGGTTATATTACGTTATTGATGTATATAAAGGTCCTACGGAGACGTAGAGGCCAACTCGCCGGGTATGTTGTCGAATATTACAGCCTGGATGTTAGGTTGTGTTAGGTTAGGTTATATTACGTTATTGACGTATATGAAGGTCAAACGGAGACCTAGACGCCAACTCGTCAGGAATGTTGTCAAATATTACCGCCGAGAAGTTAGGTTGGGTTAGGTTAGGTTATATTACGTTATTGATGTATATAAAGGTCCCACGGATACGTAGAGGCCAACAAGCCAGGAATGTGTTCAAATATTACCTCCGAGATGTTAGGTTGGGTTAGGTTAGGTTATATTACGTTATTGATGTATATAAAGGTCCCTCGGAGACGTGGAGGCCAACTCGCCAGGAATGTGGTCAAATATTACCGCCGAGATTTTAGGTTGGGTTAGGATAGGTTATATTACGTTATTGATGCATATAAAGGTCCCACGGAGACGGAGAAGCCAACTCGCCAGGAATGTTGTCAAATATTACAGCCGAGATGTTAGGTTGTGTTAGGTTAGGTTATATTACGTTATTGATGTATATGAAGGTCAAACGGAGACCTAGAGGCCAACTCGTCAGGAATGTTGTCAAATATTACCGCCGAGATGTTAGTTTGGGTTAGGTTAGGTTATATTACGTTATTGATGTATATAAAGGTCCCACGGAGACGTAGAGGCCAACACGCCCGGAATGTTGTCAAATGTTACCGCGGAGATGATAGGTTGGGTTAGGTTAGGTTATATTACGTTATTGATGTATATAAATGTCCCACGAAGACGTAGAGGGCAACAAGCAAGGAATGTGGTCAAATATTACCTCCGGGATGTTAGGTTGGGTTAGGTTAGGTTATATTACGTTATTAATGCGTGTAAAGGTCCCACGGAAACGGAGAACCCAACTCGCCAGGAATGTTGTCAAATATTACCGCCGAGATGATAGGTTGGGTTAGGTTAGGTTATATTACGTTATTGATGTATATAAAGGTCCCACGGAGGCGTAGAGGCCAACAAGCCAGGAATGTGGTCAAATATTACCGCCGAGATGTTATGTTGAGTTAGGTTAGGTTATATTACGTTATTGATGTATATAAAGGTCCTACGGAGACGTAGAGGCCAACTCGCCAGGAATGTTGTCAAATATTACCGCCGAGATGATAGGTTGTGTTAGGTTAGGTTATATTACGTTATTGATGTATATGAAGGTCAAACGGAGACCTAGAGGCCAACTCGTCAGGAATGTTGTCAAATATTACCGCCGAGAAGTTAGGTTGTGTTAGGTTAGGTTATATTACGTTATTTATGTATATGAAGGTCCCACGGAGACGTGGAGGCCAACTCGCCCGGAATGTTGTCAAATATTACCGCCGAGATGATAGGTTGGGTTAGGTTAGGTTATATTACGTTATTGATGTATATAAAGGTCCCACGGAGACGTAGAGGCCAACAAGACAGGAATGTGTTCAAATATTACCGCCGAGATGTTAGGTTGGGTTAGGTTAGGTTATATTACGTTATTGATGTATATAAAGGTCCCACGCAGACGTAGAGGCCAACAAGCCAGGAATGTGGTCAAATATTACCGCCGAGATGATAGGTTGGATTAGGTTAGGTTATATTTCGTTATTGATGTATATGAAGGTCCCACGGAGACGTAGAGGCCAACTCGCCAGGTATGTTGTCAAATATTACCGCGGAGATGTTAGGTTGATTAGTTTAAGGTATATTACGTTATTGATGTATATAAAGTTCCCACGGAGACGTAGAGGCCAACTCGCCAGGAATGATGTCAAATATTACCGCCGAGATTTTAGGTTGGGTTAGGTTAGGCTATATTATGTTATTGATGGATATAAAGGTCCCACGTAGACGTAGAGGCCAACTCGCCAGGAATGATGTCAAATATTACCGCCGAGATGTTAGGTTGGGTTAGGTTAGGTTATATTACGTTATTGATGTATATAAATGTCCCACGGAGACGTAGAGGCCAACAAGACAGGAATGTGGTCAAATATTACCGCCGAGATGTTAGGTTGCGTTAGGTTAGGTTATATTACGTTATTAATGTATGTAAAGGTCCCACGGAAACGGAGAAGCCAACTCGCCAGGAATGATGTCAAATATTACCGCCGAGATGTTAGGTTCGGTTAGGTTAGGTTATATTACGTTATTGATGTATATAAAGGTCCCACGCAGACGTAGAGGCCAACAAGCCAGGAATGTGGTCAAATATTACCGCCGAGATGTTGGGTTGGGTTAGGTTAGGTTATATTACGTTATTGATGTATATGAAGGCCAAACGGAGACGTAGAGGCCAACTGGTCAGGAATGTTGTCAAATATTACCGCCGAGATGTTAGGTTGGGTTAGGTTAGGTTATATTACGTTATTGATGTATATAAAGGTCCCACGGAGACGTAGAGGCCAACAAGACAGGAATGTGGTCAAATATTACCGCCGAGATGTTAGGTTGGGTTAGGTTAGGTTATATTACGTTATTGATGTATATAAAGGTCCCGCGGAGACGTAGAGGACAACAAGCCAGGAATGTGGTCAAATATTACCGCCGGGATGTTAGGTTGGGTTAGGTTACGTTATATTACGTTATTGATGTATATGATGGTCAAACGGAGACGTAGAGGCCAACTCGCCAGGAATGATGTCAAATATTACCGCAGAGATTTTAGGTTGGGTTAGGTTAGGCTATACTACGTTATTGATGTATATAAAGGTCCCACGGAGACGTAGAGGCCAACAAGACAGGAATGTGGTCAAATATTACCGCCGAGATGTTAGGTTGGGTTAGGTTAGGTTATATTACGTTATTGATGTATATAAAGGTCCCACGGAGACGTAGAGGCCAACAAGCCAGGAATGTGGTCAAATATTACCGCCGAGATGTTAAATTGGGTTAGGCCAGCTTATATTATGTTACTGATGTACATAAAGGTCCCACGGAGTCGTAGAGGCCAACTCACCAGGAATGTTGTCAAATACAACCGCCGAGATGATAGGTTGTGTTACGTTAGGTTATATTACGTTATTGATGTATATGAAGGTCAAACGGAGACCTAGAGGCCAACTCGACAGGAATGTTGTCAAATATTACCGGCGAGATCTTAGGTTGGGTTAGGTAAGGTTATATTACGTTATTAATGTATGTAACGGTCCCACGGAAACGGAGAAGCCAACTCGTCAGAAATGTTGTCAAATATTACCGCCGAGATGATAGGTTGGGTTAGGTTAGGTTATATAACGTTATTGATGTATATGAAGGTCAAACGGAGACGTATAGGCCAACTCGACAGGAATGTTGTCGAATATTACAGCCGAGATGTTAGGTTGTGTTAGGTTAGGTTATATTACGTTATTGATGTATATGAAGGTCAAATGGAGACCTAGACTCCAACTCGTCAGGAATGTTGTCAAATATTACCGCCGAGATGTTAGGTTGGGTTAGGTTAGGTTATATTACGTTATTGATGTATATGAAGGTCAAACGGAGACGTAGAGGCCAACTCGTCAGGAATGTTGTCAAATATTACCGCCGAGATGTTAGGTTGGGTTACGTTAGGTTATATTACGTTATTGATGTATATAAAGGTCCCACGGAGACGTAGAGGACAACAAGCCAGGAATGTGGTCAAATATTACCGCCGAGGTGTTAGGTTGAGTTAGGTTAGGTTATATTACGTTATTGATGAATATAAAGGTCCCACGGAGACGTCGAGGACAACAAGCCAGGAATGTGGTCAAATATTACCGCCGGGATGTTAGGTTGGGTTAGGTTACGTTATATTACGTTATTGATGTATATGATGGTCAAACGGAGACGTAGAGGCCAACTCGCCAGGAATGATGTCAAATATTACCGCAGAGATTTTAGGTTGGGTTAGGTTAGGCTATACTACGTTATTGATGTATATAAAGGTCCCACGGAGACGTAGAGGCCAACAAGACAGGAATGTGGTCAAATATTACCGCCGAGATGTTAGGTTGGGTTAGGTTAGGTTATATTACGTTATTGATGTATATAAAGGTCCCACGGAGACGTAGAGGCCAACAAGCCAGGAATGTGGTCAAATATTACCGCCGAGATGTTAAATTGGGTTAGGCCAGCTTATATTATGTTACTGATGTACATAAAGGTCCCACGGAGTCGTAGAGGCCAACTCACCAGGAATGTTGTCAAATACAACCGCCGAGATGATAGGTTGTGTTACGTTAGGTTATATTACGTTATTGATGTATATGAAGGTCAAACGGAGACCTAGAGGCCAACTCGACAGGAATGTTGTCAAATATTACCGGCGAGATCTTAGGTTGGGTTAGGTAAGGTTATATTACGTTATTAATGTATGTAACGGTCCCACGGAAACGGAGAAGCCAACTCGTCAGAAATGTTGTCAAATATTACCGCCGAGATGATAGGTTGGGTTAGGTTAGGTTATATAACGTTATTGATGTATATGAAGGTCAAACGGAGACGTATAGGCCAACTCGACAGGAATGTTGTCGAATATTACAGCCGAGATGTTAGGTTGTGTTAGGTTAGGTTATATTACGTTATTGATGTATATGAAGGTCAAATGGAGACCTAGACTCCAACTCGTCAGGAATGTTGTCAAATATTACCGCCGAGATGTTAGGTTGGGTTAGGTTAGGTTATATTACGTTATTGATGTATATGAAGGTCAAACGGAGACGTAGAGGCCAACTCGTCAGGAATGTTGTCAAATATTACCGCCGAGATGTTAGGTTGGGTTAGGTTAGGTTATATTACGTTATTGATGTATATGAAGGTCAAACGGAGACGTATAGGCCAACTCGACAGGAATGTTGTCGAATATTACAGCCGAGATGTTAGGTTGTGTTAGGTTAGGTTATATTACGTTATTGATGTATATAAAGGTCCCACGGAGACGTAGAGGCCAACTCGCCAGGAATGATGTCAAATATTACCGCCGAGATTTTAGGTTGTGATAGGTTAGGTTATATTACGTTATTGATGTATATAAAGGTCCCACGGAGACGTAGAGGCCAACTCGCCAGGAATGATGTCAAATATTACCGCCGAGATTTCAGGTTGGGTTAGGTTAGGTTATATTACGTTATTGATGTATATAAAGGTCCCACGGAGACGTAGAGGCCAACAAGACAGGAATGTGGTCAAATATTACCGCCGAGATGTTAGGTTGGGTTAGGTTAGGTTATATTACGTTATTGATGCATATAAAGGTCCCACGGAGACGGAGAAGCCAACTCGCCAGGAATGTTGTCAAATATTACCGCCGAGATGTTAGGTTGGGTTAGGTTAGGTTGTATTACGTTATTGATGTATATAAAGGTCCCACGGAGACGTAGAGGCCAACAAGACAGGAATGTGGTCAAATATTACCGCCGAGATGTTAGGTTGGGTTAGGTTAGGTTATATTACGTTATTAATGCATGTAAAGGTCCCACGGAAACGTAGAACCCAACTCGCCACGAATGTTTTCAAATATTACCGCCGAGAAGTTAGGTTGGATTAAGTTAGGTCATATTACGTTATTGATGTATATAAAGGTCCCACGGAAACGGCGAAGCCAACTCGCCAGGAATGTTGTCAAATATTACCGCCGAGATGATAGGTTGGGTTAGGTTAGGTTAGATTACGTTATTAATGTATGTAAAGGTCCCACGGAAACGGAGAAGCTAACTCGCCAGGAATGTTGTCAAATATTATTGCCGAGATGATAGGTTGGGTTAGGTTATGTTATATTACGTTATTGACGTATATGAAGGTCAAACGGAGACCTAGACGCCAACTCGTCAGGAATGTTGTCAAATATTACCGCCGAGAAGTTAGGTTGGGTTAGGTTAGGTTATATTACGTTATTGATGTATATAAAGGTCCCACGGAGACGTAGAGGCCAACAAGCCAGGAATGTGGTCAAATATTACCTCCGGGATGTTAGGTTGGGTTAGGTTACGTTATATTACGTTATTGATGTATATGATGGTCAAACGGAGACGTAGAGGCCAACTCGCCAGGAATGATGTCAAATATTACCGCAGAGATTTTAGGTTGGGTTAGGTTAGGTTATATTACGTTATTGATGTATATAAAGGTCCCACGGAGACGTAGAGGCCAACAAGACAGGAATGTGGTCAAATATTACCGCCGAGATGTTAGGTTGGGTTAGGTTAGGTTATATTACGTTATTGATGCATATAAAGGTCCCACGGAGACGGAGAAGCCAACTCGCCAGGAATGTTGTCAAATATTACAGCCGAGATGTTAGGTTGGGTTAGGTTAGGTTATATTACGTTATTGATGTATATAAATGTCCCACGGAGACGTAGAGGCCAACTCGACAGGAATGTTGTCAAATATTACCGCCGACATGATAGGTTGGGTTATGTTACGTTATATTACGTTATTGATGTATACGAGTGTTACACGGAGACGTAGGGGTCAACTCGCCAGGAATGATGTCAAATATTACCGCAGAGATTTTAGGTTGGGTTAGGTTAGGTTATATTACGTTATTGATGTATATAAAGGTCCCACGGAGACGTAGAGGCCAACAAGACAGGAATGTGGTCAAATATTACCGCCGAGATGTTAGGTTGGGTTAGGTTAGGTTATATTACGTTATTGATGTATATAAAGGTCCCACGTAGACGTAGAGGCCAACAAGCCAGGAATGTGGTCAAATATTACCGCCGAGATGTTAGGTTGGGTTAGGTTAGGTTATATTACGTTATTGATGCATATAAAGGTCCCACGGAGACGGAGAAGCCAACTCGCCAGGAATGTTGTCAAATATTACCGCCGAGATGTTAGGTTGGGTTAGGTTAGGTTGTATTACGTTATTGATGTATATAAATGTCCCACGGAGACGCAGAGGCCAACAAGACAGGAATGTGGTCAAATATTACCGCCGAGATGTTAGGTTGGGTTAGGTTAGGTTATATTACGTTATTGATGTATATAAAGGTCCCACGTAGACGTAGAGGCCAACAAGCCAGGAATGTGGTCAAATATTACCGCCGAGATGTTTGGTTGGGTTAGGTTAGGTTATATTACGTTATTGATGCATATAAAGGTCCCACGGAGACGTAGAGGCCAACACGCCCGGAATGCTGTCAAATGTTACCGCGGAGATGATAGGTTGGGTTAGGTTAGGTTATATTACGTTATTGATGTATATAAATGTCCCACGAAGACGTAGAGGGCAACAAGCAAGGAATGTGGTCAAATATTACATCCGGGATGTTAGGTTGGGTTAGGTTAGGTTATATTACGTTATTAATGCGTGTAAAGGTCCCACGGAAACGGAGAACCCAACTCGCCAGGAATGTTGTCAAATATTACCGCCGAGATGATAGGTTGGGTTAGGTTAGGTTATATTACGTTATTGATGTATATAAAGGTCCCACGGAGACGTAGAGGACAACAAGCCAGGAATGTGGTCAAATATTACCGCCGAGGTGTTAGGTTGGGTTAGGTTAGGTTATATTACGTTATTGATGTATATAAAGGTCCCTCGGAGACGTAGAGGCCAACAAGCCAGGAATGTGGTCAAATATTACCGCCGAGATGTTATGTTGAGTTAGGTTAGGTTATATTACGTTATTGATGTATATAAAGGTCCTACGGAGACGTAGAGGCCAACTCGCCGGGTATGTTGTCGAATATTACAGCCTGGATGTTAGGTTGTGTTAGGTTAGGTTATATTACGTTATTGACGTATATGAAGGTCAAACGGAGACCTAGACGCCAACTCGTCAGGAATGTTGTCAAATATTACCGCCGAGAAGTTAGGTTGGGTTAGGTTAGGTTATATTACGTTATTGATGTATATAAAGGTCCCACGGAGACGTAGAGGCCAACAAGCCAGGAATGTGTTCAAATATTACCTCCGAGATGTTAGGTTGGGTTAGGTTAGGTTATATTACGTTATTGATGTATATAAAGGTCCCTCGGAGACGTGGAGGCCAACTCGCCAGGAATGTGGTCAAATATTACCGCCGAGATTTTAGGTTGGGTTAGGATAGGTTATATTACGTTATTGATGCATATAAAGGTCCCACGGAGACGGAGAAGCCAACTCGCCAGGAATGTTGTCAAATATTACAGCCGAGATGTTAGGTTGTGTTAGGTTAGGTTATATTACGTTATTGATGTATATGAAGGTCAAACGGAGACCTAGAGGCCAACTCGTCAGGAATGTTGTCAAATATTACCGCCGAGATGTTAGTTTGGGTTAGGTTAGGTTATATTACGTTATTGATGTATATAAAGGTCCCACGGAGACGTAGAGGCCAACACGCCCGGAATGTTGTCAAATGTTACCGCGGAGATGATAGGTTGGGTTAGGTTAGGTTATATTACGTTATTGATGTATATAAATGTCCCACGAAGACGTAGAGGGCAACAAGCAAGGAATGTGGTCAAATATTACCTCCGGGATGTTAGGTTGGGTTAGGTTAGGTTATATTACGTTATTAATGCGTGTAAAGGTCCCACGGAAACGGAGAACCCAACTCGCCAGGAATGTTGTCAAATATTACCGCCGAGATGATAGGTTGGGTTAGGTTAGGTTATATTACGTTATTGATGTATATAAAGGTCCCACGGAGGCGTAGAGGCCAACAAGCCAGGAATGTGGTCAAATATTACCGCCGAGATGTTATGTTGAGTTAGGTTAGGTTATATTACGTTATTGATGTATATAAAGGTCCTACGGAGACGTAGAGGCCAACTCGCCAGGAATGTTGTCAAATATTACCGCCGAGATGATAGGTTGTGTTAGGTTAGGTTATATTACGTTATTGATGTATATGAAGGTCAAACGGAGACCTAGAGGCCAACTCGTCAGGAATGTTGTCAAATATTACCGCCGAGAAGTTAGGTTGTGTTAGGTTAGGTTATATTACGTTATTTATGTATATGAAGGTCCCACGGAGACGTGGAGGCCAACTCGCCCGGAATGTTGTCAAATATTACCGCCGAGATGATAGGTTGGGTTAGGTTAGGTTATATTACGTTATTGATGTATATAAAGGTCCCACGGAGACGTAGAGGCCAACAAGACAGGAATGTGTTCAAATATTACCGCCGAGATGTTAGGTTGGGTTAGGTTAGGTTATATTACGTTATTGATGTATATAAAGGTCCCACGCAGACGTAGAGGCCAACAAGCCAGGAATGTGGTCAAATATTACCGCCGAGATGATAGGTTGGATTAGGTTAGGTTATATTTCGTTATTGATGTATATGAAGGTCCCACGGAGACGTAGAGGCCAACTCGCCAGGTATGTTGTCAAATATTACCGCGGAGATGTTAGGTTGATTAGTTTAAGGTATATTACGTTATTGATGTATATAAAGTTCCCACGGAGACGTAGAGGCCAACTCGCCAGGAATGATGTCAAATATTACCGCCGAGATTTTAGGTTGGGTTAGGTTAGGCTATATTATGTTATTGATGGATATAAAGGTCCCACGTAGACGTAGAGGCCAACTCGCCAGGAATGATGTCAAATATTACCGCCGAGATGTTAGGTTGGGTTAGGTTAGGTTATATTACGTTATTGATGTATATAAATGTCCCACGGAGACGTAGAGGCCAACAAGACAGGAATGTGGTCAAATATTACCGCCGAGATGTTAGGTTGCGTTAGGTTAGGTTATATTACGTTATTAATGTATGTAAAGGTCCCACGGAAACGGAGAAGCCAACTCGCCAGGAATGATGTCAAATATTACCGCCGAGATGTTAGGTTCGGTTAGGTTAGGTTATATTACGTTATTGATGTATATAAAGGTCCCACGCAGACGTAGAGGCCAACAAGCCAGGAATGTGGTCAAATATTACCGCCGAGATGTTGGGTTGGGTTAGGTTAGGTTATATTACGTTATTGATGTATATGAAGGCCAAACGGAGACGTAGAGGCCAACTGGTCAGGAATGTTGTCAAATATTACCGCCGAGATGTTAGGTTGGGTTAGGTTAGGTTATATTACGTTATTGATGTATATAAAGGTCCCACGGAGACGTAGAGGCCAACAAGACAGGAATGTGGTCAAATATTACCGCCGAGATGTTAGGTTGGGTTAGGTTAGGTTATATTACGTTATTGATGTATATAAAGGTCCCGCGGAGACGTAGAGGACAACAAGCCAGGAATGTGGTCAAATATTACCGCCGGGATGTTAGGTTGGGTTAGGTTACGTTATATTACGTTATTGATGTATATGATGGTCAAACGGAGACGTAGAGGCCAACTCGCCAGGAATGATGTCAAATATTACCGCAGAGATTTTAGGTTGGGTTAGGTTAGGCTATACTACGTTATTGATGTATATAAAGGTCCCACGGAGACGTAGAGGCCAACAAGACAGGAATGTGGTCAAATATTACCGCCGAGATGTTAGGTTGGGTTAGGTTAGGTTATATTACGTTATTGATGTATATAAAGGTCCCACGGAGACGTAGAGGCCAACAAGCCAGGAATGTGGTCAAATATTACCGCCGAGATGTTAAATTGGGTTAGGCCAGCTTATATTATGTTACTGATGTACATAAAGGTCCCACGGAGTCGTAGAGGCCAACTCACCAGGAATGTTGTCAAATACAACCGCCGAGATGATAGGTTGTGTTACGTTAGGTTATATTACGTTATTGATGTATATGAAGGTCAAACGGAGACCTAGAGGCCAACTCGACAGGAATGTTGTCAAATATTACCGGCGAGATCTTAGGTTGGGTTAGGTAAGGTTATATTACGTTATTAATGTATGTAACGGTCCCACGGAAACGGAGAAGCCAACTCGTCAGAAATGTTGTCAAATATTACCGCCGAGATGATAGGTTGGGTTAGGTTAGGTTATATAACGTTATTGATGTATATGAAGGTCAAACGGAGACGTATAGGCCAACTCGACAGGAATGTTGTCGAATATTACAGCCGAGATGTTAGGTTGTGTTAGGTTAGGTTATATTACGTTATTGATGTATATGAAGGTCAAATGGAGACCTAGACTCCAACTCGTCAGGAATGTTGTCAAATATTACCGCCGAGATGTTAGGTTGGGTTAGGTTAGGTTATATTACGTTATTGATGTATATGAAGGTCAAACGGAGACGTAGAGGCCAACTCGTCAGGAATGTTGTCAAATATTACCGCCGAGATGTTAGGTTGGGTTAGGTTAGGTTATATTACGTTATTGATGTATATAAAGGTCCCACGGAGACGTAGAGGACAACAAGCCAGGAATGTGGTCAAATATTACCGCCGAGGTGTTAGGTTGAGTTAGGTTAGGTTATATTACGTTATTGATGAATATAAAGGTCCCACGGAGACGTCGAGGACAACAAGCCAGGAATGTGGTCAAATATTACCGCCGGGATGTTAGGTTGGGTTAGGTTACGTTATATTACGTTATTGATGTATATGATGGTCAAACGGAGACGTAGAGGCCAACTCGCCAGGAATGATGTCAAATATTACCGCCGAGATTTTAGGTTGTGTTAGGTTAGGTTATATTACGTTATTGATGTATATAAAGGTCCCACGGAGACGTAGAGGCCAACAAGACAGGAATGTGGTCAAATATTACCGCCGAGATGTTAGGTTGGGTTTGGTTAGGTTATATTACGTTATTGATGTATATAAATGTCCCACGAAGACGTAGAGGCCAACTCGACAGGAATGTTGTCAAATATTACCACCGAGATTTTAGGTTGGGTTAGGTTAGGTTATATTACGTTATTAATGTATGTAACGGTCCCACGGAAACGGAGAAGCCAACTCGTCAGGAATGTTGTCAAATATTACCGCCGAGATGATAGGTTGGGTTAGGTTAGGTTATATTACGTTATTGATGTATATGAAGGTCAAACGGAGACGTATAGGCCAACTGGACAGGAATGTTGTCGAATATTACAGCCGAGATGTTAGGTTGTGTTAGGTTAGGTTATATTACGTTATTGATGTATATGAAGGTCAAATGGAGACCTAGACTCCAACTCGTCAGGAATGTTGTCAAATATTACCACCGAGATGTTAGGTTGGGTTAGGTTAGGTTATATTACGTTATTAAGGTATGTAAAGGTCCCACGGAAACGGAGAAGCCAACTCGCTAGGAATGATGTCAAATATTACCGCCGAGATTTTAGGTTGGGTTAGGTTAGGCTATATTACGTTATTGATGGATATAAAGGTCCCACGTAGACGTAGAGGCCAACTCGCCAGGAATGATGTCAAATATTACCGCCGAGATGTTAGGTTGGGTTAGGTTAGGTTATATTACGTTATTGATGTATATAAATGTCCCACGGAGACGTAGAGGCCAACAAGACAGGAATGTGGTCAAATATTACCGCCGAGATGTTAGGTTGCGTTAGGTTAGGTTATATTACGTTATTAATGTATGTAAAGGTCCCACGGAAACGGAGAAGCCAACTCGCCAGGAATGTTGTCAAATGTTACCGCCGAGATGTTAGGTTGGGTTAGGTTAGGTTATATTACGTTATTGATGTATATAAAGGTCCCCCGCAGACGTAGAGGCCAACAAGCCAGGAATGTGGTCAAATATTACCGCCGAGATGTTGGGTTGGGTTAGGTTAGGTTATATTACGTTATTGATGTATATGAAGGTCAAACGGAGACGTAGAGGCCAACTGGTCAGGAATGTTGTCAAATATTACCGCCGAGATGTTAGGTTGGGTTACGTTAGGTTATATTACGTTATTGATGTATATAAAGGTCCCACGGAGACGTAGAGGCCAACAAGACAGGAATGTGGTCAAATATTACCGCCGAGATGTTAGGTTGGGTTAGGTTAGGTTATATTACGTTATTGATGTATATAAAGGTCCCACGGAGACGTAGAGGACAACAAGCCAGGAATGTGGTCAAATATTACCGCCGGGATGTTAGGTTGGGTTAGGTTACGTTATATTACGTTATTGATGTATATGATGGTCAAACGGAGACGTAGAGGCCAACTCGCCAGGAATGATGTCAAATATTACCGCAGAGATTTTAGGTTGGGTTAGGTTAGGCTATACTACGTTATTGATGTATATAAAGGTCCCACGGAGACGTAGAGGCCAACAAGACAGGAATGTGGTCAAATATTACCGCCGAGATGTTAGGTTGGGTTAGGTTAGGTTATATTACGTTATTGATGTATATAAAGGTCCCACGGAGACGTAGAGGCCAACAAGCCAGGAATGTGGTCAAATATTACCGCCGAGATGTTAAATTGGGTTAGGCCAGCTTATATTATGTTACTGATGTACATAAAGGTCCCACGGAGTCGTAGAGGCCAACTCACCAGGAATGTTGTCAAATACAACCGCCGAGATGATAGGTTGTGTTACGTTAGGTTATATTACGTTATTGATGTATATGAAGGTCAAACGGAGACCTAGAGGCCAACTCGATAGGAATGTTGTCAAATATTACCGGCGAGATCTTAGGTTGGGTTAGGTAAGGTTATATTACGTTATTAATGTATGTAACGGTCCCACGGAAACGGAGAAGCCAACTCGTCAGAAATGTTGTCAAATATTACCGCCGAGATGATAGGTTGGGTTAGGTTAGGTTATATAACGTTATTGATGTATATGAAGGTCAAACGGAGACGTATAGGCCAACTCGACAGGAATGTTGTCGAATATTACAGCCGAGATGTTAGGTTGTGTTAGGTTAGGTTATATTACGTTATTGATGTATATGAAGGTCAAATGGAGACCTAGACTCCAACTCGTCAGGAATGTTGTCAAATATTACCGCCGAGATGTTAGGTTGGGTTAGGTTAGGTTATATTACGTTATTGATGTATATGAAGGTCAAACGGAGACGTAGAGGCCAACTCGTCAGGAATGTTGTCAAATATTACCGCCGAGATGTTAGGTTGGGTTAGGTTAGGTTATATTACGTTATTGATGTATATAAAGGTCCCACGGAGACGTAGAGGACAACAAGCTAGGAATGTGGTCAAATATTACCGCCGAGGTGTTAGGTTGAGTTAGGTTAGGTTATATTACGCTATTGATGAATATAAAGGTCCCACGGAGACGTAGAGGACAACAAGCCAGGAATGTGGTCAAATATTACCGCCGGGATGTTAGGTTGGGTTAGGTTACGTTATATTACGTTATTGATGTATATGATGGTCAAACGGAGTCGTAGAGGCCAACTCGCCAGGAATGATGTCAAATATTACCGCCGAGATTTTAGGTTGTGTTAGGTTAGGTTATATTACGTTATTGATGTATATAAAGGTCCCACGGAGACGTAGAGGCCAACAAGACAGGAATGTGGTCAAATATTACCGCCGAGATGTTAGGTTGGGTTAGGTTAGGTTATATTACGTTATTGATGTATATAAATGTCCCACGAAGATGTAGAGGCCAACTCGACAGGAATGTTGTCAAATATTACCACCGAGATTTTAGGTTGGGTTAGGTTAGGTTATATTACGTTATTAATGTATGTAACGGTCCCACGGAAACGGAGAAGCCAACTCGTCAGGAATGTTGTCAAACATTACCGCCGAGATGATAGGTTGGGTTAGGTTAGGTTATATTACGTTATTGATGTATATGAAGGTCAAACGGAGACGTATAGGCCAAATGGACAGGAATGTTGTCGAATATTACAGCCGAGATGTTAGGTTGTGTTAGGTTAGGTTATATTACGTTATTGATGTATATGAAGGTCAAATGGAGACCTAGACTCCAACTCGTCAGGAATGTTGTCAAATATTACCGCCGAGATGTTAGGTTGGGTTAGGTTAGGTTATATTACGTTATTGATGTATATGAAGGTCAAACGGAGACGTAGAGGCCAACTCGTCAGGAATGTTGTCAAATATTACCGCCGAGATGTTAGGTTGGGTTAGGTTAGGTTATATTACGTTAGTGATGTATATGATGGTCAAACGGAGACGTAGAGGCCAACTCGCCAGGAATGATGTCAAATATTACCGCCGAGATTTTAGGTTGTGTTAGGTTAGGTTATATTACGTTATTGATGTATATAAAGGTCCCACGGAGACGTAGAGGCCAACTCGCCAGGTATGTTGTCAAATATTACCGCGGAGATGTTAGGTTGGGTTAGGTTAGGTTATATTACGTTATTGATGTATATAAAGGTCCCACGTAGACGTAGAGGCCAACAAGCCAGGAATGTGGTCAAATATTACCGCCGGGATGTTAGGTTGGGTTAGGTTAAGTTATATTACGTTATTGATGTATATAAAGGTCCCACGTAGACGTAGAGGCCAACAAGCCAGGAATGTGGTCAAATATTACCGCCGAGATGTTAGGTTGGGTTAGGTTAGGTTATATTACGTTATTGATGTATATAAATGTCCCACGAAGACGTAGAGGCCAACTCGACAGGAATGTTGTCAAATATTACCACCGAGATGTTAGGTTGGGTTAGGTTAGGTTATATTACGTTATTAAGGTATGTAAAGGTCCCACGGAAACGGAGAAGCCAACTCGCCAGGAATGTTGTCAAATATTACCGCCGAGATGTTAGGTTGGGTTAGGTTAGGTTATATTACGTTATTGATGTATATAAAGGTCCCACGCAGACGTAGAGGCCAACAAGCCAGGAATGTGGTCAAATATTACCGCCGAGATGTTGGGTTGGGTTAGGTTAGGTTATATTACGTTAGTGATGTATATGATGGTCAAACGGAGACGTAGAGGCCAACTCGCCAGGAATGATGTCAAATATTACCGCCGAGATTTTAGGTTGTGTTAGGTTAGGTTATATTACGTTATTGATGTATATAAAGGTCCCACGGAGACGTAGAGGCCAACTCGCCAGGTATGTTGTCAAATATTACCGCGGAGATGTTAGGTTGGGTTAGGTTAGGTTATATTACGTTATTGATGTATATAAAGGTCCCACGTAGACGTAGAGGCCAACAAGCCAGGAATGTGGTCAAATATTACCGCCGAGATGTTAGGTTGGGTTAGGTTAAGTTATATTACGTTATTGATGTATATAAAGGTCCCACGTAGACGTAGAGGCCAACAAGCCAGGAATGTGGTCAAATATTACCGCCGAGATGTTAGGTTGGGTTAGGTTAGGTTATATTACGTTATTGATGTATATAAATGTCCCACGAAGACGTAGAGGCCAACTCGACAGGAATGTTGTCAAATATTACCACCGAGATGTTAGGTTGGGTTAGGTTAGGTTATATTACGTTATTAAGGTATGTAAAGGTCCCACGGAAACGGAGAAGCCAACTCGCCAGGAATGTTGTCAAATATTACCGCCGAGATGATAGGTTGGGTTAGGTTAGGTTATATTACGTTATTGATGTATATGAAGGTCAAACGGAGACGTATAGGCGAACAAGCCAGGAATGTTGTCAAATATTACTGCCGAGATGTTAGGTTGGGTTAGGTTAGGTTATATTACGTTATTGATGTATATAAATGTCCCGCGGCGACGTAGAGGCCAACAAGACAGGAATCTGGTCAAATATTACCGCCGAGATGTTAGGTTGCGTTAGGTTAGGTTATATTACGTTATTGATGTATATAAAGGTCCCACGGAGACGTAGAGGCCAACAAGCCAGGAATGTGGTCAAATATTACCGCCGAGATGTTAAATTGGGTTAGGCCAGCTTATATTATGTTACTGATGTACATAAAGGTCCCACGGAGTCGTAGAGGCCAACTCACCAGGAATGTTGTCAAATACATCCGCCGAGATGATAGGTTGTGTTACGTTAGGTTATATTACGTTATTGATGTATATGAAGGTCAAACGGAGACCTAGAGGCCAACTCGACAGGAATGTTGTCAAATATTACCGGCGAGATCTTAGGTTGGGTTAGGTAAGGTTATATTACGTTATTAATGTATGTAACGGTCCCACGGAAACGGAGAAGCCAACTCGTCAGAAATGTTGTCAAATATTACCGCCGAGATGATAGGTTGGGTTAGGTTAGGTTATATAACGTTATTGATGTATATGAAGGTCAAACGGAGACGTATAGGCCAACTCGACAGGAATGTTGTCGAATATTACAGCCGAGATGTTAGGTTGTGTTAGGTTAGGTTATATTACGTTATTGATGTATATGAAGGTCAAATGGAGACCTAGACTCCAACTCGTCAGGAATGTTGTCAAATATTACCGCCGAGATGTTAGGTTGGGTTAGGTTAGGTTATATTACGTTATTGATGTATATGAAGGTCAACGGAGACCTAGAGGCCAACTCGTCAGGAATGTTTTCAAATATTACCGCCGATATGTTAGGTTGGGTTAGGTTAGGTTATATTACGTTATTGATGTATATAAAGGTCCCACGGAGACGTAGAGGACAACAAGCCAGGAAAGTGGTCAAATATTACCGCCGGGATGTTAGGTTGGGTTAGGTTACGTTATATTACGTTATTGATGTATATGAAGGTCAAACGGAGACCTAGAGGCCAACTCGATAGGAATGTTGTCAAATATTACCGGCGAGATCTTAGGTTGGGTTAGGTAAGGTTATATTACGTTATTGATGTATATAAATGTCCCACTGACACGTAGAGGCCAACAAGACAGGAATGTGGTCAAATATTACCGCCGAGATGTTAGGTTGCGTTAGGTTAGGTTATATTACGTTATTAATGTATGTAAAGGTCCCACGGAAACGGAGAAGCCAACTAGCCAGGAATGTTGTCAAATATTACCGCCGAGATGTTAGGTTGGGTTAGGTTAGGTTATATTACGTTATTGATGTATATAAAGGTCCCACGGAGACGTAGAGGCCAACAAGACAGGAATGTGGTCAAATATTACCGCCGAGATATTAGGTTGGGTTAGGTTAGGTTATATTACGTTATTGATGTATATGATGGTCAAACGGAGACGTAGAGGCCAAATCGCCAGGAATGATGTCAAATATTACCGCAGAGATTTAAGGTTGGGTTAGGTTAGGTTATATTACGTTATTGATGTATATAAAGGTCCCACGGAGACGTAGAGGCCAACAAGACAGGAATGTGGTCAAATATTACCACCGAGATTTTAGGTTGGGTTAGGTTAGGTTATATTACGTTATTAATGTATGTAACGGTCCCACGGAAACGGAGAAGCCAACTCGTCAGGAATGTTGTCAAATATTACCGCCGAGATGATAGGTTGGGTTAGGTTAGGTTATATTACGTTATTGATGTATATGAAGGTCAAACGGAGACGTATAGGCCAACTGGACAGGAATGTTGTCGAATATTACAGCCGAGATGTTAGGTTGTGTTAGGTTAGGTTATATTACGTTATTGATGTATATGAAGGTCAAATGGAGACCTAGACTCCAACTCGTCAGGAATGTTGTCAAATATTACCACCGAGATGTTAGGTTGCGTTAGGTTAGGTTATATTACGTTATTAATGTATGTAAAGGTCCCACGGAAACGGAGAAGCCAACTCGCCAGGAATGTTGTCAAATATTACCGCCGAGATGTTAGGTTGGGTTAGGTTAGGTTATATTACGTTATTGATGTATATAAAGGTCCCACGCAGACGTAGAGGCCAACAAGCCAGGAATGTGGTCAAATATTACCGCCGAGATGTTGGGTTGGGTTAGGTTAGGTTATATTACGTTATTGATGTATATGACGGTCAAACGGAGACGTAGAGGCCAACTGGTCAGGAATGTTGTCAAATATTACCTCCGAGATGTTAGGTTGGGTTAGGTTAGGTTATATTACGTTATTGATGTATATAAAGGTCCCACGGAGACGTAGAGGCCAACAAGACAGGAATGTGGTCAAATATTACCGCCGAGATGTTAGGTTGGGTTAGGTTAGGTTATATTACGTTATTGATGTATATAAAGGTCCCACGGAGACGTAGAGGACAACAAGCCAGGAATGTGGTCAAATATTACCGCCGGGATGTTAGGTTGGGTTAGGTTACGTTATATTACGTTATTGATGTATATGATGGTCAAACGGAGACGTAGAGGCCAACTCGCCAGGAATGATGTCAAATATTACCGCAGAGATTTTAGGTTGGGTTAGGTTAGGCTATACTACGTTATTGATGTATATAAAGGTCCCACGGAGACGTAGAGGCCAACAAGACAGGAATGTGGTCAAATATTACCGCCGAGATGTTAGGTTGGGTTAGGTTAGGTTATATTACGTTATTGATGTATATAAAGGTCCCACGGAGACGTAGAGGCCAACAAGCCAGGAATGTGGTCAAATATTACCGCCGAGATGTTAAATTGGGTTAGGCCAGCTTATATTATGTTACTGATGTACATAAAGGTCCCACGGAGTCGTAGAGGCCAACTCACCAGGAATGTTGTCAAATACAACCGCCGAGATGATAGGTTGTGTTACATTAGGTTATATTACGTTATTGATGTATATGAAGGTCAAACGGAGACCTAGAGGCCAACTCGATAGGAATGTTGTCAAATATTACCGGCGAGATCTTAGGTTGGGTTAGGTAAGGTTATATTACGTTATTAATGTATGTAACGGTCCCACGGAAACGGAGAAGCCAACTCGTCAGAAATGTTGTCAAATATTACCGCCGAGATGATAGGTTGGGTTAGGTTAGGTTATATAACGTTATTGATGTATATGAAGGTCAAACGGAGACGTATAGGCCAACTCGACAGGAATGTTGTCGAATATTACAGCCGAGATGTTAGGTTGTGTTAGGTTAGGTTATATTACGTTATTGATGTATATGAAGGTCAAATGGAGACCTAGACTCCAACTCGTCAGGAATGTTGTCAAATATTACCGCCGAGATGTTAGGTTGGGTTAGGTTAGGTTATATTACGTTATTGATGTATATGAAGGTCAAACGGAGACGTAGAGGCCAACTCGTCAGGAATGTTGTCAAATATTACCGCCGAGATGTTAGGTTGGGTTAGGTTAGGTTATATTACGTTATTGATGTATATAAAGGTCCCACGGAGACGTAGAGGACAACAAGCCAGGAATGTGGTCAAATATTACCGCCGAGGTGTTAGGTTGAGTTAGGTTAGGTTATATTACGTTATTGATGAATATAAAGGTCCCACGGAGACGTAGAGGACAACAAGCCAGGAATGTGGTCAAATATTACCGCCGGGATGTTAGGTTGGGTTAGGTTACGTTATATTACGTTATTGATGTATATGATGGTCAAACGGAGACGTAGAGGCCAACTCGTCAGGAATGTTGTCAAATATTACCGCCGAGATGTTAGGTTGGGTTAGGTTAGGTTATATTACGTTAGTGATGTAT
The DNA here is from genome assembly GCA_963969225.1 of Xylocopa violacea. Lineage (NCBI taxonomy): Eukaryota > Metazoa > Arthropoda > Insecta > Hymenoptera > Apidae > Xylocopa > Xylocopa violacea. Next base: position 2,905,700 of record CAXAJV010000306.1, on the reverse strand, counting down.
ATGATGGTCAAACGGAGACGTAGAGGCCAACTCGCCAGGAATGATGTCAAATATTACCGCCGAGATTTTAGGTTGTGTTAGGTTAGGTTATATTACGTTATTGATGTATATAAAGGTCCCACGGAGACGTAGAGGCCAACTCGCCAGGTATGTTGTCAAATATTACCGCGGAGATGTTAGGTTGGGTTAGGTTAGGTTATATTACGTTATTGATGTATATAAAGGTCCCACGTAGACGTAGAGGCCAACAAGCCAGGAATGTGGTCAAATATTACCGCCGAGATGTTAGGTTGGGTTAGGTTAAGTTATATTACGTTATTAATGTATATGAAGGTCAAACGGAGACGTATAGGCGAACAAGCCTGGAATGTTGTCAAATATTACTGCCGAGATGTTAGGTTGGGTTAGGTTAGGTTATATTACGTTATTGATGTATATAAATGTCCCGCGGCGACGTAGAGGCCAACAAGAAAGGAATCTGGTCAAATATTACCGCCGAGATGTTAGGTTGCGTTAGGTTAGGTTATATTACGTTATTAATGTATGTAAAGGTCCCACGGAAACGGAGAAGCCAACTCGCCAGGAATGTTGTCAAATATTACCGCCGAGATGTTAGGTTGGGTTAGGTTAGGTTATATTACGTTATTGATGTATATAAATGTCCCACGCAGACGTAGAGGCCAACAAGCCAGGAATGTGGTCAAATATTACCGCCGAGATGTTGGGTTGGGTTTGGTTAGGTTATATTACGTTATTGATGTATATGAAGGTCAAACGGAGACGTAGAGGCCAACTCGTCAGGAATGTTGTCAAATATTACCGCCGAGATGTTAGGTTGGGTTAGGTTAGGTTATATTACGTTATTGATGTATATAAAGGTCCCACGGAGACGTAGAGGCCAACAAGACAGGAATGTGGTCAAATATTACCGCCGAGATGTTAGGTTGGGTTAGGTTAGGTTATATTACGTTATTGATGTATATAAAGGTCCCACGTAGACGTAGAGGCCAACAAGCCAGGAATGTGGTCAAATATTACCGCCGAGATGTTAGGTTGGGTTAGGTTAAGTTATATTACGTTATTGATGCATATAAAGGTCCCACGGAGACGGAGAAGCCAACTCGCCAGGAATGTTGTCAAATATTACCGCCGAGATGTTAGGTTGGGTTAGGTTAGGTTATATTACGTTATTGATGTATATGAAGGTCAAATGGAGACCTAGACTCCAACTCGTCAGGAATGTTGTCAAATATTACCGCCGAGATGTTAGGTTGGGTTAGGTTAGGTTATATTACGTTATTGATGTATATAAATGGCCCACGGAGACGTAGAGGCCAACTCGACAGGAATGTTGTCAAATATTACCACCGAGATGTTAGGTTGGGTTAGGTTAGGTTATATTACGTTATTGATGTATATAAATGTCCCACGTAGACGTAGAGGCCAACAAGCCAGGAATGTGGTCAAATATTACCGCCGAGATGTTAGGTTGGGTTAGGTTAGGTTATATTACGTTATTGATGCATATAAAGGTCCCACGGAGACGGAGAAGCCAACTCGCCAGGAATGTTGTCAAATATTACCGCCGAGATGTTAGGTTGGGTTAGGTTAGGTTATATTACGTTATTGATGTATATGAAGGTCAAACGGAGACGTAGAGGCCAACTCGCCAGGAATGTTGTCGAATATTACAGCCGAGATGTTAGGTTGTGTTAGGTTAGGTTATATTACGTTATTGATGTATATGAAGGTCAAACGGAGACCTAGAGGCCAACTCGTCAGGAATGTTTTCAAATATTACCGCCGATATGTTAGGTTGGGTTAGGTTAGGTTATATTACGTTATTGATGTATATAAAGGTCCCACGGAGACGTAGAGGACAACAAGCCAGGAATGTGGTCAAATATTACCGCCGGGATGTTAGGTTGGGTTAGGTTACGTTATATTACGTTATTGATGTATATGAAGGTCAAACGGAGACCTAGAGGCCAACTCGATAGGAATGTTGTCAAATATTACCGGCGAGATCTTAGGTTGGGTTAGGTAAGGTTATATTACGTTATTGATGTATATAAATGTCCCACTGACACGTAGAGGCCAACAAGACAGGAATGTGGTCAAATATTACCGCCGAGATGTTAGGTTGCGTTAGGTTAGGTTATATTACGTTATTAATGTATGTAAAGGTCCCACGGAAACGGAGAAGCCAACTCGCCAGGAATGTTGTCAAATATTACCGCCGAGATGTTAGGTTGGGTTAGGTTAGGTTATATTACGTTATTGATGTATATAAAGGTCCCACGGAGACGTAGAGGCCAACAAGACAGGAATGTGGTCAAATATTACCGCCGAGATATTAGGTTGGGTTAGGTTAGGTTATATTACGTTATTGATGTATATGATGGTCAAACGGAGACGTAGAGGCCAAATCGCCAGGAATGATGTCAAATATTACCGCAGAGATTTAAGGTTGGGTTAGGTTAGGTTATATTACGTTATTGATGTATATAAAGGTCCCACGGAGACGTAGAGGCCAACAAGACAGGAATGTGGTCAAATATTACCACCGAGATTTTAGGTTGGGTTAGGTTAGGTTATATTACGTTATTAATGTATGTAACGGTCCCACGGAAACGGAGAAGCCAACTCGTCAGGAATGTTGTCAAATATTACCGCCGAGATGATAGGTTGGGTTAGGTTAGGTTATATTACGTTATTGATGTATATGAAGGTCAAACGGAGACGTATAGGCCAACTGGACAGGAATGTTGTCGAATATTACAGCCGAGATGTTAGGTTGTGTTAGGTTAGGTTATATTACGTTATTGATGTATATGAAGGTCAAATGGAGACCTAGACTCCAACTCGTCAGGAATGTTGTCAAATATTACCACCGAGATGTTAGGTTGGGTTAGGTTACGTTATATTACGTTATTAAGGTATGTAATGCTCCCACGGAAACGGAGAAGCCAACTCGCTAGGAATGATGTCAAATATTACCGCCGAGATTTTAGGGTGGGTTAGGTTAGGCTATATTACGTTATTGATGGATATAAAGGTCCCACGTAGACGTAGAGGCCAACTCGCCAGGAATGATGTCAAATATTACCGCCGAGATGTTAGGTTGGGTTAGGTTAGGTTATATTACGTTATTGATGTATATAAAGGTCCCACGGAGACGTAGAGGACAACAAGCCAGGAATGTGGTCAAATATTACCGCCGGGATGTTAGGTTGGGTTAGGTTACGTTATATTACGTTATTGATGTATATGATGGTCAAACGGAGACGTAGAGGCCAACTCGCCAGGAATGATGTCAAATATTACCGCAGAGATTTTAGGTTGGGTTAGGTTAGGCTATACTACGTTATTGATGTATATAAAGGTCCCACGGAGACGTAGAGGCCAACAAGACAGGAATGTGGTCAAATATTACCGCCGAGATGTTAGGTTGGGTTAGGTTAGGTTATATTACGTTATTGATGTATATAAAGGTCCCACGGAGACGTAGAGGCCAACAAGCCAGGAATGTGGTCAAATATTACCGCCGAGATGTTAAATTGGGTTAGGCCAGCTTATATTATGTTACTGATGTACATAAAGGTCCCACGGAGTCGTAGAGGCCAACTCACCAGGAATGTTGTCAAATACAACCGCCGAGATGATAGGTTGTGTTACGTTAGGTTATATTACGTTATTGATGTATATGAAGGTCAAACGGAGACCTAGAGGCCAACTCGATAGGAATGTTGTCAAATATTACCGGCGAGATCTTAGGTTGGGTTAGGTAAGGTTATATTACGTTATTAATGTATGTAACGGTCCCACGGAAACGGAGAAGCCAACTCGTCAGAAATGTTGTCAAATATTACCGCCGAGATGATAGGTTGGGTTAGGTTAGGTTATATAACGTTATTGATGTATATGAAGGTCAAACGGAGACGCATAGGCCAACTCGACAGGAATGTTGTCGAATATTACAGCCGAGATGTTAGGTTGTGTTAGGTTAGGTTATATTACGTTATTGATGTATATGAAGGTCAAATGGAGACCTAGACTCCAACTCGTCAGGAATGTTGTCAAATATTACCGCCGAGATGTTAGGTTGGGTTAGGTTAGGTTATATTACGTTATTGATGTATATGAAGGTCAAACGGAGACGTAGAGGCCAACTCGTCAGGAATGTTGTCAAATATTACCGCCGAGATGTTAGGTTGGGTTAGGTTAGGTTATATTACGTTATTGATGTATATAAAGGTCCCACGGAGACGTAGAGGACAACAAGCCAGGAATGTGGTCAAATATTACCGCCGAGGTGTTAGGTTGAGTTAGGTTAGGTTATATTACGTTATTGATGAATATAAAGGTCCCACGGAGACGTAGAGGACAACAAGCCAGGAATGTGGTCAAATATTACCGCCGGGATGTTAGGTTGGGTTAGGTTACGTTATATTACGTTATTGATGTATATGATGGTCAAACGGAGACGTAGAGGCCAACTCGCCAGGAATGATGTCAAATATTACCGCCGAGATTTTAGGTTGTGTTAGGTTAGGTTATATTACGTTATTGATGTATATAAAGGTCCCACGGAGACGTAGAGGCCAACAAGACAGGAATGTGGTCAAATATTACCGCCGAGATGTTAGGTTGGGTTAGGTTAGGTTATATTACGTTATTGATGTATATAAATGTCCCACGAAGACGTAGAGGCCAACTCGACAGGAATGTTGTCAAATATTACCACCGAGATTTTAGGTTGGGTTAGGTTAGGTTATATTACATTATTAATGTATGTAACGGTCCCACGGAAACGGAGAAGCCAACTCGTCAGGAATGTTGTCAAATATTACCGCCGAGATGATAGGTTGGGTTAGGTTAGGTTATATTACGTTATTGATGTATATGAAGGTCAAACGGAGACGTATAGGCCAAATGGACAGGAATGTTGTCGAATATTACAGCCGAGATGTTAGGTTGTGTTAGGTTAGGTTATATTACGTTATTGATGTATATGAAGGTCAAATGGAGACCTAGACTCCAACTCGTCAGGAATGTTGTCAAATATTACCGCCGAGATGTTAGGTTGGGTTAGGTTAGGTTATATTACGTTATTGATGTATATGAAGGTCAAACGGAGACCTAGAGGCCAACTCGTCAGGAATGTTTTCAAATATTACCGCCGATATGTTAGGTTGGGTTAGGTTAGGTTATATTACGTTATTGATGTATATAAAGGTCCCACGGAGACGTAGAGGACAACAAGCCAGGAATGTGGTCAAATATTACCGCCGGGATGTTAGGTTGGGTTAGGTTACGTTATATTACGTTATTGATGTATATGAAGGTCAAACGGAGACCTAGAGGCCAACTCGATAGGAATGTTGTCAAATATTACCGGCGAGATCTTAGGTTGGGTTAGGTAAGGTTATATTACGTTATTGATGTATATAAATGTCCCACTGACACGTAGAGGCCAACAAGACAGGAATGTGGTCAAATATTACCGCCGAGATGTTAGGTTGCGTTAGGTTAGGTTATATTACGTTATTAATGTATGTAAAGGTCCCACGGAAACGGAGAAGCCAACTCGCCAGGAATGTTGTCAAATATTACCGCCGAGATGTTAGGTTGGGTTAGGTTAGGTTATATTACGTTATTGATGTATATAAAGGTCCCACGGAGACGTAGAGGCCAACAAGACAGGAATGTGGTCAAATATTACCGCCGAGATATTAGGTTGGGTTAGGTTAGGTTATATTACGTTATTGATGTATATGATGGTCAAACGGAGACGTAGAGGCCAAATCGCCAGGAATGATGTCAAATATTACCGCAGAGATTTAAGGTTGGGTTAGGTTAGGTTATATTACGTTATTGATGTATATAAAGGTCCCACGGAGACGTAGAGGCCAACAAGACAGGAATGTGGTCAAATATTACCACCGAGATTTTAGGTTGGGTTAGGTTAGGTTATATTACGTTATTAATGTATGTAACGGTCCCACGGAAACGGAGAAGCCAACTCGTCAGGAATGTTGTCAAATATTACCGCCGAGATGATAGGTTGGGTTAGGTTAGGTTATATTACGTTATTGATGTATATGAAGGTCAAACGGAGACGTATAGGCCAACTGGACAGGAATGTTGTCGAATATTACAGCCGAGATGTTAGGTTGTGTTAGGTTAGGTTATATTACGTTATTGATGTATATGAAGGTCAAATGGAGACCTAGACTCCAACTCGTCAGGAATGTTGTCAAATATTACCACCGAGATGTTAGGTTGGGTTAGGTTAGGTTATATTACGTTATTAAGGTATGTAATGCTCCCACGGAAACGGAGAAGCCAACTCGCTAGGAATGATGTCAAATATTACCGCCGAGATTTTAGGGTGGGTTAGGTTAGGCTATATTACGTTATTGATGGATATAAAGGTCCCACGTAGACGTAGAGGCCAACTCGCCAGGAATGATGTCAAATATTACCGCCGAGATGTTAGGTTGGGTTAGGTTAGGTTATATTACGTTATTGATGTATATAAAGGTCCCACGGAGACGTAGAGGACAACAAGCCAGGAATGTGGTCAAATATTACCGCCGGGATGTTAGGTTGGGTTAGGTTACGTTATATTACGTTATTGATGTATATGATGGTCAAACGGAGACGTAGAGGCCAACTCGCCAGGAATGATGTCAAATATTACCGCAGAGATTTTAGGTTGGGTTAGGTTAGGCTATACTACGTTATTGATGTATATAAAGGTCCCACGGAGACGTAGAGGCCAACAAGACAGGAATGTGGTCAAATATTACCGCCGAGATGTTAGGTTGGGTTAGGTTAGGTTATATTACGTTATTGATGTATATAAAGGTCCCACGGAGACGTAGAGGCCAACAAGCCAGGAATGTGGTCAAATATTACCGCCGAGATGTTAAATTGGGTTAGGCCAGCTTATATTATGTTACTGATGTACATAAAGGTCCCACGGAGTCGTAGAGGCCAACTCACCAGGAATGTTGTCAAATACAACCGCCGAGATGATAGGTTGTGTTACGTTAGGTTATATTACGTTATTGATGTATATGAAGGTCAAACGGAGACCTAGAGGCCAACTCGATAGGAATGTTGTCAAATATTACCGGCGAGATCTTAGGTTGGGTTAGGTAAGGTTATATTACGTTATTAATGTATGTAACGGTCCCACGGAAACGGAGAAGCCAACTCGTCAGAAATGTTGTCAAATATTACCGCCGAGATGATAGGTTGGGTTAGGTTAGGTTATATAACGTTATTGATGTATATGAAGGTCAAACGGAGACGCATAGGCCAACTCGACAGGAATGTTGTCGAATATTACAGCCGAGATGTTAGGTTGTGTTAGGTTAGGTTATATTACGTTATTGATGTATATGAAGGTCAAATGGAGACCTAGACTCCAACTCGTCAGGAATGTTGTCAAATATTACCGCCGAGATGTTAGGTTGGGTTAGGTTAGGTTATATTACGTTATTGATGTATATGAAGGTCAAACGGAGACGTAGAGGCCAACTCGTCAGGAATGTTGTCAAATATTACCGCCGAGATGTTAGGTTGGGTTAGGTTAGGTTATATTACGTTATTGATGTATATAAAGGTCCCACGGAGACGTAGAGGACAACAAGCCAGGAATGTGGTCAAATATTACCGCCGAGGTGTTAGGTTGAGTTAGGTTAGGTTATATTACGTTATTGATGAATATAAAGGTCCCACGGAGACGTAGAGGACAACAAGCCAGGAATGTGGTCAAATATTACCGCCGGGATGTTAGGTTGGGTTAGGTTACGTTATATTACGTTATTGATGTATATGATGGTCAAACGGAGACGTAGAGGCCAACTCGCCAGGAATGATGTCAAATATTACCGCCGAGATTTTAGGTTGTGTTAGGTTAGGTTATATTACGTTATTGTTGTATATAAAGGTCCCACGGAGACGTAGAGGCCAACAAGACAGGAATGTGGTCAAATATTACCGCCGAGATGTTAGGTTGGGTTAGGTTAGGTTATATTACGTTATTGATGTATATAAATGTCCCACGAAGACGTAGAGGCCAACTCGACAGGAATGTTGTCAAATATTACCACCGAGATTTTAGGTTGGGTTAGGTTAGGTTATATTACATTATTAATGTATGTAACGGTCCCACGGAAACGGAGAAGCCAACTCGTCAGGAATGTTGTCAAATATTACCGCCGAGATGATAGGTTGGGTTAGGTTAGGTTATATTACGTTATTGATGTATATGAAGGTCAAACGGAGACGTATAGGCCAAATGGACAGGAATGTTGTCGAATATTACAGCCGAGATGTTAGGTTGTGTTAGGTTAGGTTATATTACGTTATTGATGTATATGAAGGTCAAATGGAGACCTAGACTCCAACTCGTCAGGAATGTTGTCAAATATTACCGCCGAGATGTTAGGTTGGGTTAGGTTAGGTTATATTACGTTATTGATGTATATGAAGGTCAAACGGAGACGTATAGGCCAACTCGACAGGAATGTTGTCGAATATTACAGCCGAGATGTTAGGTTGTGTTACGTTAGGTTATATTACGTTATTGATGTATATGAAGGTCAAACGGAGACCTAGAGGCCAACTCGATAGGAATGTTGTCAAATATTACCGGCGAGATCTTAGGTTGGGTTAGGTAAGGTTATATTACGTTATTAATGTATGTAACGGTCCCACGGAAACGGAGAAGCCAACTCGTCAGAAATGTTGTCAAATATTACCGCCGAGATGATAGGTTGGGTTAGGTTAGGTTATATAACGTTATTGATGTATATGAAGGTCAAACGGAGACGTATAGGCCAACTCGACAGGAATGTTGTCGAATATTACAGCCGAGATGTTAGGTTGTGTTAGGTTAGGTTATATTACGTTATTGATGTATATGAAGGTCAAATGGAGACCTAGAGGCCAACTCGTCAGGAATGTTTTCAAATATTACCGCCGAGATGTTAGGTTGGGTTAGGTTAGGTTATATTACGTTATTGATGTATATAAAGGTCCCACGGAGACGTAGAGGACAACAAGCCAGGAATGTGGTCAAATATTACCGCCGGGATGTTAGGTTGGGTTAGGTTACGTTATATTACGTTATTGATGTATATGAAGGTCAAACGGAGACCTAGAGGCCAACTCGATAGGAATGTTGTCAAATATTACCGGCGAGATCTTAGGTTGGGTTAGGTAAGGTTATATTACGTTATTGATGTATATAAATGTCCCACTGACACGTAGAGGCCAACAAGACAGGAATGTGGTCAAATATTACCGCCGAGATGTTAGGTTGCGTTAGGTTAGGTTATATTACGTTATTAATGTATGTAAAGGTCCCACGGAAACGGAGAAGCCAACTCGCCAGGAATGTTGTCAAATATTACCGCCGAGATGTTAGGTTGGGTTAGGTTAGGTTATATTACGTTATTGATGTATATAAAGGTCCCACGGAGACGTAGAGGCCAACAAGACAGGAATGTGGTCAAATATTACCGCCGAGATATTAGGTTGGGTTAGGTTAGGTTATATTACGTTATTGATGTATATGATGGTCAAACGGAGACGTAGAGGCCAAATCGCCAGGAATGATGTCAAATATTACCGCAGAGATTTAAGGTTGGGTTAGGTTAGGTTATATTACGTTATTGATGTATATAAAGGTCCCACGGAGACGTAGAGGCCAACAAGACAGGAATGTGGTCAAATATTACCACCGAGATTTTAGGTTGGGTTAGGTTAGGTTATATTACGTTATTAATGTATGTAACGGTCCCACGGAAACGGAGAAGCCAACTCGTCAGGAATGTTGTCAAATATTACCGCCGAGATGATAGGTTGGGTTAGGTTAGGTTATATTACGTTATTGATGTATATGAAGGTCAAACGGAGACGTATAGGCCAACTGGACAGGAATGTTGTCGAATATTACAGCCGAGATGTTAGGTTGTGTTAGGTTAGGTTATATTACGTTATTGATGTATATGAAGGTCAAATGGAGACCTAGACTCCAACTCGTCAGGAATGTTGTCAAATATTACCACCGAGATGTTAGGTTGGGTTAGGTTAGGTTATATTACGTTATTAAGGTATGTAATGCTCCCACGGAAACGGAGAAGCCAACTCGCTAGGAATGATGTCAAATATTACCGCCGAGATTTTAGGGTGGGTTAGGTTAGGCTATATTACGTTATTGATGGATATAAAGGTCCCACGTAGACGTAGAGGCCAACTCGCCAGGAATGATGTCAAATATTACCGCCGAGATGTTAGGTTGGGTTAGGTTAGGTTATATTACGTTATTGATGTATATAAAGGTCCCACGGAGACGTAGAGGACAACAAGCCAGGAATGTGGTCAAATATTACCGCCGGGATGTTAGGTTGGGTTAGGTTACGTTATATTACGTTATTGATGTATATGATGGTCAAACGGAGACGTAGAGGCCAACTCGCCAGGAATGATGTCAAATATTACCGCAGAGATTTTAGGTTGGGTTAGGTTAGGCTATACTACGTTATTGATGTATATAAAGGTCCCACGGAGACGTAGAGGCCAACAAGACAGGAATGTGGTCAAATATTACCGCCGAGATGTTAGGTTGGGTTAGGTTAGGTTATATTACGTTATTGATGTATATAAAGGTCCCACGGAGACGTAGAGGCCAACAAGCCAGGAATGTGGTCAAATATTACCGCCGAGATGTTAAATTGGGTTAGGCCAGCTTATATTATGTTACTGATGTACATAAAGGTCCCACGGAGTCGTAGAGGCCAACTCACCAGGAATGTTGTCAAATACAACCGCCGAGATGATAGGTTGTGTTACGTTAGGTTATATTACGTTATTGATGTATATGAAGGTCAAACGGAGACCTAGAGGCCAACTCGATAGGAATGTTGTCAAATATTACCGGCGAGATCTTAGGTTGGGTTAGGTAAGGTTATATTACGTTATTAATGTATGTAACGGTCCCACGGAAACGGAGAAGCCAACTCGTCAGAAATGTTGTCAAATATTACCGCCGAGATGATAGGTTGGGTTAGGTTAGGTTATATAACGTTATTGATGTATATGAAGGTCAAACGGAGACGCATAGGCCAACTCGACAGGAATGTTGTCGAATATTACAGCCGAGATGTTAGGTTGTGTTAGGTTAGGTTATATTACGTTATTGATGTATATGAAGGTCAAATGGAGACCTAGACTCCAACTCGTCAGGAATGTTGTCAAATATTACCGCCGAGATGTTAGGTTGGGTTAGGTTAGGTTATATTACGTTATTGATGTATATGAAGGTCAAACGGAGACGTAGAGGCCAACTCGTCAGGAATGTTGTCAAATATTACCGCCGAGATGTTAGGTTGGGTTAGGTTAGGTTATATTACGTTATTGATGTATATAAAGGTCCCACGGAGACGTAGAGGACAACAAGCCAGGAATGTGGTCAAATATTACCGCCGAGGTGTTAGGTTGAGTTAGGTTAGGTTATATTACGTTATTGATGAATATAAAGGTCCCACGGAGACGTAGAGGACAACAAGCCAGGAATGTGGTCAAATATTACCGCCGGGATGTTAGGTTGGGTTAGGTTACGTTATATTACGTTATTGATGTATATGATGGTCAAACGGAGACGTAGAGGCCAACTCGCCAGGAATGATGTCAAATATTACCGCCGAGATTTTAGGTTGTGTTAGGTTAGGTTATATTACGTTATTGATGTATATAAAGGTCCCACGGAGACGTAGAGGCCAACAAGACAGGAATGTGGTCAAATATTACCGCCGAGATGTTAGGTTGGGTTAGGTTAGGTTATATTACGTTATTGATGTATATAAATGTCCCACGAAGACGTAGAGGCCAACTCGACAGGAATGTTGTCAAATATTACCACCGAGATTTTAGGTTGGGTTAGGTTAGGTTATATTACATTATTAATGTATGTAACGGTCCCACGGAAACGGAGAAGCCAACTCGTCAGGAATGTTGTCAAATATTACCGCCGAGATGATAGGTTGGGTTAGGTTAGGTTATATTACGTTATTGATGTATATGAAGGTCAAACGGAGACGTATAGGCCAAATGGACAGGAATGTTGTCGAATATTACAGCCGAGATGTTAGGTTGTGTTAGGTTAGGTTATATTACGTTATTGATGTATATGAAGGTCAAATGGAGACCTAGACTCCAACTCGTCAGGAATGTTGTCAAATATTACCGCCGAGATGTTAGGTTGGGTTAGGTTAGGTTATATTACGTTATTGATGTATATGAAGGTCAAACGGAGACGTATAGGCCAACTCGACAGGAATGTTGTCGAATATTACAGCCGAGATGTTAGGTTGTGTTACGTTAGGTTATATTACGTTATTGATGTATATGAAGGTCAAACGGAGACCTAGAGGCCAACTCGATAGGAATGTTGTCAAATATTACCGGCGAGATCTTAGGTTGGGTTAGGTAAGGTTATATTACGTTATTAATGTATGTAACGGTCCCACGGAAACGGAGAAGCCAACTCGTCAGAAATGTTGTCAAATATTACCGCCGAGATGATAGGTTGGGTTAGGTTAGGTTATATAACGTTATTGATGTATATGAAGGTCAAACGGAGACGTATAGGCCAACTCGACAGGAATGTTGTCGAATATTACAGCCGAGATGTTAGGTTGTGTTAGGTTAGGTTATATTACGTTATTGATGTATATGAAGGTCAAATGGAGACCTAGACTCCAACTCGTCAGGAATGTTGTCAAATATTACCGCCGAGATGTTAGGTTGGGTTAGGTTAGGTTATATTACGTTATTGATGTATATGAAGGTCAAACGGAGACGTAGAGGCCAACTCGTCAGGAATGTTGTCAAATATTACCGCCGAGATGTTAGGTTGGGTTAGGTTAGGTTATATTACGTTATTGATGTATATAAAGGTCCCACGGAGACGTAGAGGACAACAAGCCAGGAATGTGGTCAAATATTACCGCCGAGGTGTTAGGTTGAGTTAGGTTAGGTTATATTACGTTATTGATGAATATAAAGGTCCCACGGAGACGTAGAGGACAACAAGCCAGGAATGTGGTCAAATATTACCGCCGGGATGTTAGGTTGGGTTAGGTTACGTTATATTACGTTATTGATGTATATGATGGTCAAACGGAGACGTAGAGGCCAACTCGCCAGGAATGATGTCAAATATTACCGCCGAGATTTTAGGTTGTGTTAGGTTAGGTTATATTACGTTATTGATGTATATAAAGGTCCCACGGAGACGTAGAGGCCAACAAGACAGGAATGTGGTCAAATATTACCGCCGAGATGTTAGGTTGGGTTAGGTTAGGTTATATTACGTTATTGATGTATATAAATGTCCCACGAAGACGTAGAGGCCAACTCGACAGGAATGTTGTCAAATATTACCACCGAGATTTTAGGTTGGGTTAGGTTAGGTTATATTACATTATTAATGTATGTAACGGTCCCACGGAAACGGAGAAGCCAACTCGTCAGGAATGTTGTCAAATATTACCGCCGAGATGATAGGTTGGGTTAGGTTAGGTTATATTACGTTATTGATGTATATGAAGGTCAAACGGAGACGTAGAGGCCAACTCGTCAGGAATGTTGTCAAATATTACCGCCGAGATGTTAGGTTGGGTTAGGTTAGGTTATATTACGTTAGTGATGTATATGATGGTCAAACGGAGACGTAGAGGCCAACTCGCCAGGAAAGATGTCAAATATTACCGCCGAGATTTTAGGTTGTGTTAGGTTAGGTTATATTACGTTATTGATGTATATAAAGGTCCCACGGAGACGTAGAGGCCAACTCGCCAGGTATGTTGTCAAATATTACCGCGGAGATGTTAGGTTGGGTTAGGTTAGGTTATATTACGTTATTGATGTATATAAAGGTCCCACGTAGACGTAGAGGCCAACAAGCCAGGAATGTGGTCAAATATTACCGCCGAGATGTTAGGTTGGGTTAGGTTAAGTTATATTACGTTATTGATGTATATAAAGGTCCCACGTAGACGTAGAGGCCAACAAGCCAGGAATGTGGTCAAATATTACCGCCGAGATGTTAGGTTGGGTTAGGTTAGGTTATATTACGTTATTGATGTATATAAATGTCCCACGAAGACGTAGAGGCCAACTCGACAGGAATGTTGTCAAATATTACCACCGAGATGTTAGGTTGGGTTAGGTTAGGTTATATTACGTTATTGATGTATATAAAGGTCCCACGCAGACGT